>KV875228.1:1585160-1671781 GCA_001879505.1 Calonectria pseudoreteaudii
GGAAGAACGGACCCCCCCCCCCCCCCCCCCCCCGCCAATAGCGAGGTAAGGGATCACTCAACTGCTGTGGTTGCGGCCTCACTGACTTGCGTGCACAGATTATGTATATTTTTAATGTTAACGTTAGTTAGCCCCAAAATCTTAGGTATATGGTTTGATACGGAAAACTTTGTTCTGTATGCCTCCATCATAAAAAGAGGATTTGCTTCAGAGCAATGTGCCACATGAGCATGTCATGACATGATGGGATAATGAATAATAGGGTCAAGAGATTTTTGGGCTTGTGATTCCGTTTGTCTACTTAGAAATGAAAGAGCAAAAAAGTTCTTTTAACCATGACATCGTGTCGTTTATATTGTCGTGTTTGTGCATGCGTTGGCGAGGAAGCAGTTGTTGTATCAGTACGTTGACACTTTGGATTCACGCTGGATGTCACATCCAGTGCACCTCACACGAATCTCCTCGTTCGACTCCAGGCTGCGAGAGATTCAGAAACAGCAACTTCGCCGTCGCCTTCCAACCAATCAGAGCCACGCCCGGTTAGCTCAATCGGTAGAGCGTGAGACTCTTACGAGTACGCGATCTCAAGGTTGCGGGTTCGACCCCCGCATCGGGCTGTTCCTATATTACGATTGCGAGCATTTGCGAGGCTTTCTGTTTTCTTTTTGGCTTCTCTTTTGCCCACGAAAACCGCTGGCCAACCCATCTTTTTCCTTGAGCATCCACATTACCGAGTCACTTGTGCCTTGGAACCGGAGGGTGGGGCTGTCTTTTGTTGGTATTTCTTGGTATATTGCTCTGCATGACTATGTTGTATGCAGTGGCCCAGATCTCTGTCCACAGCACAAAAGGAAGACGTAAATCAATACCCGGGACACCGTGGAATCACCCAATAATCTGCATCAATGAGCTGCTTCTCTAATAAAATCATCGCTGGTGCAGAAATCCTGCCCTCTTTTTCCCTTTTGGCCCACAATTGGCCAAGTCCCAACGTAACCGTTTCCTTCCTCAAGGGTATTAGTAAATCGTACACTAGGCACACCAACTCCGACCATTCCACCTGCATTCGAACCCGCTTCATACATTGTTTCAGCTCTTTCCTGAATCGTCGTGGTCTGGCTCGAATTTGGTTTCGCCTAGCATAGGACCTGGCTGCGAGGTCATTGCTGTTTGTGTCGCTGGTTGAGGCTGGGATTGTACTGTTGGGCCAGTGGGCTGGTTTGGAGGTTGCGACGGCGCACGCGATGCAGCTGTTGCAGCGTGGAGTCGCTGATCAAGGGCCCTCAGAGCAATAGCTCTCCGTCTCTCAGCCTCTGCTCGGGCACCTCCAGGAGCACCTCGATGAATAATGTTGTCGTTACGTGTCATGTCGGCCTGAGAGAAGGGCGTGCATACTCGCATTGCTACCAAAACACTGAATATTTGTTCAGAGAGAGCGGCCACGAATGGCTTGGCGGGGCTGGGGAAGAACTCTGCAAAGGCGAAGGTCTCGCTCGCGTCTCCGCGGAGGGAAGTTGACTGGGATGAATCGAGATCGGGGAACACCGTCTTGTAAAATCGAAGGTAGGTCCAGCTTGTGACGAAACCGAATATAGCGAGCCAAAGGGCAGCTCGGGTGAGAAGAGGAGTGAACGATAACAGAAACACAAGTCCAATGTAAACCAGCGGGAATCGAGGCACCCTCAGGGATAGGATTCCACGGAAGAGAGTTACAGTGTGGGCGGGGACGAGCTGGCTGAAGGCGACTAGGAAGGAAATTTGCACTGGAATCGTTCCAGAGATGACAGTTAGGCTAATAAGCTCTTGTTAGTGGACAGCATCCTGAAGGTAGGTGGCAGGGAAAGTGCGTACGTCCAGCTCTCATTGCGCGTCAAGGTAAAGAAAAGGACCATGACGCAAAGGGTCAGGAAGTTAGGAACCACAGACACCAGCGCAAGGAACTTGGCTAGCTCAGCAGATGACCAAGCTCTCTCAAGATAACGACCACCATGGTACAAGGTGGCGCCAGCGATTGCGAGGGTGAATATGTTATTCTCGACGAATGTCGACGTGAGAAAGGTCCAAGGGTAAATGATGGAGAGCTGTGGCACGAGCGTCAAGTAGGGGATCACGATATGTGTGTTCTCACTCCATTGGCGGTATCGAATGGCGGCGCTGAGCAAAGACTGACCGAGCAGCCCGATGAGGAGGATTCGGGTAACCGGTGGGATATTTAAACGCGGCGGCATAGCGGAGAGGTGCTTTCGGTGCGGAAACAAAGGTGGGTTGATCGGATGGGAGTCTTGATGAGAGGGTGACTATCGGCGATTGATGACGTGGGTTACGGTGTTTGGCGCCAGTATCGTAAATGTGTGGATCGAGCGGCTGAAGGAGGGCGTCATAAATGGCTTGGGTCGAAGATCGTCATGAGAAGGTCGTTGGAGTTGAGGTTGGGCGTTGAGGCTGGGAAGCTGCACTTTACTGTCCCCCTTGATAGCTTGGAAGCACGTTGTCTGGCCTCTGCAGCCTCACGAGGCTTGGGTTACACTAGTATGGCGGCGGCGCCATTTTCAGCCTGAGGCACCAACTAACAGCTTCTGCAAAAGGTGCAAGGGAGCCAGCGAGCCTGCTGCCCCTTGAAGTCCAAGCGTCGGGTCCTCGAATTTGGTTCTCAAACAACTTTTTTAGCATTTATTAAGCTCGTGGGACAGGTATCAACACAGTGCCACCGACTTGACGCTCCTGCTGCTGTTGCATCCCACGCCGGCTGCTGAGGACGCCACGACGACTAGGCAAAGTTGAAGTTTGACGACACGGTGGTAACTTCGCATAGCAACCAGTAACCCAACGGCTGGCGCAATATGCAGCGAATCCCCTAACGACGCCCTAAGCCGGGGGTTTAAAACGCCTGTGGGCTGTTCCAAAAATGATCTGCCGGAGGATATTGGTGGCTTGGAGGGTGCTGGCTCGCATAGATTAACTATGTAAGGGGTATCCCGACTGTGGAGACGTGGCCATCACCCATCAATTCGTTCTGTAGCTAATCAAGTTGCATACCATGAAACGCAATACCAAGGCGGCCGGGTAGAGATGAGAAAATATTTTTTTTCCATCCAGAATGGAGGCACTGACCAACGACATCATACATTGGATTGACTGTGGTAAAATGTATATTGCTGAGCTTCATATTTGAAGTTGTGACTAGAATGCGCATTGCTGTCATATGGCGCACAAACGATGTGCGTTTTGACCCGGTGTTGATGTGGGTTTGACGGCAGAACTACACCGCAAGATGAAGGTGCGTCGCTGCTTGAGAATTGGCGTGCACTCGTTGTAACTTTCGGTGGCGCGCTTGAAACTGGCCTCTGCCTGTTGAGATTTGCCACCGCGCCCAGGTATGGAACTTCTTGATGGACTCTCTCTTGCGAGAGAGCTGTTTGCGGTTTGCAACTAATCCTCGAGGTCGTGAACCAAGGGTTCGGGATGTAATGGTGTTTCAGTTTGATGACCCATTCCAGATTGTGTATTTGATAACGGGGAGGGTGTCAGACATGGGTGCAACACCAACAGCAATGAGAGCCAGAAATTTCCGAGCCTAGGATCTAACGCGGGGATAGTCCTCTGAACAAGCTTCTTTTTTAGTTGCTAGAAGCATTTGCATCCTAATATATGTCGTTGAGCAGACATATTTTGACAATGGAGGGAGCGGTAGGATAATAATATCTACGATCACTCCATACGGCCATGGTGGCTTTGGTCGTGCTTTGGTGGGACGAATAGAATTTTCAAGTTCAATCGGAATAATCCGTAATGTGTTATTCTGAGGTCAAGAGTGGTTGCGGACGTTTGCTTCCCGAGGTGAAATGCGCGACAACTCAGCAACATTAACACTCACCTCCCTTGTCACGCTGTGCCCCATCACACTGTCAAAACCCTCACAGCTAAACCGATTTCATGGGGCACATTGATTGGCTGAGCGGGTTCTGAGCCCTCCATTTGATGATGAGTGAGTGGGGCGCCCGACGTGGAATGTCGTGCAGGGTGAAGCACGGCAAGCAAGCCACCCACACAGGCCTTAACCCTCCTTCCCTCGGGCTCGCTACGTCTGTTTATCTTGGATGTGAGGGACAGAGGCAAGCGAGAGGAAGATGATCCTGACCGAGGAAGGGTAAGTCTTGTGATGAAGTTTGTCACCCTAAAACATGACCAAATACGGATTCAAAGACGAGTATTAAGGAAAAAGGACCTAATACTGTTGAGGGGCCTAGGTACTCAAGGGTTCAATTCAACTTCTGTGGCAAGGTAATAGCCTCGGGAATGCTGCGGTCAACCCCTGGGTGCCTGGTCTCTTTTTGGACTAGAGTATTTCCTGCTCTAAACAAGGCCCGTTTAGGAATCACGTGAGAATTGAACATGTCCTCTGGTACCTGGTGATGGACGGAGAGGTCTTGTCTCGATTCGGTCAACGAGAATCCCTGCCGTTAGAAGAAGCCCCCAGCACGCGTATCTCGACGCCCCGGGACTCTTAAAGGCCCGGACCCAGGGCGCCGCCCACTCCTAACCCGCGTGGGCTGCTTGGCGGCCCCTTTGGCCGAGCTAGAGGGTTGCCACGTAATAACCAGATGAAGCCCGCTGGGCGCAGGGCTGCTGCAACCTTCTCAAAACCGCCGGCTCACGGGTCTGTAATCAATGTTTTGATTTCAATCATGGATTGGTCAGGGACCCATTGTCGCGGCGGCACTCCAGAAGCGTGGACCTGAAGTGGCAGATTTGGTATCGATGTGAGGGAAGCATTGCCACCTTGCTTGCTTCTGGGAGATGATGGTGCGGTTCGGCGGGGCCATGTGCAGAGAAGAAACGGGGGGGAACAGACCATGACAAGCATGGACTGGCTTGAAGCCTGTGGACCATGGGATTGTGTTTTCTGTCTGAATGTGTGTGTGGCGGTTGCTAGCGGTTGGGGAGGGTTTTGGTGCCCGCGAGAGATTGGAAGCTAACAGGCGACGGCAACGCCCAGCATGTTGAATGTGTCAAGTAACGCAGAGCGGATGAGATGGACCCATGTAGTGGCATCCGTCCGGCGGCATCCCAGGCATACCGGGGCAGTGCCGCAGTGTTTGGTGGGCCGTGGCTCGCGCTTGGTGTCTCCCGTGCAGTAGTATTTTTGGGCCACGGTTTCGACTCTCGCCTTTGCGCTCACCATGATCGCCTCCTGGGGCCTGCGCGGTAGGGCGAAAATGATGCGCTGCTGGCTCTTCCCGGGAACGACGTCACTCTGGGAATCCGCTCACGCTCGTGGTCTGGCACGCTGCCCATTGTGACCTCGACCTCGTCCACGAACAAAAGTGAGCACAACAGGGGAGGATGGGCCGGGGCCGGAACCTGACACATGTCGAAGTACCGATACTTCAAAGACATGGATGAGCTCCCCCATTTAGCAGCCGATCTGCATCCGTCTCAGATTCTGGGAGAGAGGCGACTGCACCAGAGCGAAGGGTGTGGGAGGGTGTGGGTCTTGCTGGCCTTAGTAATGTTTCCGTAGTCCATTGATTGGCCAGCCCATTATGATGCCTCATGCACGAATGTGCAGCCCGTTGGACGTGGATGGCCACCACAACAGAGCACAAAACAACAGACGATAGCGGGACCGACCACATCGCATCTCGCGCGTTCGTGGCCACCGCCCAGCCGAGTTGGGCTTGCCGGAGCGACGAGCAGGACAGCCTGTGGCCGTGCCGACCCCCTCGATGGCAGTGAGTCGGCTTGTCGCCAACTTGAAAGAAAATCAAGGCGTCAGGAGGGAGCCATTGTGGGCTCCCCTCTCGGCTCGCTTTCCACCTCCCCCTGCAACCGGAAGCAGGGGATCTTCAAACCTTGACGCTGAACCGCTGCTGCTAGAAACACCCAACAACGGGCAGGGCAGGCAGGGACTCGACATTCGCAGCCTGCAGGGAGGTGGCCTGCATCGTTGGACGTACGTACCGCGCCGTTTTAAAGATGCGCGGGACAGGCTGGTGGTGGTTGTGCGCCCGCGGTCCTGGTCTGGCAAGCATGACAAGCCTGGCAAGACTGGGCTGATGAAAAACAGCGACAGGGAACGTCGTCTTCAAAATGCCCATCCACATCCCATGGAACCCAAAAAACCCCTGCCTGTTCGAGCCTCCACTCCACAGTCCACGAGACTCGGCCGACCCCTCGATTGGCTGGCTGGCCCCAGTCTCCGAGGTACTGGTACCTGGCCTGTCCGCTGGGGTACACAAGTTGGACGAAATTCAATGGCGACGAGGAGCACGTACCCTCAGGTCAACATTGTGCTTTTCCCGGGGTACCTGACGGCTGTCGCGACCTTGGCTAGGCTTCACGAACCTCTGTTGACAAGTGCGTGATGGTGATGGGTGGTGGAGACAGACAGCCTCAGAATGCCACACCAGGGAAAAGAAAAGTCTTCTGTCACCATCAGCCTCTGAGTCTGAGATCCATGATCCGTTCTTGGCCCTGGTTTTGTTTGACCTTGAGTCCCCGCTAGTGCCGGTTCAGTGTCGCCCGCCCGCAAGTCTTAGGTGCTGGACCGTCCCTGTATCGGTACCTTGAATTCCCGTCAAGGGCCCTACGCACTGCCCGGGCAGCCCGTACCGGCATAGTACTTCGTACTTGGGGCTAGAAATTCCATGTCCCCCCATTAGCGTCCCCCATTGCCAGTAGCGCTCTCCCCCGTCAGCCCCATAGCAACCTCCAGCCCGTACTATTGTTGTCTGTAGCTCCGGCCCCAGGCGTACCCATCCACCCGATGATTGCTTGCTTCTTTGCCTTGCCTGCACCCTTCCAACCAAGGCACTGAGGTACGTACCGCCCGCATTGGCACGGTGCCATGTACCTTCTTCGAGGTGGCCGTCCCTTGCCAGGTTGCACACCACCCCGGCCCCCAGTCCTAAAGTAGTGCCCCCGTCTGGCAGAAGACAGTGAGTGCGTGGGAGAGGCAGAGGCAAAACGGACAGAACGGGGGCAGCTTGAAAAGCGACCAGGGGTACGTACCGACTTAGCACCACCCCCGACCTTGAATTTCATCTCTCTTTTGAATCTTCACTCACCTTCCCTTCAACAATCGCCAATCTCGACGACCGACGCCATCAGGACCCGGGTCGCCCTCGACGAGCCATCTAAACGCTTCTGCAACTCACGCCTCGCCTGTCGCGACCTTTCCCCCCCGCGACGCTGCCGCCAGCTGCGGCGCTCTCGGCACCATGGTCGCTAAGGAATTCCTCGACTCGGACAGAGTCAACTTTCTGGTTTGGAGGTTCGTGATGTCCCTTCCCCCGGGCACCGATTGCTCCCGCCCACCCATAGCCGGCGCCCTGCATCCTTTGGCCTTGCTCTCCTTACGTGTTTGCGCTGACCGTCGCCCTTGTTGCCAAACTTTTTAGATATCTGCTTGAAGGCAGTATGTAACACCTCAAGCCTTGCGCGCGCCCGTGGCGACTCATCTAACCTTGATTCAACTGCAGACTACCGAGAGACGGCAGCCAAGTTCCAAAAGGAGTGGCATGTCAAGGCACCTCACCGAGATTTCCCGTTTGCGCGTCACGTAAAGAGTCACGCATTGGTCTCTGTCATTAACCGTGGTCTGCTGTACTACGGCCTTGAGCGTGAGCATGCACGCAGCCAGGTAAGAAGCACTGCCCAGTTCCTTTTTTTTGTGCCAGCCTCGTTTGGCACCTGTCCCCAACTCGACCCGTCCCGATGGGACGGGGTTTGGTGGTGAAATTCGCCAGGCTGACCGTTTCGGGATGTGCAGCTGCCTCAGGATGCAGCGGCTGCAGCCGAGGCGCTGCAGTTCGGTATCTTTGGGCCTCTTGACGCCCACCCGCCAGCCAAATTTGAAGAAGATGAAGACGCAGAGGGAGAGGAGGAGATTGAGGTATCGCGCAAACGGGCACCTCAACAACTATCAAACGGATCGCCGGCCAAGCGGCCGCGACTCAGCAACGGCTACGAGAACGGTGCTGATGCAGCTGCGCCCACGACAACCCCCATGGATGTTGACAACCAACAACCCGACAACCACGCCTACCCATCACCCCTGGAGGGCGGCGAACCAGCGCCGCCCCCGATTGTGCGCACTGATGGCCCTGAGCAGGGCACACAGGTCGACAAAGTCGTGGAGCTGGCTCCCGATACCACCTTTATTCGCCTCATGGATGACGACGGCGCGTTTGTCCGCAGGCCCAACACAACACCGTCTCCCGTACCCGCTGGTCCTGACAACGCTCCCATCCTTTTGCAGTGCGAGTGGAACCCTCGAGACCCATCAATCCTGGCGGCTGCTGGAACCGATGCGCTAGCCCGTGTTTGGACCATCTCGCGTGCCACACCCCCCGAGCCTGGACAAGATCACGTGTCACCACACGCCCACTCCCTACTTGATCCAGATGCACCTCACGACACCACAGTCACGGCTCTGTCTTGGACCTCTGACGGCTCCTCCATTGCTGTTGCAACTGATTCGAGAAATCAGGCCGCCATCAACGTGTGGTCAGCAGACGGTACTCATCTACAGACGATGGAAGTCTCGGAGCCTCCCGTTATCAAACTCTACTGGAATCCTAGCAACACCGCTCTCCTCGCCATTTCTCCCGAAAAAGGAGGTGCACTCATAACCGTTTATATTTCACCAGCAGGAAACTCTCTGAATTATTTCCTGCCTGGTCACGATTTCGGTTCTACACAATTGGATGCTGCCTGGACTAGTGACACTGAATTCCTGCTCACAGGCGGCGATTTGTTCCTCTGTCTCCAATGCCAGGAATCATCAATCGCCCTGACAAGGAAATTTGAGACAAAGGAGGATGATAGCTTCAGAGATGTTCTTTTTGATAGCCGGTCTAAGCTGGCTGCTACGTCAAGCGAGAAGGGCACACTTGATGTGAGTTATTCCAGATCGGAACAGTTTAGTGGGAATGTTGGTGCTGACAAAACATAGCTCTGGGATGAGTCTGGGCAGAGAAAATCGATATCAGCTCACCAGGGAGCAATTACGGCGATGCAATGGCAACCATTACCAGCACATCAGCAGGTGGATGATGATGAGCGGCTAATCGCCACCGGCGGCGAAGACTGTGCTATTTTGATATGGAACGTGCGATCACAAGACAGCAAGCCAAAATGTTTCCTCACGATGGATTCGCCAATCGTTCGACTAGCCTTCACGCCAGATGGAGCCTTTATTGCGGGAGCCACAGCGAACCAGGTGTTGATATGGAAAGTTGGGAGCCTCGCCGTGCCTCGGGCGATCTGGAATCGGCCATCACATTCGGGGTGGCAAACCCCGAAAGCAAATGCGGATTCCGACGAAGAGGACGAGCACTGCTTGTGCTGGGATGCAGATGGACGAAAGTTGGTGTATGGTTCTAATAGCAGGGTAAGTTGGCAGATTGGCATAGATGCGATTTTTAGTGCTGATCAATGCTGCAGCTTGCCGTCATCAACTTTAGCAGGTAACCCGCGTTACAAGACGCTGCATATGACCTTCCACCTCGAACCGGGAAGGCTACGAGTTGAACTATAAAAGGTACGGTTTGATAGCACTGGCGCCCGAGTGCCACGATGTAACGCAACGATGGGTTCTGGAAATGGACTTGTAATCAATGTCGAAGAATGAAGCGACACCGAAATGGGACACGGAGCACTGGGTATCCAAGCTGGTAATGATTTTCTGGCTTGGAAGAAAACACCTCGGAAAATGGGCGATTGAGGCCCATAAGCGACACGTTTCTTTTTTTCTTTGTATACCATGACGACAACGGGCTGGCTATCCGTTACAATTAAGACTTACCAATCAACACAAACACCACTATTGGGATATGCGCCTTCTCAATATATACGATATTCTCCTGATGAAAGGCGCGGATAGAGGACCTGGGGGAGTACAAGTGTTGTGGCTTTCGTGTTGCGTTGTTGAGCTTTTTTTTTCTCTCTTTCCACTCTTGGTCATTTCTTGCGTGTCTTTTGCCAAGGTCATATGGATGCAAAACATGGTCTTTTTGGGGGGTTGGGTACGGCAGGCAGGATGGCGTGTGGGCAGTTTCGGGGGTGGTACAGTTTGCACCCCTAGGTTGAGAACCACCTTTCACTTAGTGGCTTTTATTGCGCATTGCGCGCGGGTTGTGTCCTTTTTTTTGCTTGCTTTTTTCTATTCTTGTTTTTTTTCTTCATGGGTTCCGGTGTTTGTTGTAATGTACGAGTATATATACCATACAAATAAGCGATAGTAGAGGCAAAGCAAAGGCGGAGGACAGATAGCACGAGGGAAAGGCGGGGTTGACAAAGCGAAAAGAAGTGGATTTTCAAAACTTGGCAGTGTGTCCATGCCACTGGTAAAGATCGTAAATGAAGGAAGTCTTGTGATGATTCACAGCCGAGCATTTCATACAGTGTCAGTCAGCCAGCAAGGCCTCTGGTTGTGGCGGGGATTGGTGCACGGCACTTAAGGTGTTTGGGCGTGGATGTAGGGGGACTCGAGCATTGTTTCGGGCCGGCTCCCCGCGTCCGTGGAAGGGCTGAAAGCCATTGATCAATCGAGGGCCTTGTCTTTGATATTAGTTTTGTGGTTGCATTTGCAAGCTCCAGTGGCGTCCTATGCAACGATTCGCGTACGTCCTAATTCGGGTAGGCGAGCACCACCTCGGCACCACTTCAGCAGCAGGACGCAGTGGGAAGCAGGAGCAGCCGCAGTAGCAGCGGCAGCGTTTGGCAACTGACACCCCCCTTGAGCCGTTGGCCCCTTCCCAATTGGCATCAATCCCTCATCTCGCATGTGCCATGTGACGACAAGCCGCGTCTGCATCTGCGAGCGCGAAAGAAGCTTCCATGGTGCCTTCTTCCGACTAAATCTATTCCCATTTCGCCACCCCCCGGTGCCCCATTGTGACTGGATTGCATCCACCGTATTCCACAGCAAGGCCGCTTCTCAGCCCACACTCCCTCCTCACGCTGATTTTGTAGATTTGTTACTCGCAACCTGCACCAACACAGCGGCAGCGAGGCGCACCCACACCACCCACAACACATACATACATACACGCAACGCACCTGCAAGGCATAAAAAGGAGGACAGCATCGATTTTTCCCTCCCGTGCCTCGTGCTCACACTGATGTCATATGAACACACTTGTCTCCTCTCTCTCGTTATTCAGCTACATATTCTCGGTCTCAGCTCTTAACTCCACCCTCCGCTTCTTTCGTCGGTCTGCTGGGATTGTCTGCTTTTTTTTTTTCCTTTAGGAAATGCCTTATTACTGTTTCTTTTGCTGAACCCGCATCACCCACGTCTTTACCCAGTGCTGTCGTTCACTAGCCCCCTGGGTCTTGATTCCTGGCAGCAACATATTCCGCACCCTTTTTTTTTAATCCCAGCATCTGGCCCAAGTGCATAGCGAGTCCCCACGTGCGTCTTTCGTCGCCAAGGAACACACGACACCAACATATTTGATCTAATTCTGCTCCCGCGATTTTCTATCCTTGCACAACGACGACAAAGATTGCTCTTAGCTGATTTGAGCAAAATCAGCAACCCCGCGTACGAAGGAGGTTTGATTAATAACAAGGAAGAAAAAACAAAACCAAACCAAACAAACAAACAACCCGATAAATCTTATTTCGGGTTGGGGTTGTTGAGACAGTATCTCCGCCACGAGCCAGGAGAGACAACGACGGAGAAACAGAAAGTTGAGAGACGCTGAACATTTGCGACCGAAATCAACAAATCAAGACAGCTTGCAATAGCTATGGCGTCTACACAAAACACACAGTATCACACCTCTGAGGTCTTTACACCCGAGATGCGCGATCGACAAGCACGCGGAAAGGACCCTTATTCCAAAGGCGAGGGCAGCGAGAGTGATGGGAGTGTTGATGGGCACATGAGGCCCGGTCAAGGCGGGTATGTATACAAGGCTCGTTCTACGTGCTCTCCTTGGACCCAGCCGTTCATCCATTTTGATAAAGGAGGCATGGTTGCGACTAGTGAGAACAACTGCATGGGTTCTTATTGCTAACGTCTATGGTTTTGTCTACTATCTAGTCCTGTCATCGAGTCTTTTGCCGAGCGCGAACGCAGGGGCGAGGCTATGGCTGTTCTCGATTGCCCGGAAACTCTGATGGCCCACGCCCAGGCCACAGGCGATGTAAGCATCATTATTTCGTTATTATCCTTGCAGGATAAAAGCTTACTGAAATCACCTGCAGAGCATCTCGGGCCAGCGTCTTCGCTTCATGCGACAGCTGTGCGGATTCGACGACAGACGACAGGATAGCTTCACGCCTTCTGGGCCAAGGGGAACTAAGAGTCGTAGGGTTGGTGATCACCGGACAAGCAGATGATACAGACATGGCGCAAGCTTGATTTGAGGCGGTAGGATTGGCGTGCTGGGACGAAACACCGCGGCACGCTCCCATCGAGCCGCAAGACAACACTTTCCAACACAACCCAGCATTGTTAAGCAATTTCGAAGTAGAACAACGGCAACGATGAGCGGCATTATGATGATGGTGCATGGAGCGGGAGTTTGCGTAGACATGTGCATTCATACATTCATATATATACCTGGCCACTCCTGGGAACTTGCTTAAATGTTGGAAACCGAGGAACAAAATAATATAGGGAAATTTGTCATTTAAATAATGTCATGAACATTCATGGCCGTGAGCTGAAGAGTCTTTGGACCCGGCCCAGCCTTTACTATACTGCTAAATACTTTGATATATCATATATCGAATTATATCGTGAGCTTAACCAAGGTTGAGGCCATATACAAAAAAAAAAATATCATGCACCGCCCCGCTGATGCAGTCCCATTCTAAACGCGTTTCGTGCCGTACTTGCTGTGTTTATGCTTTGCGTTATGCGGCGAAACGCACAACCCGGTTCTTTATACGCATCCCAAGACTTCTCAGTCTAGAAGACACTACCTACCGGGCAGTCTGAAAATTTCCGTATCCAAAATAAATCATATTAACAAATAACGCCATGTGATGTAATGTGAGTGCGAATGTGAGAAAGAAAAAGAAAAACCCGAGAAAGGGCCAACGTGATCTGGCCGAGATGCAAAATACACACCCAGAAATCATGGCCTCGGGGGAGAAAGAGGGAGCAGGATTTATGCATATCTCATACTGCGGCTACGCGCCCACTGGCCACCTTGGTTTGGCAAGGGCGCATAGTCGTAGGCAGGGGGCGGTGCGTTGGGAGGACCGCCGCTGGCACCTCGGGACATTGCTGGCCAGTTGGTCATCTCTGTGGGCTTGGGAGCTCTTCGCCTACCGGCACGGCGGCGGAAGCAGCTGTACAAACAGCTCAGGACGGCGAGGAGGATCAGGCCGCCAATGACGCAAGCGACAGGAATGACAATGTTCTTGTTACGCGAAAACCAGTCCCCGATCTCCTTGATGGTCGAGCTGCCCTTGCAGTCGCCGTTGGAGCAGTAGCCACCGCCACCGCAAGAGGTGCCATCCAGAAAGTTCTGGTTCAGTTCCACGCAGGTACCGTATCCGTATTGAGGAGCCTGGCAAGTCATCAGACAGCTGCTCGAGGAGTCGCATGCCGAGGTGCTGGAAACGGAGGTGTTGCCGAACATGTTTCGGCACTGCAAGTCTCGCGAGGTGCATTGCCCAGAGGCGCACTGCAGGCCGTCTCCGCAAGAGTCGCCATCGTTGCTGTGCGAATCCGAAGGGCATGCAGCACTGCTACCAGTACATTTCTCCTCAGGATCACACTGGCCTGTACTTTCACGACACACGGTCCCATTGGATGCAAATTTACACGAATCGGTGCAGCAGTCTTCGTTGGTGGGATCACACTGAGCGTTGTCTTTGAACTTGCACGTTTTGGCATCACAACAGCTGTTGCTACCACATCCGTCTTCGCCGCCGCAGTCGCAATCTTCGCCGCTCTCGACGATACCGTTGCCGCACTGACTACCTGTAATCGTCGTGATATTCTTGTTATCTGTCAGGCAACTCGACTTGACGTTAGACTTGAAGCCTGAGCAGATGTTGCCGATTGAGCAAGGCGAGAATTCTGTAATGCCGTTGGCTGTGGATGGGTTCATGATGTATTTGCCGCCAGCATCGCATGTGGTCTTGCTTAGGGGACAACATGACTGTGTACCGGACGACACCGGACAGGTGCTAGAAACGCAGTCATGTACAGCACCGAAGATGTGGCCTGTCTCATGTGCGAATACCTGCCACTCGGACGATGTCCTCACCACCACGTTAGCCGAAGAGACCGTCTCGTTACCGCTGGAGCTGGAGCTGCCCGAGGAACCAGATCGGCACAGCTGGCCCAGCCATGCGAGGCCAACAGCAGAGTCGGTGTTGCAGGTGCTGAGGAGGGTCCAGTAGGCGTTGCTGTCATCAAATTTTCCACGCCAGGCGGAGAAAAGGTTCAGGCGATCCGTCAAGTCAACACTAGACGAACATGCGCGGTTCCAGAGGGCTGATGAAGGAGGCGTGCCGGGACATGAGGCCTCGCTAATGGTGAGGTTCTGAATGCCAAGGGAAATGTTGAAAGTGCTCTCGTAGACCTGAGAAGCCTGGTTGACCAGACTAATGACGTTCTTCCGAAGAGTTTCGGACGAGTTGAATTCGGCAGTGTAAGTACAGTCGGTAGCGATTCCCACAAGGGCGACCTTTCGGGTGGTAGGGCAGCCATCAACAGAGCCGATTGTTGCTTCCAAGTCAACGCCTGCGCCGTTGTTGCCGGTGCTCCCGCCGTCAATTGACTGCCGACCAAAAAGTGAGCGTGGGCTCATGCCGCTAAGGGATTGGCTACGGAGATCGAGTTGGTTGTATTTGCTGTTGAAGTCGAGATTGTCTGAGCTGCAAGCGGAATGTCCGTAGATGCCTCTTCGCAAATCCTGGTGGTCCTCGTCAAAGGCGAGAATATCGGAATCACGCCAAACAACCATGGCTTCGCTAACATCGCCGTCAAATTGTAAGAGGGGATCGTCCTCATGCTTTACGCGCTCATAGTTGTTGCCAGTCTGGATATGGTGGTTGTCACCATCAATACGGAAGCTGCCCTCAAAGACTGGGTGTTGCCCATCCCGATGTACCGTTATGCGCGCCCAACCAGCATTGAACCAGCCTTGGTGCCCCGGACGATGGACAAAGGCGCTCCCCTTGTAGACCTTGTGCTCGCTCCTCTCGATGGACTCAACAGACCGGACCTGGCCGTCCTCGCCTAGGTAGGTCACGGCAAATGTGTCGTGAATGAGATCATGGTTCGGTTCGAGCTTGAGGCGTATCTCTTGGTGGCCCTTATGAAGTGTAAAGATTAGATCGAAGTGGGAATGTGAGTTTACTCGATGCGAAGGCGCCTTTATGACTGCGTTGTCGATGAGGGAAGTATAACCGACGGGGTTTCGCTTTACAGAGTGCGCTGCAGCATCAAAGTAACGTTAGTGAGTTCGAGCCCGAGTCCAAGGGCGACAATTGGCGACGGTGCCTGAGAGAGAGTGAGACGCACATATCGACGATTGCACAAAGAGCGCGACGCAGGAAAATGCGGTCGCAAGCGACCGAAGTGAAACCATGGTTGGTAGGACCGAAGAGGTCCTTCGAAACAGAACGGCGACTCGAGATGAGAGTTATCGCATGCAGGGTCGTCGGTCTCGATTAAGTGACGGGCACCGTTTGTATTATAGTTTAGTAGAGATTAAGCGTGCAGCAGCGGAATCGACACGAGAAAGCGAACGCGACGGGGTGGCACAGTGGGAACGTTTGGGAGAAATAGAAATAGAGTTGAGGTCCGGGGAAAGGTTGAAGTGAAGCTGATTACAATGCGACCGGGGTGGGGGGACGGGGTCGAAGGAGCCGGCAGCGGGCCTAGGTCCAGGGAAGGAGGTGGAGGGGAAGGGTATTCGGGCCGGTGGGGAGAAAGGCGATACGGCGCAGAATGCAAAGTCGAGGAATATGTAGGACAGATGTGGTGAGGACGAAGTGAGAGGTTGAACAGTAAACTAATGGTCTTGCGGCGAACTGTTAGGAAGCATGGAACACCGAACGGGTTCCGCACGCACCCATGTCAACCAAGTCCTGGTGGATGGGGGGTCTGCGACGGGGCCAAGGCCGGCCCAGGCGCATTTATATCCAGCACACTTGACACATAATTGCTCGTGCCTGTACCACTTTCATCCACCCTTTCATTGTTTTCTTCCTTACCCTTTTACCGACTTTCTGCTTTTTGCATGTTCCTCTTTCTCCAAGACAGCGCTGTTGCATCACAGTCCTCTGTGGCCAACCGAGAAGTGGAGAGCCAAAAAAAAAAAAAAACCGGGCATCGTGCCAGAGCATTTTGCGCCGGGTGGCCGTCTTGGCGACCGTCTTGGCGGTCCTTGACCCAGCCGCCCCTCCAGCTGAGCGTGTCCACTGGAGCGCATCTATTTACTGAACGGGGTGCTTGTCAGCACGCTGCATAGCCACTCTTCCAATGCCCATGCCATGCTATCCCATCCCATTCCCGAGCAACCAACGACTATTTTCAGCTACCCACCACCTCTCGTCCGTAACCGTGGAGAAGATGGCAGTCCGTTGCTTCCTTGCTCGCTCCATCTGTTCTCGCCTGCGCTGGATCTAGCACGCCACTGGGTGCCAAGCAGCGCTAACTTAGGTGCTTTCTGCATGCGACGTGCTCCCTGTTCCCATGGCATCAATCATGACAGATCCAAACATGGCCGCGGCCGCCATCCAAGAGTAAGAAACCCAAGGCCAACCATGCTTTCCCTTTTGCAACCCTCCCATCCCCACAACTGTAAACAGAGGATGATCTTGCCCGTGCAGGTCTCTTGGCTAGGCCGCTCCCACTTTGCTCTGGCCACTGGCCACTGGCCACTATCCTGCAGCTGCGTGTTTTGCTGATGCTGAGCAAATCCAGCCGCCCCTCTTCCATCTCCCCCTTTCGCAGGCCTCCAACTCTAGATTACGGCGAGCCGACTGATCCGAGCCTGCTTCTTTGCAACCGAGAAGTCTGTTGGACCTGGTTCTCGTATTGCAGCCCAGCCCCAGTGCCACCTGGTCCACTATCCCACCCCCCGACGGGACCAGCGGCTTCGAGAACTCGGCGTCTTCAGTGCGATATCTAACTTAGTCCAGCCCCAGGCTTGCGCCGCAATACCAATCGCGTCCTATGAGGCCAAGCTTCGGCCTCCCAGCCGAACTCCGGTTTCATGAACCTAATCACACTGCCCCCCCTGGATACTTCAATCCCAACTCGTCCATGTTTCAGCGCTGTTTCGCTGCCGTCAGAGCACACCATCCATGGTATATTAAAGAGGCGTTACTAGTCAACCCCGACCAACTCGTCGTGGTCTTTGATCTCAAACAGATCCTTTTCCTACTTATTGCTTCGCCTTGTGTGCGCGGTCCAATCCTTTCTGACCATCCAGACCGCCCTTCAAGAAAAGAAGCAAAAATAAACCAACTCAGCTCTCCCGCCCCATTCTATGTAAGCTGACAAACCATATCCCACTTTGCAGCTCTCACTGAGGCTGTGCGCGCGCGCTTGGCCCTTTTGTTGGTCATTGACACGCACTCCCCAACCATTTCTCACACCTCCCTCCGTGACCTCTGTGTGTGCGTGCGTTTATCGTTCCGCCCACGGCAGATCTTCCGCCAAGCCGTGTCAGATGCAAACCTCATTCTCTAGACCCTGCTCTAGAACCAGTCTCGGACAAATCCGCTATGGCTTCCACTCTCTCTTTCCCCCTTCGTCATGAAGACAACTCCCTTCTCTTACCGGCCAATTTTTTTTCTTTCCTAGAAAGCAAAAATTGCCTTGCGGTGCCGAACCCGTCACCAACGTCACATTCGCTTCAACTCAATTTTAAACCCGGAATGGAGCTTGCCTTGTAGTCAAAAAACAAGCTTATTCCCGCCCTGTGAGAAACTCCATCCACTCGTCGGTTGAAGAGAAACGACGCGCGTCCCATGCCACACCCTACGCACTGGTCTCATGCAAGACCAAGTTACCTTAAAGCACGTGTAATCAGGTATCCATCATGCTTGACAGAACTGACCCATTTTACCCCGCTACCATCTTCACCGAGGACGTGTTTACCACCAAGTGTGTATCATGGCTTTTCGAGAGCCTTTTTTAATTTCCAATCGTCTTTGTAACAAAAAAAACACGCAATGCAATTGTCAAATCAATCCCTTCCAAGTTGGTTCCCAAACTTGCAAAAATTCTCATGTCATGGCAACATCCAACATCAACCCCAAAACACCACACGGGAAAATATCCGGGCCGTCTCTTAGCCTATGCATTCCTTTCCCGTTTTGCATTGTACCCATTGGTATATCAACTCAATAGACATAAATCCGTTACTGCTTTGTTGACCATTACTTTCGCTTCGCCTCATGGACATTCTTGATAATCTTTTCCACAACGGAAGGGTCCGAGAGCTAGATTACATATTAGTCTGCGTCTTGCAATAGGAGACACTGTCATTGAATGAGGGTAAGGCTTACCGTGGTGATATCTCCAAGCTGATCCTCCTCGCCAGCAAGGATCTTTCGCAACACTCTTCGCATGATCTTGCCGCTTCGAGTCTTGGGCATATCTGGAACAATGTACACAGCCTTGGGGGCTGCAAAAGGACCAATACTCTTCCGCACTTGCACAATAAGCTCTTTGCGCAGAGCCTCGGTGGACTCAATCGTTTCCTTAAGAGCAACGAAAGCATTGACAGCTTGGCCAGTGAGCTCGTCCGCAACACCCACGACAGCCGCCTCAGCCACGGCGTGATGCTCAATCAGGGCAGCCTCAATCTCTGCGGTAGAGAGGCGGTGACCGCTGACGTTGACAACATCATCGACACGTCCTCGGATCCAGTAGAAGCCTTCGTGGTCACGAGCAGCACCGTCACCGGTGAACTGTTTTTTTGGTCAGCCATCTTCCCCTGGTATGTTGTTCGATTTGCGTTCACTTACGTAGTAACCCTTGTACACACTCAAGTACGTCTCCATGTATCGCTTGTGCGCACCCCAGACAGTGCGAGCCATGCTGGGCCAGGGTTGCTTGAAGGCCAGGACACCCTCGACATCGTTTCCATGAATCTCCTCACCAGAGACTGGGTCGATGATGGCGGGCTCGATGCCGAAGAAAGGAAGTGAGGCACTGCCGGGCTTAGTAGGAGTGACACCAGCCAAGGGAGTGATAGTGTGCGAGCCCGACTCAGTCTGCCAGTAAGTCTGTGAGTTGTTAGCATGTCTTGTCTAAACTGATAATTCCATTCGTATATAGGACGTACATCGACGACGTGCGACTCCTCCTTTCCGATCACCTCAAAGTACCACTTCCAGATCTCGGCAGCAATAGGCTCACCGACGGAGCCCAGGACTCGGAGGTGCTTCATCTCGCCGCGGACGTGCTCGTCACCGGCACGCTTCAGGAGCCGCAGGGCAGTGGGTGCGACGTAGAATTGAGTGACCTTGTGCTTCTCAATAATATCCCAGTAGCGGGAGAAGTTGGGGTAAGCAGGGGTACCCTCGAAAACAACGGTTGTAACACCGAGCATAAGAGGAGCGTAGACGACGTATGTGTGGCCAGTAATCCATCCCACATCACCACCGCAGAAGTATCGGTCACCCTGGTGAATATCGAATACATATTTGCCAGTCATGGCGGCGCCAAGAAGGTAACCGGCAGTGGTGTGCAACACACCCTTGGGCTTGCCAGTAGAACCAGATGTGTAGAGTAGGAAAAGGGGATCCTCGGAAGCCATAGACTCCGGGGGAATGTAGCTGGGCCACTTCTCAACCTCCTCGTGCCACCAGTAGTCGCGGCCCGTTGTCCAGGGGATCTCAGAGCCAGTTCGCTTGTAGACGAGGACATGGGAAACATCAGGGCACTGCTTAAGAGCATCGTCGACAATCTTCTTTGTGCCGATCAACTTGCCACCGCGCTTGCCTTCGTCGGTAGTGATGACGACCTTGCAATTGGCGTCGACAACACGGTCGCGCAGAGAGTCGGAGGAAAAGCCGGCAAACACTACGGAGTGGACAGCACCGATACGAACACAGGCCATGAGGGCAATGATGGCCTCGGGAATCATGGGCAAGTAGATGGCAACGGTGTCACCCTTACGGACACCCATCTGCTTGAGGACCCAGGCAGTCTTGGAGACCTCGCGCAGGAGCTCACCGTAAGTGACATTTCGACCCTCCGTGGGCTCATCGGCCTCGTAGATGATGGCAACACGATCTGGATCGGCGAAAGCGTGGCGATCAACACAGTTGTAAGAGGCGTTTAGGCGGCCCTCGTTAAACCACGAGACGTCACCATTGAGAAGCGAACCGCTCTTGGTCGTGTGGAAATCACGATCCCAAGAAATAAGCTCGCGAGCGCGCTCTGCCCAGAACTTGTCGGGCTGTGTAATGGATTCTTGGTAAAGGCGCTGGTACTCCTCGAGGTCTAAAAATGTGGGTCAGCACACACATGTTGAGGCTCAGTGGATTTTCGGGACAACTCACTAGCCAGGTGGGGCTTGCTAGGATGCTCTACAGGGAAGCGAAGTTAGCACCGGGATTCCAACGAATGCACTTAGACGGGGCCTGAGATATGACAGAAATAATTTTCAATAGCAATCGCAGGTGCCACGAAGGGATTCAAGGGGGCGATCATACTGGCAAGCATCTTCTCGGGGGGATCTATCACGGGTCAGTTTTTGGTCTGCTTGTACAAGGATGGTAGCAGAGGTAGGGAACGTACGGTACGTGTCGACGAGGTGGGCCTCAGCAACCACAGGCGCCTTGCTTTCTTGCGCGGCGGTGGGAGCGGCTGCCTGGGTTTGCTCAGGGACATCAATGGTCATGGGCTCGGTTGCGGGAGCAGCCTCGACGGCCACGGGGGCCTGGAGCTGCTCAACTGAAGTCATCGTAACTGAAGGCTGAAATATTTTTGATCTTTTATTTCGTTGAGATGCGAAGCAGATGCGATGCGGATGCGACGTCGATGCGGGGTAGCGTGACCGTGGAGCTTGTGCCGGGACTGCTGAATAGGGCAGTGCGTACAGCTGTCGGTTATGCTTCGTCGGTAGGGGCCGCGGGTGGTTTGCGCCTTCTGTGGTAGTTGTGACACAAGATGGGAGAAGTCGCTGGATGTATGGATAGAACACAGAGGAGAAGATGAGAGAGAAGAAAGAGATAGGGATGAAGGATAAGGAGTTTGGTGAGCTATCGGCGGGGAGCTGGGGACTGCTCTTTCTTTATGGCAAATTTTGGGTACATCGCCATTGGCAGGTACGCCCGGTAATGATGGCTGTACGTAGCTGGCGGTACCTGCACCACCGGCGACCGGCCCCCGGCGAACCGGGGGGGGTCTTGCCAGCGCTGGCGGCTCTGGACCGTCGTGATCCTTTCCCCCGAAGCCAGTTCCCGAGCAAAAGCGGCCATCGCTCGTCGCTGGCTATCGCACCGCCTTAGAGGCTCTGTTCTGGCCCTCCAGCGGATGGCCAAGTACGGCCACACCCTGCCAAACCTTGAGACCGCCTCCAATTGAGTGACGCTGATAGTAAGGCTGCTGCTACCGTTCCACTGTTGTTGTTGACCGTTGCCGGCAGTCCATATCTGGCCATGTCCATTCCACCCCTACGCCCGAGGTCTGGCAATGGACGGATGGCACCAGGTTCCCACGCCTCCCAGTCCTAAAGTGCAAACAAGTGGGTTGGTCATGGTTCCTATCCCGGATCGATGGCATCGTGAACAATCAAGCTGGTAGCTGCATGCCTCCGGCTGACATGTGGTCAGCGACGAGATCCTTTGTCAGATGCTGAATGATTTATTGCATAGTCTTTGATTTTCTCTCTGTGCTAATATGCTGCCATAGCCGCTGGTATCTGCTGGTATCTGCTCAACTGGTCCCATGGCTGTGTTCCTTTCCCTTCAATGTGGAGCCCAACCGAAGCCACCCGTCGGTCCATCCCATTACCCAACCCACCCGCAACGCTGCGATTTGGGATGCTGACGAGCCGGGTTTTGTTACTCGGGCTTTGTGACTGGACTCGTTCAAACCCCGAGATCCTGCCTTCGGGATGCTATGCTGACTTCTTGGCAGTCCGATTCCCAGAGGCAAAACTCTCCGTTGAGCCAGGATCTTTATGCTTCCCATCCAAACATAGCTGATCACCGATCAGCCTCATCTCGGCTATAATTTGCTCTTTTGCTGCGTATCTGCTCAGTTTCAAAAAACCCCCATTCAGTTTAATGTCCCGATGGGCTATTTTCTTGGGCTCCCCACGGTGGCTTCTTCATGCAGTAATACTGGGTCTCGCATGCGGTACTTTTTATTAGACACGGGTTCGTCCCTGACTCCAGTATCCGACCCTGACCCTTGTCTGTCAACGAAAAAAAATTCTGCAGGCATCATTTCGCCCATGGCCAATATCCCCATTTGGCAACATGATGTTGCATTTGATAGCCCAAGGTCTCCAGGGGTCTTTGCTTGGAGCGATTGGGTCTTTGTGTTGGCTTTGTGACCTGGGATTCAAATCTAGACAACAGCCAAACTAGACGAAAACACGATTGATCACCAGCCTTTCCTATCTCGGGCTTCGGGTGAAATAGTTGGGTGATTGATAGTGGTCATGGTGGGGGATGGTGGAAGCTACTGGGCCGGATGCGGAGGGCTGCGATTGATATTTGACGCAGATCACCGACTACGGTGCACCCCCTTCTCTGAGGGACTGGATGGGGGCGCTGGCGGCTTGCGTAAGGACTCATGCAAAGTGTGTTTTGCTTCTGGGAGCCCAGTCCCGCATGTGACGGTGAGGGATGCCCTGCGAGACCGGGGCTTCAGAGATGCAAGGTGCACAGCAGCGCATGGCGCATGATGCAATAGCCTGCCTGGACGTTCTGAGGAAAAGCATCTTTTCTCCTCCCCTGTAGGGTACCAGGCTTTAGATGCCATGGCCTAGGCCTTGTGGCTGGCCACACAACGCCCCTCATTTGATCCCCCCGCATCGAACTTCGGGGTCTGGCTACACCGACTGTCATTGGTGACGCCTGCAGCCCCCCCATGGCACTCGTGGCTTGAGGCCCATGTCGCCCAAAGGCCATGGCGAAGACGCTCCCACAGATCAGGGTCCGCTACCTCGAGTCTGGGATAGTGGTTGCCAACTGTGCTTGTGGCGTGCCGTGCCGTACTCCTCAACAAAGCACCCCAGACACGACCTGGTCCACCAGTCTTCACTAAGAGGAGAGTAATAGCCATTGTTGCGACAATACCTCACCTTAGCGGACGCCTAAGTATCTTCGTGTCACCTCTACTATGCACCCTTGTGCGAATCCCACCGCTCAGCTCGGTTTGGGGTCGCTGGCAACACAAGTCGGCATCATGATTGCCGAATCTTGATGGCATAAAGTCTGAACCTCGTTGCTCACTGGGTTACTCTAACCCCCATGTTTCACTCGAATGGAGCCCTCTCAACACCGAGATTAGAGCGAAATACTACTTACGCACATCATTCTACCTTCTTGTTGCCCAGGTTTGTCGTCTCCATCTTGCCGCTGGCTCGTCCTGGGCTTTCTCTCAATTTTGAACAGACTAGTCCCAAACAGGAACTTACAGACAAGTGCCCCCCAAACCCGAAATCCCATGTCAATCCCCAACCCATCCCTTCAGCCCACCAGCATCCTTGCACCCAAGGGCCGGGTCTGCCCCAACGGCCCGGACGAAAGCCCTGCCTTCAACCGAAGCCACGCGAGTTGCTCCTAGGGGCCAGCACCCGCCACAATTGTCCCAGAAGCCCGACCAGCTTGGCTGATCCCTCATTGACTATCAATGGAAGCTGTTGATATTGGCTTCAAAACCTGCGGCGAGTGACTGAGCCGGCTGACCGTCCTCGGGACTCGACCGGGACGTTTCTTTAAACAATGTAAATTGTTGCCATATACATACAGGCTTCTAGTCATCGGTCTTCCTCGTTATCACGATACAGAATAAAGACTATGTCTAACCAAAAAGAGATTCCTCCCATCCGGCCTTCCAGCTTCCGAGGCTATCCCATACCAATTCGTGCGTCACGTTGCAGTTGTATCCCTAACAGTTGCTGCCCCTCTCCCTCGTGGAGTACCCCTCTGGTCCCACCCACGCCCCCTTCTGCCCCGTGTGTAAGTCTAGTAGGAGCTGTATTTGCACGACAGCCGGTCGCTTCCATTATGGGGTATGTCGGAGAGCCCGTATCTATTACTTCAACGCCCAAGAACGCAGGTTAGAAGCACATGCATTCTGCAAACAAATACGGCTTCGGATGCATTCAGATTAGTGCTGTTGTTCTCGTCTCTTGCTGATTCTCGGGCGTGAAACTACATTTTACAAACATGACATGTTCAATTATACGCCTGATTCAACTTGCCATTGGATTTGAAAGGTCCCTAGTCCGCCCTAGACAGGTTTCTATTATGCCATCAACTCAACGCTATGATTTTATCCTTATGGCCGTCCCGGAGTCGCCCGGTATCGCCACCATCGCCATCTTCCGAATCTTCCCAGATGCATTCGGGTGCTAAACCCCCATTTCCCCATTCCCCACCATCAGCTACCCCTCCGTCCCCCAGATCTCCCAGATCCTTTATAAGCACACAGCTGCTGTACCAGGTCTTGGCGCTGCCCCTCATGCTGACCCCAAGATTTACCTTCCGGCCATCAGGCCACTTCTCGAACGTGTTTCTTCTTCCCTCTTCAAGGTGGGGCACATGTGGAGGCGGCTCGTCAGGACATAGTCCCCGAGAGGCATAGGGTTCAAAGGCTGCCAGTGTAGGCATTGAGTCGCATATGCATTGCTACTTAGACCTTACCCCAACGACGTCCGCACGCCCATCAACTCTTACATGTCCATGCTCATCAGGTACATTTCGTAGATTCTCATGAATTTCGCTACGAAAGCTTCCAGGTGAAAGATGACTTTGGTTCCTGTCTTGACTCGATGTTCGTAGAATGCTGCCCACTGGATCACCTCACCTCTTAGGCCGTCGTCGATGAGAGCAATCAATTTGAATGCCAGAGTTTTCAGTATGGTTGTGGGAGGGATGCAATGTGTCAGAAGGTCGTATAACTTGGACCGCACCTGTAAGATCCTGGCTGGTGTGTGCTCCTCCAAAATCTCCTTAGCAATTTGTCCGATCAGGGCCTCCCAATCTGCTGGAGGGATGGGTGTGCTGTCGGTTACTTTCTCACTGTGTCTTGTGTCAGTTACCGCAAGTCCAGTGTTGATTTCCCCAGGTGGCTTTTACTTTTGTGCATGCACTGCCTCATACATGAGCAAGGCTCGTCGCAGATTCCGGCCGCTCTCTTCGGCAATTCTTTGGTGCAGGCCCTTCACGACGGGCCAGCCCTCCTTTTTCGCTGAGGAGGCCAATACCTCACAAATTTCTTCGTGCGTTGGGGCTGCCACCCGAACCAACAACGTTCTCGAGCGAATCGGAGCAATGATATTGGCTGTTGAGTTTGCCAAGAGAATTAACCGCAGGTTGGGGGAATATTTTTCCATCGTTCGGCGCAGGGCGGCTTGCGCATCTCGGGTAAGGTGGTCGGCTTCGTTGATAACCACGACTTTGAACTTTTGCTTCGCGGACTGGTCGACTTGCTGTGTCTGAGCGACTTCCTTTAGAAGATCTTGCACGACAACTCTGTCATAGTTGCCCACATCGGACGGTGTGATTTCTAGGTGGTAGACGGAGGCGACGATGTTGAACTCGAGCTTACGATTGCTACTCGTTTGAAATACTCGAGCGTCTATTTTGATCTTCTCGACACCGGGCCCGTACAGCTCTTTGAGCGTCGCAACAATGCGTGTCTTTTTCCCTGCCCCTGATGGTCCATAGACAAGAAGATGGGGGAAGTCGCCGCTTTGTGCCTACATCGATTGTCAGAAACGCTCTGGAAAGGGCGAAGGGCTGGTTGGTTGCGTACGAGAGACTGGAGCCTGTCTGATAGTTCCTGATGATATGTCAGGGCCTCCAGCGATCGTGGCCGGTGCTTGTCAACGATGAGCGCCATGCTGCAATGTGTGTTGTTTGGCTGTGGAAATCGTTCAAGCCGCAGCTTTTTCTGGATGGACGAGACGCGTTGTCGCGTTAAGTGGCCACTCCTTGTATGGGTCCGTGCGCCCCCTCCAGCAACGCTAAGAAGTTGGCTAGAAGTGCGTCCAAGGCAGCAATACTTGTTTCACCCATTACAAGTCCAAAAATAGAAGTATATCAGATTACCCTCAATATTGAAATCTTGAATTGGAAAGATATGGATGCTTTTCTTTCTGAATTTTATACAGTTTACCACAACGCGCCATATTTTATTCGAACGGTTCTTTTAGAGAATGATTGCCTTCTAGATGATGTATTCGTACAAGTTTACAGCGATGCGTTACACCTTTTAATGTACATGGCGTCAATAAGTTCATTCGCGGGCCTCTAAACCTGGCCGGGGGTAGTGGAGGTACTTGCAACCTCTGGAGCTGAGGGTTCTCCCATCACCTGAGGGGCAATCTGCCTTCGTGGCCTTTTCAACTCTTCCAGTGTCACACCATCCAACTTGGTGATCCCAACCATAGGTGCATCACCCTTCTTCACGAATTCCCACTGACCTACATGGTTTCAGTTTTGATAGTCATAGAAATCGAGATGTCACCCACCTGGTAGTTTGTTACCGGCCAACCGGAAAGCGTCCCTCACAACTTGCTCGTGGACTCGTCCTCGGAGTTCGAACAAGATTTGGCTCACAGCCATTCGTGTTGCCCAGTGGTCAAAGGCACCCTTACCCTTACCCATACGCATCTAACAAACAATGAGTCTCAAGTTCCCTGGTGTCGGAGTGTGTTCAATCTCACGTCGTTACCGCTGACGTAGACACCAACATTGCAGCATTTTCGCTTGTACAATCGGTACTTCTGTCCACGGAGTCGCACTTTGATAGTGTCTTCTGCCATCTTCAATTGCTTGGCGCTGATTCGACGGTGGTGGTCCGTCATTCGCAAACCATAGTCGCCCCAAATAACCGTCGTTCCCTTAGTCGAGCCCCCTGTAGGTACACGCGGACGACCCTTGGCCATCTTCTTCTTTCGGTTCAAATTGGGCTCGAGCCAATTGCCCAGCATCGAGCTGGTCGTCGAGAAGGCCCGCACATTCTGAAGTCGCCGTGTCGCATCCAGGACCTTCGCACGCTGCTGAATAGGGGCGGTGAGTTGTCGCAGGGGTGAGGAAACATTTATCCTCAATCCCTGAAAGGCATTGAGCAATGCCGACGTGTTCGCGGGCTTCATTGTGGCGGCGGGTTGTCGTTTCGGAAGCTCCTCTTGCCTCGCACGATGTAGCTCCAGAAAATCTTCGGCCCCAGCAGAAGTGGGATATTGAAGCCTTAAAATCCAGGCCCCACTCGCATCAACCAATTTAGCTGGAGTCACGCACCTCGCGTCAGCTTCGCGTCTGACAGCAGCAGGCGTGCACGTCGCCTGGTCAGTGAACTCCAGGCTGCTTTCATATCGCCAGGGATCCTCACGCAACCACATCTGTGTAGGCAACACTCCAACAACGCCCTTATAAGGGCCTTGGATATCCATCTCGTGTTGATATTGGGAACGGCTAAGCTCAATAATATGCCTGACATTCGATCTTTTTTCGCGCCCAAGGGTGGTGCTCCCGCTCCAAAACCTACTCCCAAAAAGGCAGAGGAACCCACCAAAAGCAAGCGAACAGGTATGACTTGGACACTTTTTCTTTTTTTTTTTTTTGGTTTACCATTACTCACGAAAAACTAGGTCGCAGAGTAGTCGAGGATAGTGACGATGAAGATGAGGTCATTGAGTAGGTTATTTGTTTATTCTGCCTTGGACCATTTCTAAGAAGTTTTACAGAGAGAAGAAGCCGGCAGCGAAACCCGCACCAAAGAAGAAGAAAGTGTCAGTAGATTCGATGCTTGTTGTCAACTTCCTCTCTAACGCCGATCTAGAAATGACGAACCACAAGGGGTCGCAATTTCTGCGGATGACTACTTTGCATCCTCGAAAAACAGCACGGCTCAGAAATCCACACCCGCAAAACCCGCGATCAAAACCGAAGTTCCAGTCCGCCCAAGTCCCCGAGGGAAACAAGCAGCATCGAAACCGACACCAGTGGCCAAGAACGGGACTGCACCATCAAAAAGAAAGACAACTTCCTACAAACCTGTGGCTGACGACGATGACGATGCATATATGGAGGATGGGGATGAGGATGGTGACGACATTTTCGCCGCGGATATCAAAGGAAACAAGCGCAAGAACGACGATTATGTTGAAGACGAGTCTGATGACGAGGTGCTGCCCAAACCCAAGCGCATGGCGAACCGTGGATCAAAGAAAGTGCCCGATTCCGATGATGATGTCAAACCCTCCAAACTCAAAGTTGCATCTCCTGCCAAGAAGAGAAAGTCTCCTGCTGCCGACTCTGAAGAGTCCGAGGACGACATTCCCCGCAAGAAGCCCACAGCTAGCAAACCACGGGCACCTCGAGCGAAGAAAGCGGATGAGCCTGAGGATGCTGATATCCAGAATATCCTCGACAGTGTGACTACGGTACGGCCGCCAACACCTCCACCAAAGGATCCAAATGCCAAATTCGATTGGAAAAAGGCCAAAGGAGGTGGCAATGCGTCAGTACAGCCACAAATGTCGGTTGATCTTCCAGAAGGAGAAGAGGATTGTCTAACCGGGCTTACATTTGTCTTCACCGGCGTCTTGACAACTATTGGCCGCGATGAGGGACAAGCGCTGGTAAAGCGATACGGCGGCAAAGTAACTGGACAGCCAAGCAGCAAAACTAGCTTTGTGGTCCTGGGCGAAGACGCAGGCCCCAGTAAACTGGCAAAGATTAAGTCACATGGCATTAAAACCATTGATGAAAATGGTCTTTTCGATCTCATCCGGAAGTTACCTGCTCACGGCGGTTCTGGTAAAGGGGCCCAGAAAGCCCAAGAAAAGAAGAAAGCCGAGGAAGAAAAGGTGAAACAACAAGTTGCAGAGATGGAGGCCGAAGAGAAAGCTCGGAAAGCCGAAGCCGAAAAGGCTGCCAAGAAGGCTGCTGCTGCCCGTGGCACTACAGTAACCAAACCATCAGGCCCGCCACCAGCTCAGTTATTGACGACCAAATATGCGCCTACTCAGCTTAGTCACATCTGTGGCAACAAAGGTCAAGTGGAAAAGATTCAGGCGTGGCTAAGAAATTGGCCGAAGGCGAAAAAATACGATTTCCAACGACGCGGCGCTGATGGAATGGGCGGAGAGCGTGCAATTATTATTTCTGGTCCTCCTGGAATTGGAAAGACCACATCTGCACATTTAGCTGCCAAGCTGGAAGGCTATGACGTCCTGGAGAGTAATGCCAGTGACACCAGAAGCAAGAAACTTGTTGAAGCCGGTCTCGGCGATGTCATGAACAACACATCTCTGCTCGGATACTTTGCTGCCGATGGCAAGTCTGTAGACACCACCAAGAAGAAGATTGTCCTTGTTATGGACGAGGTAGATGGCATGTCTGCCGGTGACCGCGGTGGTGTTGGTGCTTTGGCCAAGTTTTGCAAGAAAACCGAAGTTCCGCTCATTCTCATCTGCAATGAGCGAAACCTGCCCAAAATGAAGCCTTTTGACCATGCCGCATTCAATATCAGATTCAACCGGCCAACTGTTGATCAAGTCCGATCTCGTATCATGACCATCTGCCACAGAGAAGGCCTCAAACTACCCCCACCTGTTGTTGATGCTCTCATCGAGGGCAGCAATAAAGATATTCGCCAAATTATCAATATGATTGCCACTGCCAAACTCGATCAAAACAGTATGGATTTTGACCAAAGCAAGGCCATGTCGAAGGCATGGGAGAAACACGTCGTCCTCAAACCGTGGGATATTTGCCAGAAGATGTTGGCCGGTGGTCTTTTTACTCCTGCTAGCAAGTCTACTCTCAATGACAAGATTGAACTCTACTTCAACGATCATGAGTTCAGTTTCTTGATGATTCAGGAGAACTATCTTCGAACAAAGCCCATGGCTCTGAACGGCCAGGGGTATACGCCACGCGAGCAAAACTTGAAAGCATTGGAACTATTTGACCAGGCAGCAGAGAGTATCAGCGACGGAGATCTAGTTGACCGCATGATCCACGGCCCTCAACAACATTGGAGCCTCATGCCAACTCATGCTGTCTTCAGCACTGTTCGACCTGCCAGCTTTATCGCAGGACAATTGATGGGTTCCAACTTCACATCTTGGCTTGGGAATAACAGCAAGACTGGAAAGCTCGGCAGATATATCCGCGAGATTCACTCGCATATGAGATTGAGGTCATCAGGTGACCATAACGAAATCCGACAGCAATATATGCCTCTGCTCTGGAATTCAACTGTCAATAGACTGCAAAACGAAGGCACAGACGCCGTCAGTGATGTCATCGAACTGATGGACAGTTACTACTTGACTCGGGAAGACTTCGATGCACTCCAGGAATTGGGCGTCGGGCCGATGGATGAAGAACTCGTAAAGATAGAAACAAAGACCAAGGCTTCCTTTACCCGAACGTAAGTAGCCCGAACCTCGCGGCAGAACAACGATGCTAATTATTTTAGGTACAATGCAATGAGCCACCCTGTTCCGTTCATGAAGGCCTCCAGTACTGTGGCCCCCAAGGCACCAAAGAAGGAGGTTCCCGATTTGGAAGAAGCAATTGAAGAAGAGGACGAGAATGATGTTCTTGAGGTGCCGGAGGTTGATGAGGACGAAATTGACCTCAAAAAGGACAAGTACATCAAACAGCCTAAAGCCAAGAAGGCAACCAAGAAAACAAGCAAGGCGGCAGCGGCGGCAGATGATGACGATGAGAAACCAAAGAAAGGCAGGGCAAAGGCAAAAGCAACAGGAGCTAAAGGGAAAGCAAAGAAATAAGTAGTAAGTTGGAGGAGGATGCTTTGCATCATACGTGTCTAGTTCAGAACTACGAGCGAGGGTTGATTTTGGAGCAGTGTATATTTATATCGTGAACCGGCTTGGGGCCAGGTTGAAGAGTGTTCGGAAATTTGCTACTAACAAAGGACATGCAGTTGTAAAGCAGCAACTACCGTCACGTACCTGGGTAGCAAGCCACAGGGCAAGCCAAAAATTTAAGCGTACCATAGAATTACAGGCCCAATGTTTGTACTCACCTCATGAGACCAACAACCTTGCTTAATTTCTTTTGCTACCATCATAAGTTTATTGCGCTTACTTCTACGAAGTAGAAATTCAAAGGCCGTGGTATTTTTATTCGCGATATTCTTTAATCTGCAGGACTTTGTGATTGAAAAGGTCGAAGCATTATAGATAGTTCTAGACGGGTGACGCCAAACTGTATCACCTTCTGCGTCTGTCACCAGCTGCCTGCAAACCCTGTGTCAGCACTGGTTTTCCTTGTTTACAATTCTTCTTATCAACAACCAGACCCATGCGATGAACCTAAAGACTCCCCCTTCAATTCGTTTGCGATGAGGAAATCAACGTCATATCCAGCCAGGCTGGGTATTCGTACGGAAGGGCCAAGAATGGAATCAAAAATCAACGAGAACTCGCTTGAATCCCCATGCACAAGTGACACTCCATCTTTCTATGCTTGCAAACATATTTTTTCTGATCTTTCCTAGACAGCGGCTTCCCAATTCAACAATCAAACCCCGGAATCACTGCGAGTCTTTCAATCGCCATGAAATGGACCAAGACAGAGCTTCGCAGTGTGTACCGCTTGACTGGAATAATAAAGTCGTATCACTAGAAGGTTACATACTAAGACTTCCAAGACAGATTCTACCAGGGCCTGAATCCCAAGTCTTGGATAAAGCCTCCTAGTAAGCAATCTCCCACAACGTCATGGAACGTCTCTAACGCCCAGCTAGGTTCACACCTGTCGAGCCCCCGAAAAAAGTTTCAAGAACCTGCACCACACATCATAGACACTGACAAAATCTTTGGCCCAACATTCAGAACAAGAAGACGCACCAGATCGGATTACATTGATCCAAGTCAACCCCAAACTACATTACTGGAGGAAACACTAACACTATCGCCCCGGGTCAACCCCGCTAAGGCTATTTTCATCCAAACGGTAGCATGCAAAACTGTGAAAGAGGCTTCAAGGCCAATAGAATCTCGACAAACGTACGCAAAAAGTATTCAATTTTCCATCTGTGGCGACTCGGATGATGATGCCCCAGAGGGCAGTTCCTCTGACCAGGTCATACCAGGTGACAGGATCCATTTCCCTGACACAGCTGAACACCCGCCATCACCAAGAGCAGAAAAACATCTTGTTCAAGTTAATGACAATATGATATTTGATATGGAAACCAACCTCAGACCTTCCAACGGTCCAGCTCAGCTCAGCCCAGCCACACAGAATAGCGGGGAGGACAAAAGTTTCCGAGATTCTTACGTCCCGTGCATCCAAAAGACTCGCGAGGAATCATTCCCTAGCTGCAGTGCACCGACAGGTAGCCTTGTTGACAATGCTATCAGAAATAGAGCTTGGGGTTTGAACCGAAGCGAACTCATCCTTCGAGATCATGAGACAGTACATACCGAGCTCCCAAATTGCACAGCTTCACACTCACGAAAGAATAATTGGAACATAACCAACACGATGCTTTCAGCTTACACTGCCATGCGGGGACCATATCGGCTCGCAGGTCGGGATATTTTCGTCTGGATGGACCGCTGTGCAAAGACGTTCAACCCGCCCGACGAGTGCGGTAATCATATCGGTTCTTGCAAAACGCGAGTACACCTATCCATAAGGCCATGGGCTTTCTAGTCTAACAATATGTTTCAGAGTCATCCACAATCTAGAGCCTCTGAGCTTTGACCCCCCGCTGCTAAATGACGAGCCAAGTAAGAAGTGCATTTTCAGCGTCCCGAGACCTCCGTACGAGCACATTAAACCACCTTCGGAATTTAGCCGCGAAGAGCATCCAGAGTCCGTAATAAAAGCTACGAGAGACATGATGAGAGGTATTGACTAAAGACGAGGGCCGCCTAGTGACAATAATGAAAACGGCCTATGTGTTCATATGAGGCCAACCATGGTGACTAACGTGGCACAGATTCAACAAGTAATCACAACGTGAACGCTGAGGACAATCAGATGGGTGGCAATGGTATAAATTTCGTCCTGTCTCTAGGCAATCAGCTTATATATTTGCAGAGTTTATTATATCTGATGATGAAGAAATGTCTATTGATGGACGTATTTCCCCCTGCACATTTCGCCTCTGGGCCGAGGGATGCGAGAGATAGGACTCGGACTACCCTGAAAATCACGGATTTCCAGATGTCAGTACAAAGCCTACTTGATTGACAGAAACTATAACTGACCCCTTTCTCACAGGTTTTTGACTGGAAGCTGGAAGAAATCAGGGCTGCAAAATACCACTCGCTTGCAGCTCGCGGAATTGACATAAATGACCAGGACTGGTTCAATGCAAATTCTGAAGAGTCTTCGCTCGAGTACATCGCTGTAGGTTATAATGGTATGGATAATTCCGTTGCGTGCTCCATAGACTTCAACTGACCAAGACTCCCGGCTTAGAAAAGAATGTGCCAAATCGACTAAAAGAATGGACTCAGGGCCAACAGATGGATGGATCTCATGTTCATATGATTGAGCATGCCGCAGAACAACCATTAAGAACTCATCACACCAGGTTTGAGGCTGGGGTAGCCTCGTCTCGCGACTCAAGACCATACACAGACGTAAAATAACACTCCTTCTTTTAGTCATATCGATGCAAAAGACTGACGCAACCAAGTCTGAAATCATCACAGCGCTCAATGCTACTGATGCTCGCACGCTTGATGGAATTCCTCCCCGCCAAGCCCAAGCCGTCCTCCAGGACCGATACAAGAGTCTCCAAATCTGCCTCGAAGCAGAGAATAATGCGGAACGGGGCATCGCCGAAACACAGAACCGCATACGCATGCGCGAGGCTCAGTTCGAACGAGTTTCCATCTCAGTCCGTGCTCTTCTTGAGAAGAAGGCCCACAAAAGAGGCCGCCGAAGAGAGGAGATATACAGGCACGTCTCGCAGAATCTACGGGAAATCAAGAAAAAGACGATGTCGAAACAGAAGCAAACATGGGAAATGGCAATCCAGATGGCAAACCTCATGATCAAAGAAAGGCAGCTGGAGTTAATGATGGTGGAGGAAGCAAGAAGGGTCGGCATCGAAGGGATTTCGGATCCTGATGACATTGAGCAAGTTGTCCAGCAGCTGCTTCGCGCTGAGGAGGGATATGCTGGGGATGACGAGGAATCCTTCTTTTAATGAAAAAGGCTAAGAGGCGAAAGATTACGGGCAACTAACGTGGGTTTCTTGTACCGGGTGGCTAAAAGACAATGTTGGCAAAGTGTGCAATCCGGCAAGACGCTGCCTCGAGGCAATTGAGCTGCATGTAACCATATATGTACGTAATGAAAACGAAACACCATGGAAACAGTCACGAAATCTGCTCATAGCAGGAGAGGTAAAATGGCGCAGCGGCTGAACACATCGCCCCTGGTAATGTGACCATTGAGATGAGCCAAAGGAGGCCAGCGAAACATTATAAAAGTACATGAAGCTTCCAGGGTCATTGATCAGGAAGCGGCCTCCAGTCCGCTCTCCAGCATTCACATGTCATACACATCTTTATGTACATCCCCCACTCAAAAATTTTGGTGTCCGAGGTAATTGTAACCGCCATGCAACAAAAAAAGACCATCGTGAGAGGAGCATTATACATTTGAGCCAACGCCAACCAGAATCCCCATAATAATACACGTCATTTTTTATGACTCGACGGTGCATGGTTTCGCTTATTTGTTCTTGACGACACCGACCTTGGCGGCACGCAGGACTCGGCCGTTGAGCTTGAAGCCCTTCTGCTGGACGAAGAAGACGGTGTTGTCCTCCTTGTCGGGCTGGGCCGTCATGAAGGTGGCCTCCTGCTCGTTAGGGTTGAACTTCTCACCCTCGGGGCTGATGCGCTCGAGGCCGTGCTTCTTGAGTGTGTTCATGAGGATGTCTTCGGTCATCTTCAGGCCCTCGTAAAAGTTGGCAAAGTCCTGGAGGTGCTCGGGTAGGTCCTTGGCGGTAAGCTTGTCGTGGGGGACGGTGCTCATGGCGCGGTCCAGGTTGTCGACGCTGTCGACGAGGTCCTTGGCGAACTTCTGGATGGCGAAATCGCGGGCAGTCTTGACCTCGCGCTGGGTGCGGTCCTGGAGGTTGCGGAAGTCGGCAACTGTGCGGAGGCACTTGTCCTGTGCAAGAGCAGTCAGTACGCTGAAGCCAATTGGGCTTGGGAACAAGCACAAACCTTCCAGTCTCGGGCTTCAGTCTCCTTGGCCTCCAGGGCCTTCTTGAGCTCGGCGACTTGGTCGGCCTCGGCGGCACCCTCCTTCTTCTCCTCAGACTTGGCCTCCTCTGCGGGCTTGGCCTCGGTCTCTTTGGTGTCGCTGTACCATCTTGACACGGCGGGCTGGGCAGCTCTGAATGTGAAGGCGGGCGCAGCCTGGAATTGCGACTGGATAAAAGGACGGGCAGCAGCAGCTCGGGGAGCGGCGCGGAGGGCGCGAGAGGAAGCAGAAACAGCCTGGCGGAACATTTTGGGGCGAATGGAGGAAATTGGGGTGCGAGAGGAAGAAAATTGCACAAGCAATGGGTGGATGCGGCGTAATATAAAAGTTGGTGATTGTCAGGTAAAAGTGGCTTTAGTACCGCGAAGGTTCTGGATTTGGTCCGATTGAAATTTTAGCTGTCGGCATGATGGGCCGGCGCCGGCCACAACCTCGGAGGGAGGGGCAAGGCGAGCTCTCCTGGTACGTAGCTGGCGGATCAAAGATGGCCCGCCACAGCTCAATCGGAGAATATTAACCAACCAGGAGCCGCAAATTGGCCAGTCCGGACCCATTTTTTCCGCTGCCTACGTCGCGGTTTGGCAACCTGGAGCGGAGGGAAGAAGGCTGGAGCTCGTGCTCAGTGACGCCGCTGGGAGTTTGCCTCATCAACCAAGCAAAACACCAAAAACTACCAACCCAATCGACGACGCAATCCATCTCTCCCGGCCGCGGCACACTACCCCATCGCTCGGCCAAATACCCCCCGACCCCGTCTCTCCACCTCTACGAATTCCTCCTCCTCACGCACCCACACAGCACTTCGACATCATGGCGGCGGGCGAATCGGCGAGGGTCCAGGAAGCCCAGAAGCTCGCCAAGTCGGACCCCCGAAAGGCTGAGGCCGTCTACAGGGAGATAATCTCCAAGGCTCCCAGCGCCAGCTCTGACGCCGCCACCCGCGAGTATGAGACGGCTTTGATAAGCTTGGGCGAGCTCTACAGGGACGAGAAGTGCGCATCACCGTCCCTAACTCAGACACCCGCCAGCTAATAAGAGAGTAGGAAGGCACAGGAGCTAGTAAACTTGGTCAAGGAGAGCCGATCCGTCTTTTCTTCCTTTGCCAAGGCCAAGTCTTCAAAGCTAGGTATGTACTCGTTTGTTTGGTTACGAGCTTTGGCTGCCCCGCCTCCATAATAATTGCTAATTCAATGACGCAGTCCGCCAGCTGCTTGACCTCTTGAAGGAAATCCCCAACAGCATCGAAATCGAAATCGCAGTTACCAAGGACTGCATAGGATGGGCCACCGCCGAGCGTCGCGCTTTCCAGCGCCAGGATCTCGAGGTTCGTCTGGTCAACCTGCAGATGGCCAAACAATCCTACTACGAGTCTCTCGGCCTGATCAACGGCCTCCTTCGCGAGCTCAAGCGCCTCGATGACAAGCTCCGACTTGTTGAGGTCCAGCTCCTCGAGTCTAGAGTCTACCACGCCCTCGGCAACATCCCTAAGTCGAGGGCAGCCTTGACCAGCGCACGAACCAGCGCTGCCAGCGTCTACACTCCCCCCATGCTCCAGGCCAACCTAGATATGCAGAGCGGCATGCTCCATGCTGAGGATAAGGATTTCAACACTGCATTCTCGTACTTCATTGAAGCTCTAGATGGCTACCACTCACAAGATGAAAGCGTCAAGGCCCAGGCCGCCCTTCAATACATGCTCCTCTGCAAGATTATGCTGAACCTTGTCGACGACGTCAACCAGCTCATGGCATCCAAGCAGGCTCTCAAATACGCCGGCAAGAACCTCGAGGCCATGAAGGCCATCGCTCGCGCACACTCGAATCGCTCCCTGGAGGAGTACGAGCGCGCCCTATCTTCGTACCGCTACGAGCTTGGAAGCGACGCCTTTATCCGCAACCACCTTCGCCGACTCTACGACGCTATGCTGGAGCAGAACCTTATTAAGGTCATTGAGCCATTCTCGCGCGTCGAAATCGACCACATTGCCAAGATGGTTGGGCTGGACACCCAGCAGGTGGAGCGAAAACTTTCCCAGATGATTCTCGACAAGGTCATCATTGGTGTTTTGGACCAGGGCGCTGGCTGCCTCATCATCTTTGACGAAACACACCGAGATGAGTCGTACGACGCTGCGCTGGCAACGATTGACAAGCTGAGCAATGTGGTGGATGTATTGTATACGAACCAGGCCTCCATGCTGGAATAGAGATGAGACAACAGGCGGCAGGGGCGTCGTGTATTGTAATATGACACAGTAGATTAGGCGTTTCAAGAGAGGACGGACTCGTCTACACCAAATCATTTCATTCCTGGTTCATTTTTCTTCATGATACGAGCTCCTCTCCGCTGGTGCATTGACAAGCAAGAGGGAACATGGCCCTATGTCAAGATAACGATACTACAGTGGTATCCCCAAAAGCAACATATTCAAAAAACGCCTCGTCACCTGCGCAAATCCAAAACAGTCGTTACTTTTACCTCCCCCCTCAAAAAGAAAAAAAAAAGACCATGCCAGTTTGTCGTTCAGTGAAACATAACTCGTGCGGGGCTATCATTGATGCCCCGGCTCCTCCTCTCTTCTCCCATTATTAGTGCAAATAATCGCTTAACCAGGATAGCTTCGTCCCATCCGCCAACTTCAGCTTTGAAGGCATCTACGCAATCCAAATGCCAGCGCTCCAACTTCATGGCCTCGCCATGACTCTTGACCGTCTTCCCAAGAAACTTTTCAGTTCGGCACTCGTAACTGAGCTCATAGGGTCCCGCCCGTCGCAACTGAAGCAGCTCATCCATGAAGAGCCAGTGTTGCCTGGTCCAAACTGTTTGGGACAATGGCTCAGGAGCCAGAGCCTTGTCCACAGGTGATGAATCAGACACAGACGCACCTAGGGCCCTGTGGTTTTCTTTATCAGTCATTTGTAGAGGCGGACGTTGGGGTACAAGGCTAGCCTGTGATGCTGCGGATGAGTTTGAAAGTCGACGCATTTGGCGGACCTTGGCCTGTTCCACAGGAGACAGGACATTACTTGTAAACTCCACAACTCTTCCGGGTGTGTGCGGCTTCAGAGGCGACCTCAGGCTTGACTTGATGGGAGAGGCATTCTTTGGTGGTAACGGTCGCAGAATTGGACGACGAACCTCGGGGGAATCATCACTCGCCGCTGAAGTCTCCTGCTGCCACCTCTGGATATCCGCATGGGACAACTGCATTCTCGGCGGGGTAGGAACACCAGACCTAGTCGAAGACTTGAAAAAGGAAGCATTTGGTTGACTAGGTCGAGGAGTAAAGTTCTTCTTCTGAGCGATTGAAGGTAGTTCGGGCTCTTCTTCTGCATCCTCAGGCGAGGAAGAATACGCATCTTCTCTGGGGTTGTGTTCCTTGGTGCGAATAGGAGAGAACAGGTCCTTGCGGGGCCCAGCGCGGGGCTGAAGCTCTTTGTGAGCAACCTGGGGAAACATAGAGCTAGTGGGCAACACAGGCGCAGCCTCGATCATTTCCGGTTCCGGTTCGCTTGGTCTCGCCCCGAACACTGATCTTGTCTTGGCAGGCAATAGCTTGTCTGCTATCATGCCAGGGATGAGAGCTGGTGACGAAAAGAAAGATGAGAGGTCAAAACGGCTGGCTTTAGTTGCAGATTTAGGTGCCTGGTCTTTGTCTGCGTTGTTTCCGAGCCCCTTCTGCGTGAGCAAAGAGAATTCTTCCGGTTGATCCTCTTCTGGCAAAGCCTCCTCTGTCCGGTCTGCGTCAGAGACAGATCCGTGGTCTGAATGTAATTCTTCTTGATCTTGTCTTTGAGGATTTGTTGGCTCATCCTGTCGGGGTTTCTCCGCCGCCTGCTTCGTCCAGGGACTCGGTTGGCCATGTCGTCTGTTGCCAAATGGTTGCTGGCGAGTCGTGTGTGGTGTTGCCCGTTTTGCTTCAAATTCCCAGATATCTGTCTCGTCATCTTGCGCTTGAGACATACTTTCGCCATCCATGTCTACATCATCACCGTCTGATGTTGCATGAGATGCAACGTTTTTTGTTTGTTCAATATTGGTGTGTTGGGCGAGTTCTTTAAGGGGAACGTCACCTCGCAAGTTGGCGCTAACAGGCCCTTCCTCGGCAATCCAGCTCATTTCCACATCGCGAGGGGGGCTGATGCGCATTGAGCTTGCTGGCGAGTCGACAAGCGATTCGTTCGTAGTCTGTGGCGCCGGCTTTCCACTACTTCTCTCAAGGGCCTCCATAAAGCTAAGTTGGCCAGTGTGTCTCGGATCTGAGCCAAAGGGATCTTCATATATCTGGTTGGTAGGTTGAGACTGGTTTGCCATTGAAAATGCCAACGCTCGCCTCGGGCTTATACTCGATCGTACACCTGACTGCGCTTCCAAACCGGGTGGCCCCAGTTCTCGAGTGACAGAGCTCCTAAAAGGGCTACGCAATTGATGTTCTCGTGGCTCAGGTGATGGTGGGTCTGAGGTCACGCTCTGCAATGCGCGCCCTGCGCGCACGATAGGAGACAGAAGGGGTCGTGAAATTTTTTCTTGTAGCATCTCAGGGGCCAAAGATTGGGGATCCTGAAGGGGCGAAGTCATTTGATTCACAGGTGTCACTTCCGGACGGGCAGCAAGGTTATCGAGGGACAATGATCCTCCCTGTGGGTTGAGGACTTCCGGGATATCTTCATCGTCATCCTCAACCATTTCCTCCACAATCTCAGGCACCATCAGAGATTGTTTTCCATGGGAAACGAGAGGAGAAGAGCTCTTCTGAGATGCAGGCTCAGCCGAGGCTTCTGCTTCTTGTATTGACTTGCCTTGTTCATCGGCCTCAACTTCAATCTGGGGAGGAGTATCGTCAGGAGTGGGAAGGCGACCGGCTTCAGTCTGAGTCAACTCGGCAGTCTCGACGTCTTCCGCCGGAACATCTTGTTCTTCGATCTGCTGGGATGGCTGGTTATCGCCCATTTCCTCGTCTTCTTCAAGTTCTGCTGCCGGAACCACTGCCTGCCCGGCAATCGTTCGAGATTTGTGTGGAGTGGCGGCCTCAAGCACGTCTTGTGGGATCTCTGAGAATGAATCATCGTACATGTTCGAACCTCCTTTGTTAAGACCCGAAGGGCTCGTTTGCTGGCCAGGGCTTGAAAGAGCAGGCTGTGAAGAACCGTCACCTATGGCCCTTGGAGGGGTGTCGTCCGTCTGCCTAGCTTTGAATTTAAGGAGCTGGTGCCGGAGAGGAGAACTAGCCCCTCTACGAGGACCGCGGAGCCATCTCGGAGATAGATTTCGGCTTGGTGAAAGAGGGAAGGGAGGTCGAATAATTGGTTGAGACTCCGGTTCGGTGGGCCTCGCCGGACCAGCGTTTAGAGGTCGAGTGTTGATGGATGATGAGGCGAGAAGAGGTTCAATGGGCTCATGTGCCTCGATATCAGGAACGTTTATTTCGGATCGAGATTGCTCAGGTTGAACCCGCTCGGGCTCGGAATGCTCGGGCTCTGTGCGTTCGAGCTCCACATATTCTTGTTCAGTATGTTGAACCTCAATTTCGATTTCCTGAAGTTGAGTGGGCTCTGGTACGATAAGATCGGACTCGCTTGAGTCAGATCGAGCATAGTCAAATACGGTGTGATCCATTTCAACATCCATATCTTCGAGTTCGGGTTGATCAGGATCAAGTTCCTCAATTTCCTTGTGTTCATATGCAACTTCCTCGATTTCAGTACGCTTAGGCTTAGCATATTCGGTTTCAATAGGTGCGCTTTCAGGATGCTCAGGCTCGATGTCTTCGGGCACTATGTGTCGAAATTCAATGCTCTCGGGTTCGCTGGCCTCAAACTGAATCAGCGGGGGTTCGGCAACTTCAAGGTCATTGTGTCGTGATGCTTCTTCAGGCGCGGCAAGCTCTGGTTCGATCTCCCCAGGTTGCTCAATATGTTCTGGTTCGTTTTCTTCAAGTGGTTCAATACGATCTTGTTCAATATGTTCAAGCCGAGTATGTGCAGGTTCAATATGATCCGGATTATTAGCCTCAGCATCAACACGTTCTGGTTCAGGGGGCTCGGAATCAAAAAATCGAAAGTTTGCTGACGCACGTGGAGTTTGCTGAGAAGGTCCAGCAGTCTCTGCGTCATCGCCTTGTTCGTCTCTTCTTTGTGATTTGCGTAGCGATTCGCGCAGCGATTCCAACGTGTTGTTAATGATTAGGCTCGTTTCCTCACCAAAATCGGCTTCCACTGGGGCTTGTACTGAGCTGCGCAGCGTGGGTAATGAATCCATAAAAATCATGCTGAAATCTTCGCCCTGCGCGATAGTATCGCCACCGGTCGGTCCAAAATCACTTAATTGCTCATCAGCTGACGAAACATCGCTGGCGGCTGTGGGGAAATATCCAAAATCTCCGGCCTGGGAGCTGTTGGCTGCCAGTCCCGGCGATGAAGTGGGAACTACAAATTGTGTTGCCGTTCGGGCTCGCGGAGTGGGCCCATCATCCAGTGTTGCCATCCAAATGTCCGATTCACCCTCTGACGCAGGTTCGGCAGGTATCGGGGCAGGTCCTTCAGACGCGACTGTTTCCGATGGAAGCGTAACCAAAGTGACCTCGTTTTCGCCATGTGATTCGGTATCGAAATTCAAAGGAAGCTCTGGTTCTTCGTATGTACTCTCTAAGCTCTTCTCTGGAGACAGCGCTCGACGCCTCTTTCCCTTTGTGGCCGACGCGATCCCTCCTGAGGGGTCAATATTTAGTTCGTCAGAGGGTTCCAAGTTTCTGTTTTTGGGCGGCCTTCCTCGTCTCTTCGATCCTGGCGTAGGTTGCGGTGTGGGCTCGTCATCGCGCACATCATTCGCTGTTGTCCGCGGTCGACGCGGCGTCCTCTTGATAGGAGTTCCAGCCCTCCTCTTTGTTCCAGCACTTGGTATGGGCGTTCCGTTGGACTTGCGCGGTCGGCCTCGCCTTCTCGGGGTCGCATTCGGATCAACATCTTCGACTGTGTCTCTTAACGGAACAGTGGTGGTGGTAGCGCGTTCCCGTTGTCGTATTGTAGGCATTGGACTGGGCGATTGGAAGAGTTTTCGACGAGTTCCGTTGGCGCCAGCGCTCGGGAGCGCGCCCTCCGTCTCAACTGTGACATATAATCTCTGGGGCGCTGCGTTGTCGCCAACCTCAAGCTCGAAGGTTTGTTTCCGAGGAGAGCTTTCTCTTGAGACCAAACGGTCGGATAGAATGCTCCGGGTAACGCTCCTCGGCGCGCGGCTTACTGAGGAAGGCATCATAACAACATCAGTGGTGGTGTCGCCAAGCGGATCAGGTGACGACATAATATCCGCGCTCGGCGTTGTGATGTCGGAGTAACTATGCCAGCGGATGGCGTAGGGTTCGGGTCTGGTACCTTTCCGGCGGCGGGACATTGACATGCGCTGAAGGTGTGGTGTAGGTACGGTGGTACATGGAATGCGCACGTCGCCAGGAGCACATAGCCGTTGCGTGCGCAAGGATCTGGGGGGTAAAAGGAATCCCTTTGTTTACTTAGGACTGCTTGAGGACTAGCGGCGGGCAGGCCCGCAACTTCTGTTTCTCCATCATTCCGATGGCGACTTGAGAATGGGTCATAGCTGAGATACGTACCGCAATGAGTGTTGGGTGTCTGAGAAAGAGTGCCAGGCATGCAGCTTCGAAAAGAGACGAAGAAGAAAAGGGGGGAAAGCCGAGATAGAACAATGAATAGAAAGGTATCAAAAATAAGCACCAGTACTACAGCATGTGCAAGTATGCACATGAACCTTTCCGGTCAATCTTGACTGATCGTTCGCAGTAAGCTCAGCAGCTACAACAGCTATCAAAGTGCCGGCAAGCTTGTTCCCTCGGCTTATTTACGCAGGTGCCCGTCAGGCCTAAGGCTCCGAAGGCTCCCGTGCCACGTTCGCTGAGCTGGTGCTGCTCGCTCTCACTTGCCCTGTTTTGGATACAGATGTACATCCTGTACCTCTGAAATCCGGGGCAGCTGGCGCCAATAGGCCGGTAAATCGCTTACCCCCACTAGATCACATGTGGGCAAGAGTTAACACGCGAAAGGGTGACTTCATTACCAGCCGAGAAGGGCAGTCAGGGCACATTCACTTCGGCATCGGAATCTGGGTCCGCGACCTCGGCTCTTTCCTGCGGCGTCCGTGACAGTGCACTACACATCTCAGATGAACCCAAACGTGAGACTAGAAATATCTACCTAGATCCCCCTAGCTTCAAAGACCCCGCGCTCGTTCCTTCCTGGGTTTTCCCACTTTGATCTTTCCTTCCTTGCGTTGTTGCTTTTTTGCATATTTCAGACAACCTTACCGGACCCCTCCCCTTCCCTTCGGCTTGCACATCGTTCCGACATCATCATTCACCATGGCCGCCAAAGCTCCTATCCCCCAGAATGACAATGTCGCACACGCCCTCGCTGGCGCCGGCGGCGGCATCCTGTCCATGATTCTGACGTACGAGTCGCCTCATTGATCCTCGGTCGTAATCGCATTGACACATCTTCCAGATACCCACTCATTACCTTGTCCACACGCGCCCAGGTCGAGTCCAAGAAGGCCGAGAGCAAATTCATCGAAGCCGTCCAGAAGATCGTCGCCCGCGAAGGCGTCTCGGGGCTTTACTCCGGTATCAACTCGGCCCTCTTCGGCATCAGCATCACCAATTTCGTCTACTATTACTGGTACGAGTGGACCCGCGCATTCTTCGAGAAGGCGGCTGTCCAAGCCGGACGCGCCAACAAGAAGCTTACCACGGTCGAGTCCATGATCGCCGGCGCAATCGCTGGGTCCGCAACAGTCATCATCACCAACCCCATTTGGGTTGTCAACACCCGAATCACCACCCGCAAGCAGGACAAAGAGCCCGATGTCGAGGCTGGCGAGGTCGCCAAGCCCACCAAGGCCCCGGGCACCTTCGGCACTCTGATGTCACTCCTCAAGAACGAAGGTCCTCGGGCCCTTTTTGCCGGTGTCATTCCAGCCCTTGTTCTTGTCATCAACCCCATTCTTCAATACACTCTGTTCGAGCAGATGAAGAATACGGTTGAGAAAAAGCGCAAGGTGACGCCCACCATCGCCTTCTTCTTAGGCGCTCTGGGCAAGCTCTTTGCTACCTCGGTGACATACCCATACATCACTGTCAAGAGCCAGATGCATGTCCAGACGGACAGCAACAAGAAGGAGGGCATGTTCAAGGCCTTGTCTCGGGTTGTCCGAGAGGAAGGATATGGCGGTCTTTACAAGGGTAGGTTTATCGTACTTTCTCTCCTTCCACTAGTCATGCGCTTACATGCTTGCAGGTATCGGCCCCAAGGTTACACAGAGCGTGCTGACTGCTGCATTGCTCTTCGCCTTCAAGGATGCTCTCTATGAGCAGACTGTGAGGCTCAGGTCGCGCGGCATTGGCAAGGCTGTTGCTTAGACTGCCCAACATGATCTAGCCGCCTTGGCCCTTTGACAAGCACATAGACACGGTGCGGGATGACATTGCGCGTCCCAATACCAAGTCATGGCAGACCCATTTCTGTCAATGAATGAACAGGACGCAGCTTACAGGTAGATCTCAGGATTGGTGAATGGCGTTAAGCGCCAACTACAGTCTCGGGACGCGGGACGGAAGGATATAGAACATTACCGGAGGAGGACTTGTCATTTGGATACCCAAATGTCTATTGCTATTTGTATGCAGATTATGAACACACTCTATGTTGAACCTTAACAGTCATCCAATTTCTCGCAGCCTCTACGAGACAGGGAGAATCTTGGGAACGACCCACCAGTGGTGGTAACACTTATCCGGGGCCGGTACCTCGGCCTCAATCTTCAGCTCTCCGGTTGTCTGCGATTTCTGCAGCGCCTTTTGCACGGCAGTGATGGCAATCCCTGTTGCTATGCATGACTTCAGTGCATCCTTTGTAGATGCCAACCAACGATCATGCGAGCCAACAGAGAAGGCATCCTCTGCCGTGAATTTACTGCTGAAGGTCTCGAGGCCCCTTCTGGCCCCCGCCAAAGCCTTCATTGCATACAGCAGGATCTCTGGCGTAGAAATATCTGGCTGGGCTGTTCCGGCAGTAAACTCTTGGAAAGTAGGCAAGGTCGGCAGGCCAATGGGTGCGAATGGCCGCATGCGTAATTCGTAGCGAAGTTCGTCATTGCTGTATGGCCGTGGCGGTGCCTTGATGAGGCCGATTCGGGCAAGAACGGTATAGAGGCAAGAGAGGGCGTCCGACAACTCCCAAGTCACTGCAGCGTCCAAAAGCTGCAGCCGGGTAAATGCCAGCGATCGCTCCAGCTGCCGGTCCACAGCAGGGTCCCGGGCCTGGAATGAGCCACGCGATTCCTCCACTCTGCGCACAATAAAGGTCTTGATCCTTTCCATATGCTGGACTCTCCACTTGGCCAGGTAGTTCAGGTACCAGTACATACCCGCATATTCATCCACCTGGTAGACCTCAAGCTCAAAGCCCAGCTGCACGATCCACTCCATCAGCCGCAACTTGTAGAGATAGGTCCAGGAAGACAAGGGAAGCGAATACGACTCGATCGGGGTGCCTGCGGTCGATGCTTGCACCACTGGGCGCTCGCTGATCTTGGCCTGAACAAGTTGGTCGATTTCCTCTGCATCAACCTGCAAGCCCTCCCAGTCGCGGATGATGTGGCAAAGTGTGCGCCGGACACGACAACGGTTCTGGCAAAAGGTGCGCAGCACGTCCAGAAACGGCTGCGCAGCCCTCTGTCTAAATAATTCCATTTGCTGAGACATGATGAAGCGGGGGTCGTGGACGGCTTCGATTTCGTCGTTGGCGCGATCCAGTCTAGGGTTAGCGGGCATGACTACAATGGAAAAGTCGTCGTCCATGACTTGACGAATGCTCATAGTGCCCAGGATTTCCATCTCGTTGAAGAGGAACGTCTGCAGAAGCGTGCGCACAAAGACCAGGGGTTGAGGTTTCTTTGCTTGGAAGCTGCACACAAAGTTCTGTCACTGTTTAGTACATGCGTTCGCTTTGCTCAGAGGGTCGGATCACATACCTGAAGACATTGCGCATCTCTATAGTTGAGGACGTCCATTAACTCTGAGCCATCCTTGAAAAGCCTTGACAAATGAGCAAAACCTTCATCGAACCCAATCTGAACGATGGGCCTCGGGGGCATGGTGCTTGCGAGTTTTCTTTGCAGCTTTGCGCTGAACGCCTCTTCCACCACTGTTCCCAGTTGGTGAGTCACTTTGATGTCGGGAAGCAGAGCCACTGCTTCCTTCCAGGGCCTCCTTGCAACCTCTGGTTCCTTCATTTGCTCAGGACACTGGGCTGCGATCAGGAACAAGTATCGCAGCTCCAGTCTGCGGTCAAGAGCCTTTGCCATGTCGTCGCCTAGCTCTTCATTAAGTGATGTAACTAGGCTTCGCGCCTGGAGAATGGTTTCCTGGACCGCCTCCGTGGGGATATTTGGCAAAAGATTGCGATGATAGGTATTGGTAACAAAATCTTCCTCCTGTTGCCGTTCGTCAGCACAGCTCTACCACACAATGCGCGGTGTAACATACCTCGTAAAAGTGCTCTGACCGTATCCTTTCATTGACGAACCCGCAAACCTTGAGCATTCCGAGGCAGTATGCCCGCAATACCTCAAGCATAGGGTGGCTATCGGAATCGCTTGCGTCATCCCGGACAAATCTGGCTTGTTTGATGTTCATCGGCGTCGGCATCAAAAGCGATTCCACATAGACGCTTGTGAACAAGGTCTGCGAGAGTGGATATCCCAGGTGCCAGGCCATCTAAAGACAGTCAGAAACCTACATATCGTCTCCCTGCGTGGTGAACTGACCTCGTGGCATAAGAGCTGATCGATAATCCCGAGCACCTCCTTCGGGAGCAGAGGGCGCGAGACGTCATACAGCTCCTCTAGGTCCTCCTCCGACTGGACACAGCCGCTGTCCATCTTGGGGTCCATAATCTAGTACGCTGTCAGATATGATCTTCCATCGCTATCAAAATTGCATCACTCACCTCGAGAGCCGCAACGGACTCGAAGAGAGTAAAGAAGCCATCCTTGACGAGTTCACCCGGTTGCAAAGCTGGGCGGCGAGGTTAGTCGTGAGCGAAAAGTGCCGGATGGGTTGAAGAAAAATCTCACTCTTGACGGCCTGCGAAAACCTTTCCGTAATGTCGATGGCAATAACACCTGCTTCCTTGGTGTCCGTCAGGGGCGGAGGGGGCGGCGGCGGAGCATCGACCTCTTGGCCGAGGGACAATCTCGCGATTTCTGCCTCGTCAGTGAGACTTCGGCAGGCATGGCAGAGGGAGGAGTTTTGTGAGCGACCCACCATCCGGGACCCCGAAACCGAAGTCGGCCATATCTCAAACGTCGGGAGCAACGCTGCACCGCATCCAGGCGTTGAAAAAGAACGTTGCAAGCGCGGATATGGCGAGAGTATGGGGATTTTTACGGGGTGCGATGGCGGTGGTTCTGTGCTCTGCTGCCTTAGTCGACAGTCAGACAAGGTCCCGATTGATTCGGATCCCCATTTACACACGGCGATGGGGGGGGTTTTTAATCATGCAGCAGGGACGGGTTTGCCAAATAAAACTATCACAATGGTTTCCGCGATGTTTTTCTTTTTGTTTTTGTTTTTGCAAGGTTCCTCGAGCCCTGGGTTAACAGATAGTCGCTCGAGGTCGGGCGCGCGCTGGTGTGACGGCGAAAGGGAAGCCAGTGCTCAAGAGTTCGGCTGTAGTCGGGTCGGAAAAGTAGTCATAGGTGCCCCGTATCTACGAGGCTGCGGCAACCAAAAAACCACGACTGGCGCGGGAGGTCAATTCATTCTACGAGGCAGCAACAAACATTCACAACGATTGGGCAGTGCACGGGTTTTCAAGTGTCTTCTTGATAGACTGGTACAATTCGTAGCAATCGAGTTTTTTTATGATACAGTGTGGCACTGGTTTCATGCGGCCGGGTGCCTCATGAGCACGATGCCTTCCATCATTTCAAGCCGAGCAACCCATTCGAATGGGGGTTCACGCTCCCATTATCCACGAGCAATCATACCCAGGTCATCCGTTTAAGAAGAGGTGGTGGTGGAAATGGTCTTGGGCTCGCCGGCCTTGCCGTTCTGTTGAGGTATTATCCGTCAGTTCTTGCTGCCATGAAGCTTCGGCTGAATTGTCGTCAATGGCTCACCTCCCACTTGGCGAATCGGAGATCCATCTCGCCACGGCGCTCAGCGACAATGCGCTTGTCCTCCTTGAGGCTTCGGCGGACAACACGGGCGGCAACGGCCAGGTAGCGGTTGTAGCTATTCGGAACTCTGGGTTAGCTCTTCGGCTCGAACGAGATCGGTCGGGGCAGCCACCGCGGGCACGAGCCCAATTGTCGAATTGGCTGGGCGGGGGGTTCAATTGACGTACGTAAGGCCAGCGGCTTTCCACGCAGCAGTCATTTTGGCGGTGTTGGGGCGGATGGATTGGGAGAAATGGGCAATTGAGGGTGATGATGGCTGAATCTTTGCTCCGAATTACCGGACAACGACCGGCAGAGCTATGAAGTCTAGCCTGAGGCACCAACACTGCCGTTAGTCCAGCCACTGCCGGATTCGTCAGCCACAAGATGTGGCTGGTGATTCGTGTCACGTGAAACGAAACCGCTGACCATTTGAGTGCCGATCAATCCCACCCACTAGCAATCCACTCCGTCTGGGGACGATTTGGTACCGGCTCCACGCTAGTGTAATTCTAACTAGTGTAATTCTAATATTGCGGCTGCGAAATGATGCATGGCAAGCCAATTACAGATCCAGCGGGTGGGCTGAAAGCCAAGTGTACCTCTGCGACAGGCAAATCCCAGTGGTGTCAGCAGTACCCTTATCATTATGCCATACGACGGCCGCAGGATGGCGTTTTCACGCCTAAAAGGCCCAGTCACTGCTTGCTTCCCTACCTTATCTTGTTGCTTATTTCCACCTCGATTCGCCTCTCCTCTCTTTCTTTCCTCCTGGTCCTATTCATTCGCCAGTGAACATTTTCTCGCGTTTTCCATTTTCGTCCCCTTGCCAATCGCGAAGCTATGGCCTCGATTTACCTAGGGCGCCGGCAACGGCCACAAGAATTTTTTCTTCCTGATGGGAAAAAAGTCATTGCTACTTTGCCCGAGGATCTGGAGGAGTTGAGACGCAAGCACGGAAATCAGCATGGGGTGCAGGTTGAAATCGTCATTCACGGGTCGCCCGAGCATACAGAACGGCTTGAACAGGCCCGCAGCCACCACGAAGAGCGGCGTACCCAGCTTCGTGAAAAACACGGTCCGGCCTTTGACGAGTGGGAGGATGTCCACACTCAACTCAACCACGTGAATTCACAAATCGAGCGCCTGGCAGCCAACACATCGGCCCTAGACGCCAACTTTGACAAGTTTGGGTATGGCGCCTATCTCCGAACCTACAGTGACGAAGAGGAGAAGAATGGACTGGCCAATTCTGCCTCGTCTATTTCCGATACCGTCTCCATGTCGTCAAGCGCCCGATCTGGACCACGCTATGGGGAGACTATCAAGCTATTTAAGCGACCGATCATCAAGCAATGGTTTCATAAAGGGCTATTGTGGCGATCGTCGGAAGCATCAGAGATCCGGGCTATGGAGCTATTCTTTGATCTGCTTTACGTTGGCATCATTCATGTCAATGGCGAGCATCTCTGGGCAGAGCCTACGGCATATGAATTGCTTCGCTACGCCGTTACTTTTATCATGTCTTGGAAGCTTTGGTCCGATCTTACTTTACTTCTGAGTTGGTATTACACAGATGATGTATTGAGCCGATTAGAGATGCTCTTCGAGATTGCTTGTTTACTAGGGTAAGTAAGATACAGGCTACTAAACTTGACCCGATTACTAACTGTATTAGATTTACAACCAACATGACCTATTCGTTTTACAAAGACAGCCATCACAACACGTATACTATGCTGGTGTCATTCTATCTTGCGGCACGTCTCAAAGGCGTAGTTCGCTCCATTAGCAGTGCCTACTTCTTGCCGATGATCCGGGGAGTCATGATTTGTGAGTGCGTTAATATTCTCGTTCCATCCGCCATTTGGATCGCCAGCATTCATGTCAGTATGCCGAACCGTCTCGCCCTCATTTGGGTTGCGATCGCTTTGGACCTCTGGGGGCAGTCTATCCAAATCGGTGTATACCGCTACGCGGCAGGAGGGAAAACTCAAGTGGCAAAATACATTTCATCATTCTTTGAGTTTTATCCAGCAGTCAATATTGAGCACAGGGTTGAGAGGACAAACGCCTTTGTTTCCCTTGTGTTTGGGTATTCCGTAATGGGAGTCATGTTTCAAAGCTATGGTGGCACGGTAAACGGATTTTTGGGCAAAGCAGTCCTGGGTCTGACACAAGCGTTCCTCTTTAACCATATTTATTTTGATACTGATTCTATTGATGTCCATGCGATACGACGATCGGTACCATCTGGTAAGTGGTGTTGAAGCATCCTATTTGCGCTATCACTAACGTTAAACAGCCGTCGTGTGGGGCTACGCTCATCTGCCCTTCATCATGGGTTACATCCTTGCCTCGGCAGGGCTAAGCAAACTCATATTTATCACGGATTCGCCCAACACAAACCCAGAGGAATTATCTGAGCATTACTCTGAGCGCACTGAGCCTGAGATCCCCAACGGCATTCGATTCTTCTACTGCCATGGACTTGCAATTGCCCTTCTCTTCATGGGGGTCATTTCTTACTGCCACCAACACCGCATTCCCACCACTATGCGCTGGAGCAAGACAACGCGCCTGATCTTTCGTTTTGCGGTGTGTATCATCTTGTTTCTGCTTCCATTGGCCAAGAGCCTCACTTCTCTGCATCTCATTTCCATCACACTTGGCCTGGTTGCCAGTGTTCTATTTGTTGAGCTGTTTGGCAAATCATGCCGTGATGACCCCTTTATCGGGGAGAAGAAGGGCTGTTCTGTGCGGTACTTCTGCAAAGCCAGCAAGAAGGACTTGGAGGAATCAAACTTGTCCGAGCAATCTGAAAAGCCTGAGCGCCGCAGCGTTGAGGTCATGAAACTCGGCGACAGGGAAAAGACCGGCGCGTTGGAAGTTCAGGACTGAAAGCAGAATGCAAAATATTCGGTAGAGCGGACAACCAGAAGAGGAGGATACGCGATGAGTTTGGATACCCAAAGTATGAGGAATTTGAAGCCAAAGTGCTGGCGCAAATCTACTTGCAGAGCCATGTTGTCCAAACGATATTATTTATGATGTTTAATAGCTGGGCGGACTCTTCGTTTCGATACTGATCGCATTTATTATTGAACTGGATTGAATGGCTACACGTGGACTATGGAAACAAAATTCAGGGACATGGCAAACGTCATGATGCTCTATATTGTATAAAATAAGCAACAGTAACAGTAATAGTAACAGTAACACATTGGGTATAAAAACAAGATTTTCCGAAGTTTTTAGTTTTTTTTTTGTCTCATGTTGTCGTCCAAAAAAAAAACAATCTCACGGGCCGCCGCCGGATGCACCAGCCATAAGCACCAAGGTCTGATGGAAGCGCCGGCGATCGACCTCCTTCTTCAGCAGCGAGACGCAGCTCGCGACGAACAGGACCTCGACCTGCTCCAGCTCGCCCTTTTCGCCGGCCCACTCGCGCAGGTCCAGCATCAGCCTCCCGCCGTTGCCGGCCGTCGACCTCCGAGTGCCCTCGGTGCGCAGGCCGCCGCTCCGCACGAGCTGGCCGACCTTGCGGCGACGCACCTCGGTCTTGCCGCCGGCCAGCGACACGGTCGTGGTGCGGTCCAGCACCAGCAAGCTGTCGACGTCGGGCCCCTCGGCGCGGCGCTCGGCGCGCGTGCTGTAGCGCCACTCAAAGGAGCCAAAGGGTGTGCGCATGACGATGGCCCGGGTGAAGGCGCCCTTGCAGTCGAGCACAATCTCCTCCTCCTCAACACCGCTGCCGCTGCTGCTACCTCTGTTCTCTTCATCCTGGAAACCGCCAGCTGCGGCCTGGTTCAGGAGCTTGATCTTGGGCGGGCGGTTGGGCCCGCAGCGGTACGTTGTCGTGCAGAGCGGCGTGTAGTCGGCGTCGTCGGCACGGGCGAGGAAGCACGAGCCGGAGCTGCGCGCCGGCCGGACCGAGACGTACTGGGCCTGTTCGAGTTCCCCCGCGGGTCCGACGTTGAAGATGTAGATTGGGTCAGGGCGCGGGGGTATGGGCAGCGCGATGAGGGGGTGGCCCCGAGATTCGATCTGGAGGCATTTTGTGGCGTGGAAACTCGCTGATGATGATGATGATGACGATGATGAAGAGCCGACCTCGTCTTCGTACACGGTGCTGTACCGGGGCAGCGAGTCCACCGAGGACGATGGTCCCATCTGGCTGAGCTCGTGGGTCTCCGCATCTTCATAGTTTGGTGGGAGCGAAGCTTCGCCGATGGAGCGGCGGTGGAGGTACGACACTGGGGCCGTAACAGTCTCGACCGAAGTAGACATGATGTAGGGCGGTGGTGGTGGTGGTGGTGATTATGATGTTTTGAGATTTGAATGCGATTCGGTGCAAGCGTTTGTATGTAAAAAGAAGAACCAGTATTCTGGGGGGGGTTGTTAATGTAAAGGTGAATTCTTTGCTGGTGTCTTGTTGTTGCCTGTTATAAGACTCTCTGGAGCCTCTTCAAACATGCTCAAGATGCACGCAGTTATATATCCTACATGCCATTCCCTCAACCACCTCGCTGAAAGCCCAAAGTGTGGCTCAGTTGCAAAGGCGGCGCGCATCGTATTTCGGGTTGCCATCAACGAGAACCACCCTGGTCTCAGCCCTGTGGCGGTGACATGGTCAAGTGATTGGCCATGACTAGGACCGGTATCCACAGCTTCTCGATACGAGGAATGCGAGATCGAGGCCCGGCCAATCAGCGCGGGGCAGGTAAGCTTCTAGACGGGGACCGGATGCCCCACGCCCCATTCAGCCCCAGCCCCAAAAGCCCGGTGAAGCATTTGGGCATGGCAAGACAATGATGCAGCGACGCAGAGGGGCCGTTGGAAATGCCATGGTGGACTATTCCCCCTTTGGGCATCATGCTGCGAGATGCGTGCGTCTCATGTGCTTCTTTATACCGGTGACATGGTCCTGCTGAGAGCTTCGGTGTCAAGAAGAAGAATAGTGAGTGAGGTTGGATGAGGATGCTGCCTCTCCTCGGCCACGCCAGAGGAGACAATCGCACGGAAAGGGACACTGTCTCTTTCGATGAAATTATTTGCCACATATTGTAACTTTTCCCACTCCGATGACAGGTCTTCATAAGATGTAGTTTAATTATTATACTTTCGAGTAGAACACACGAAGTAAACTTCTGCCCGTCATTTTTACCCTAGATCCAACCAGCCCGACGCCATGCTTGAGAAGCACATGCCGCTATCACTTGTCACAAAAACCCTCACACATGAAAATCTCTCCTATTCAAACAATCATGGTCAAATTACCAATTCTCGTTTCAACTCTACATGGTCTTTCCGAAAAATGACATGTCCCTGGTCAGCTGCTCTTCTACCCACATGGGCCACTGGTTAAATATTTGATGCTCGTAGTCAATCTGTGAATTTGTGTACTTGAGCCACCGCTGGAATCCGGGGTCAATATCCGCTCCCTCTTGGTGGCCGTCTGGCGCCTTGGACCGCGCACGCTGTTCCTGTTGAGTGATAAATGCCATGATCTCATTGATAGAGATCCAGTGCGAGTGCAGCAGTAGCATGACCTGGTTCTTGTAGTTGGTGAGCTCGTGGAATTCATTGTGGGGGAGGAGCATCCACCAGCCGTAATGCTTGGTGTATGCTTTGTATGCTTCGTCAAGTTAGCATCGGTCCCAGTTCTTGACGCTGATAAGACGTTACCATCCCAGGAGTTGACATAAAGTTTCTCTACAATATCAACCAACATTCCGTGATAATCCATCTCGATCTGCTCCAGGCACAATGGCTTCAAATTGTTCAAAGCTTCCATGGCACCATCTGTCCACTGCCTCTGGATGAGGGGAAGGTTCCCCATCAGAGGCTCGAGGATGTTGTCCTGTTCTTCCTCCATCATGTTTCCGAATATTGGCTTGATCTTACGGAACATCATTTGAATTCCAACAATCATTATTCCCCTGATGAAGGTCATGTACTCAGCTAAGCCGTCACCGAGGCTGACTGACTGGAACGTCAAGGCATAACATGTTGCAACCATGGCATTGGCCTCTTCGTATGAAAGCGTTGTCTTTGAGGTTTCGGCTAGTCGTTTTTTAATGGCCTTGATAGCCTTGACACGATGACCCATGGCGGATGGAATGACGCTGGCGTCTGATGCAATCAATTGAGAGGCCGAAAATCCAAGAATGGCGTGCATAAGAAACTCGTGCTGCGAGAGTCAGCCAGTCACTCGGCAAGCTCATCATCCAGGCGACTACTTATACGTACGTTGTGCGCAATGCATGGAATTTCGTGCGTCCATATTTCTTCTTGCTTCAGCGGGTGGTGGGGGTAACATTGTGTCAGGAAATGCTGAAAGAATCGCATGTCCTGCAAGGTGAAGAGAAGTTGCTGGTGAGGCTAGAGGAGTGTGAATAAGTTGATCCATTAAATACGGCGACCATTAGCATACCTGATGTGTGATTTGGGGAGGAGCAGGATACTCGCACTTCAGGCCAGTCTTCACGCAGTGCCCGCAAGAAGGGCGCGTCTCTTGACACTGGCGCGGGTTTAGCTCATCTCGCATAGCAAATACATCGGGTCGAATACCTTAATCCGCCGCCTCTTGCAGTTGTAGCACCCTCTCCGGCTTTTGGTGTGGCCCCTCCGCTCCAGCCTCTGCTTCTGCGCAGGCTGGCGCCGCACAACCTGCGTGCTGGCATTCGATGTGCTTCGGTTATCCGAGCTTGGCGGGGTTGCTTTGCCAGAGTCGTCTGAGAAGCCTCCCCCGCCTATCACATTGTCCTGAGCGCTCTCGCCAAAGCCAATGTCTTCGCCCTGCAGAAACGCGCCATAGTCAAAGTCGCCCGGGTCGGTAAATACCATCAAATCCGGCGGGAACTGCTGGTTGAGATCCATGCCTCAAGAGGGGGCCGATTTCTTCCGAATGTGAGAGCTTGTTCCAAAATTGCAGCTTATTGATGCCGCTAGCTCTCGTGAAGGAGCTATGACGGAGGCTTCAAGTATTATCTGGAATGCGGGGTGGATTATCCGGTTTGGAGCTCAGCCGAGACGCGTCGTCTCGGTGCGCAGACAAGCAGCTTTTGAATAGGTGCAGGATCAAGATTTGGTGAAATTGCAGACGTTGAGAAACGAGGGGGTCATACGTGCCATGCATCATGGCCAAGATGAGGGATGCACGAATCAGAGGCCGGCTTCATCACGTGTAGGCGACGGCGTCGACGATCCCGACATGAGTGTCTTCTTGGCAGCCTGGCAGCCTGAGACTCTCCCGATTCCCCCCTAGTGGACGGATGCTCAGCCGCGTGGGAATGGCAACCAGGTGCAGTAAATGCTCTCTCCCTGTGGCAGTGCGCAGCCATCAGAAACCCGTAGGCGGGTCATCAATCCACCGTCTCTCGCACCATCATTCCCTTTGTGGCTGCCAGACCCCTGCACAAGCAAATGACATCGCAAGCCGCCTCCCGCACCAGGGCGAGCAGATGCTCTTCCGTCTGCCGACTTTAATACAACCAGTCGAATATGACTCCCGGTTGCTGTTTTACTCTCTTTATGTGCCTAGCTCCAGTCAGTTTCAGCCCATGGCTTCCTGAAGCGAGCGGCTGCAGCGAACGCTACACGACCGAGACCAATGAGAAGAAATGCGTGTCATCGGTTGTAGCAACGTCATATGTTGCACAACCTATCTGCCACTCAGGGAAGGGTTTATCTTGCTGCCTTGTCTCCGACATTTGTGGCTGGGCTGGGCTGATGCACCCTTAATAGTTATTGCCTAGAACTTATTAAAAAGCGAGTAATTTGTCTCAAATATTTCAAAGGTCGCACTGGATTCCCCTCTCACGTGCTACTTGACAATTCCCTTACCTTTGTCCACCATGACGACATTTTGTTGCAGGTGGGTATCGATTCTCACTTGAAACATTTAGATGCTCCCCAACGAGTGGAACAACTGCAGCCCATGTCCGCGCTGGTGGAATCGTTTTTTTTTTGTTTCGACCCGCTTTCTGAATCAGATCTCATTGACCCCTGATGAAACGGGAACATTTTGACTCTCATTTTGGTTCATCCCATCTTGAGCTTAACTCCACGTTTCCCCAGGTCATGGCATAGGATTTGTGTGCTGATCGCACGATGGTGAATATGAGATTTTTCTATAGTGACCAGAGGGCAGTTAGGGTGGGAGTTTTCTAGAATTATTGTTTGCTTGTCGTTTTTTTTTTTTTTGTAATGTCCAGTCAATTCATTCGTAATATCTGACTTTGGCAGTGTGAAATCGGTTAGTTTTGGGCACAAGAAGCATACGACACGAGCCATCAATGACACTCGGTACGCCTAACTAACTAGCTAGTCAGATGGTATAGAGAAGTTCCGATGACCAAAAAAAAAAAAAAGAAAAAAGAAAAAGAAAAAGAACGTACAGGAAATATCAAGAGCCATTTTCTCATAAAAAAACAGGTGCATGAAGAGGGCGGGCATATTGTTAGAATGAAGCTGATGTTCGATCCTACCCTATAGCACACACGATAACGGAGCTGAACAGCTTCCGGGGTTGCATATGCACGAGAAAAACTCTTCTGTTCGCTACCGCCCAAAAACTCTTGATGTAGTATTACTGCGCTCGGTGTCCCTTTTTGGCGCTGGTCTGTATGTGCTGTAACTTGGACGGGTTGAGCTGCAGGTCGTCAAGACCAACCAACCAACACTAGTCAGTGAGGCGACGTAGCACTCTCATGCTAGGGTTTGGTAGCATTGCGACGTGCGCGTGCCCGAAGTCTCAACTACTGATACAAATGTCATTTGATCATGGTGCTGCCAAGATTTGCGGTACGGATCAGCAACGTCGAAGGAATGAATAAAAAAAAAACCCTGGAAGATAGTCGTTGTCGGTTCCCCACCAAGATCAGGATGATCAGAGCTGATCTCACATCCCCGCGACCGTTGCGCGGTTGATCGTCACAAGTGATGTGCTGGCCTAGAACCCCTGAGGCAGCATTGGCTATCTGAGCTGACACTCGGCCCGATGTTGGTTGCTATGTCTTTTGCGGCAGCCAGCAATAAGCCATTACGGCCAAAATAACTGTTTATTATTATCCACAGGCTGACCCGATACGAGCAGATAAACAATCTCCCTAAAATTGCATGTTTATGTGTTTACTGTGTGCCGAAGGTGCCAGGGTGCTCAGATACCGCGCGGTGTTGGGGTCGGCATCCGTTGTAAAGATGAAACAGCCAGTCAGCCGGTAATGGCAGGGGAGAGCTATGGAGGAAAATACGACGGTAGACACACAGACATGAACGGGCATTGGTAGAATCGGGCTTTTGGCTTTCAGCACAGTAATCAGCCATTGTGCCGGATCGATTTGGCCCAATAGTGGTCAAAGTAAAGTAGCATCAGGGCTGCCGTTGAGCAAGGCGCATTGCAGTTTTCGCACAAGGATCATCTCAACAGGACGTACGTTGACATGGCGTGGTTGCACTAACCAAAGTGATCAAAGATCAGCCTGGCATTCGGGGGCAACACGCGCATCTTGGATCATCAGTGCCCTCTGGCGTTAGGCCACGATCTTCTACTCCCGGCCCTGGTCATCGATCGCAGCTAAGCTTTGGAAAATTTCCTTGATGTGGCAGCGGGAGGTAGAAATCACGAAAGCCAGTTGGACGCGCAGATGGTGACATGGTGGGTGGCTGCGGAAGTAATTTCGGTTACGGCCTCGACGGGCAGCTGCTAGACTCCATGGGGATTAGGTGCAAACGTGGCCCTCTCCAGCATCGCACCAGGGTATGGGAATGGCGAAAAGCCAAGACTTTGACTTGCTTTTCTATACCTTGTCAGCCGATGTCACTATCAACCTCGTTGAGAAGCCCAGGATGGCGCCATGCAAAGGAATGCGTATGCATACTGGACGATGACTTTGCTAGGGAATAAGCTGATATGTTGGTAGTGTGTGGATGGGATGGGGCCAGACCCAGGGCGCAATCCTGAGTAGTATTCCAAAGTGCCAAGCTGCCAAGCTCTGGAAGAGTCCGTGGAAAACTCTATGATAAAGGCCGCTCGTGGTCCACTAAGGACGTGCGCGCATACGCAAGTGGCAGCGGCTCATGGGAGTCAGTTCCTCGGAGACTGGATCAGCCAAGAGTCGAGCTGAAGTGAACCGAACTGAGTCGCACGCGCGGGTGTGGCGGAGCATGACCTAATATCGCTGGTAGATTCTTGGTCGGGGGCTAGAACGGGATGAGCCCTGAGGAGAATCCCAGAGGCGGGACACGAACTGGGCGAGTCGAAAAAAAGTATGCATACGTACGACGGTACGTAAATGCGCAGGGTGCCAAGGATGCTTGGTGGGACGGGGGCCTTGATCACGACGGGATGAATACAGTCCGCTGGGACCGCTGGGACCGGGACTGGGTTGTTTTGGATCTGCGTGATGGATGATGGATGGCTAACTAGTAGATGACTGCATTTGGTTTGGGTTGTATGCTGTGTTTACCGCTAGACAAGCGTCAGAAAACAAAAGAGGCAAGCAGAAACAAGAAGAGCAGAAATTTCAGAGACAAGAGGGAAAATGCGACAAGAGGTCGGGAATATCACACCCACCCACACACACAGCTGACGGGCTGCGGGCTTCTATTCGTCGTCGCACCTCTGTTCCTGCAGCTGTGCCTGGCGACCCGTGCAGAGAGGGCGGGGCGTGCTGCAAGGGCCCAGGGGAATTGGCGCGGGCAACGGGTTGGCCGTTTCATGTTGATGGGACGAACGCTGTGAGTGGCGAGAGCGTCGTGAAGGAGGGTTCCCAAGGCCAGACAAAAGATACGGTAACCACACGGCTTGCCAGTGCCGCCACGTTGACCCATGCATGTGATGGGGGGGCGTCGTCGGCCCAAGCCCTGGCTCTAGGCGCACACGGGCCCAATCGGAGGATGCACAGCAGAGTTCGCAGTCGAGGATTCCGCCCGTCGCGCAGGCCAGAGCGTGTGCGTCCCTCGGCGTCTCTGCGTCCCTCTGCGTCTTCGCCTCTTCGTCACTGCGCCGCGGCGCCTGCCAGCTGTCAGGGAGCTGCACCTGAAGGTTAGCCGGCCCCTGGCGCAGAGGAGCGGCGCCAGCCCGCTGTCGTCAACCATGGCAAGTGCCGCAAGTGTATACGTATGCGCGGCAAGGGAAGAGGAGATAGGAGATGAAATCAGGCTGGAACGAAATGAAGCTTCGAGCGCTGCGTAACCCAGCGGCATGGATGCCCTTATCCACTCGGCTGCTGACAGAACGCCGCCCCGAGCACCTTCGGGATGAGAGGGCATTTACACTGGCAGCCAATGGAGGCTCCGAATCGCCTCGCGGCATCGACGTCCTCGAGCGGGTGGCGGGTGGGAGGGGCCGCTGGGCCCCAGTGCACCGGGCCCCCACCTCGAGCGCCTGGAAACGACCCTCAGGCCTATCCTTGCAGCGAGCAGAGGGAACCTTGAGCTGTGGATGCTCGCCCAAGGGGGTCCCGGTCGAGCAACCGACTCAGACCTCGTACAACCGGTACTCGATTCAGGCGACTCCGCGAGGTACCTGCGGCCGCTGCGGACCGCCCAGAGATACCTCAGAATGGTCCGAGTCATTGGTACAGCCTATCCACCGACAGGTTTCCTGGTTGGAACATCCTGGATCACTTAAAAAACCCCATGAATCCCCCCTCCCCCTTCATCTGCTCAACTCCAGCTTTGTTCTATTTTTTCCCTGTGCTTCGAGATTCCACTCGTCGTTTGCCCTTCCTTTTTAACGCGCAGCTACGCTGTTTGCTCCCTCTTTTTGAACGTCTTTGAAAGACATCACTCATTCGGCCGTGCCGTACTTCCAACCTGTTGTCGTCTTTGTTCGTGCTTCATACTCTTTTGAATCACCCTTTGCGACTACACTTCCATTCACTCCCACACATTACAAAGCTGCGAACCATTCATTGACTGTGCCCGTACTTTGAGCAAGATCAAGACCAACTTAACTTCACTTCGAATACTCAACAGCAACCAACAACAACCAAAACACAGTCACAATGGTTTCTAACAAGATGTCTGTCCTGGCCGCCTCGGCTGCTCTCCTCGAGTCTGCCCTCGGCGCTGCCCACGGCCACCAGCACAAGCACCTCGACAAGCGTGCCTACGAGACCGATTGGGTTACTGAGGTTGTTACTGTTTGGGTTACCCCCAAGGAGGGTGACGCCCTTCCCGCTTCCTGCACTGGCGCCAGCTCAGCTGCTGGTGGTGGTGAGTCCGCTGCCGCCTACGATACTCCTGCTGCTGCCGGCACCACCATCTCAACCTCCATTGTCGTTGTCCCTACCACTTCGACCTCTGCCGCCGCCTACACCGAGGCTGCTGTCTACTCGGCTCCCCAGACAACCCTGAGCACCGCTGTCAAGTCTGTTTCTCAGGCCGCTGTCGTCTACAGCAGCTCCAGCTCCAGCGTCTACCAGGCTCCTGCCTCCTCTGCTGCCAAGGCTTCCACCACCTCGTCCGCCGCCGCCGCCAGCTCCAGCTCCAGCTCCACCTACACTGGCTCCGCTGGCCTCTCCAACAAGCGTGGCCTGGCTTACAACGATGCCTCCCTCGCCAACACCTTCCAGTCCAGCTGCACCAACTGTGGTTGGGGTTACAACTGGGCCTCGTACGCCGACCACCTCGACTCTTCCCTGTCCTTCGTTCCTCAGCTCTGGTCTACCACCCAGGCTGATGTCTGGTCGGCCAACGCCACCGCTGCCATCAACGCCGGCTCCAAGGTCCTCTTCAGCTTCAACGAGCCCGATATTAGCGGCCAGGCTCTGATGTCCGTTTCTGACTGCGCTGCCGGCCACGTCGAGTACATGAACCCCTTCAAGGGCAAGGCCCTCATCGGTGCTCCCGCCGTCTCCAACAGTGGTGAGACCAACCAGGGTCTTGACTACCTCGAGCAGTGGATCAACACTTGCAAGGGCCTCGACGAGCCTTGCCACTACGACTTCTGCAACATCCACTGGTACTCTGCTGCCCAGTACTCCGACACCCTCTTCACCCAGCTCGAGTCTGCCTACAAGCTCTGCGGCAAGCCCATCTGGCTCACCGAGTTCGCTCCCACCGACACTGACGCCTCCACCATCAACAGCTTCCTCGAGGAGGTCATCCCCAAGCTCGAGGCTCTTGACTACCTTGAGGGTTACGCCTACTTCATGGTCAAGACCGGCTCTCTCCTCGACAGCTCCACTACCCTGAGCACCTTCGGTCAGACCTACGCCTCCGCCTCCACCTAAACAGCGTAAAAGCAAGATGAATCTTTTCTTTACTTTGTTGTACAACTCGTCAGGTGGTATGTAGGAATCAGAGAATCTGAGGTTATTCAGTTATCGCAAAGTGGCGCAAGCCGGCTCTTCACTGTACATATCTTTTGAGCATCTACGCAGCGGGCTCCTCAAGTGTAGCCTGTGTGGTGGTTTGCTTAACCTATTTTGGGGGATTTAGACTTTTCCTGTGTCAAAAAATTATACCATGAATAAAAAATTCGATTCCCAAATCCCTTGTGCTCTCTCTCTGCGTGTGTGTGTGTGTGTGCCCCTTGCCTGCGTAGTGTTTTGGTGACAGAGATCCTGTGGTCCTTGGGACAAAATGCAATTAAATCTGTACTCTCTTTGCAACGATCCAAAGTGGTCGCCGAATTGCCGAGCCCTTACAACTCTTGTTTCGGATGTTGGTCGAGAGGGTGCCACGCGATCCTTCCAATCTCTAGCAATCACACTTGTGTCTCGGGATCCCGGCAGGGCTGAGACGCCCATAAGGAGGGGGATAGCGGGAAAAGAAAGGAAAAAAAAAAAAAGCTTGGCCTGTTTATTTCAGACTCGCCTGAGGAACCTGGCCCGTGTGCCCTCTTTGCCCTATGTGCCTGGATTGGGGGGGGGCTTTTCCCTCTCCCCTTTTAAGAAAAGGGAATGTTTTAGTGCCGAAACGGGAACAATTGAAACAATACCTTGCGCGAAAGGGTGAACAAACAGATGGACGGACGGGAGCCGACTAGCCGTTTCCCGGCCGGCGTGTTTTCAAACTGAGACGAGCTGCAACCAGCCTTACCAGCCTTACCACGTGGGGGGGTGTGGGCCACTTGTGTAAGTCGGCCTATAGCTACACCACGCTTGTAAGACACTACTGGACTACCTACCACCAGTATATCATCATTATTTAGCACGTGAATTGTAAAAAAAGAAAAGAGCCCAAAAAAAAGAAAGACATGCAGCGGCAAAAATTCACAGATGATTACTGATCCAAGTACTGATTCACTGCTTCTTGGAGATGTGAAGGTGGGTGCTTAGTATGTTGGAGTGTTCCATTCTCTGATCTAAGCAAGCCATACCTTTTTTTTCTTCTAATCCATAGATTGCCCTTTTTAACGGGAACCGGTACCTGGTTTGGCCATATCACAATGTCTATCCCTTGTGCCACGGTGAAGGAGGTGATGCTATGTTCTCCAATAACAACCCGTTTCTTTCCCCAGGGAGAGAGTAGGTATGGTTCCTACAAGCAGATGGCGATGCGTTGTGTCCGGCTTCGAATCTTAATCCTTCTTGAACTCGCGATTGGCTCGGATTATCCAAATTAGAATTTTTTTTTCGATATTCTTTTCCAGCAATTGCTGTCAATCCATGCCCTCCCCTGGACGATGTTGCAGTTCTAGGTTCAAGTCCGTTGATAGCAAGCCCGCTTTATCTGATTGCAATCGCAGCGATATAGTATGAACTCAGGTTTCCTTGAGCAATCTCACCGTGGCCGAAGGAATGACCAGTGTGAATGTTTGAGTCATCATTGTTGTTCCCCCCCCCCCCCCAGTACCCATATCCCCCCTGAGTCAGCCTCCTCAGCCTCGACAAGAGTTGCGTGCATAGGTAAGGAAGTCACAAACGACAACCAAATCCCCTCACCTGCCGTCCCCCCTGCCCCCCCATCCCAAGCAAGCATATATAGACAAGAATAAAAATCCAGGTCATCACCCAATGATGACACACCAAAATAGCGACATCTGAGGTACACCTCAGTGCTAAAAACACAAGGGGTTCCTGGCGGGATCCAACTCTGACGGCAGTCTGTACGGTGGGCACGAGGCAGACCGGGGTGTCTAGTGATTACTCACATTTTTTTGCCCTTTTTTAGACTTCTGGCAACGACAACAGGATGAAAAAGAGACAATGAGAAAAAGAAAAGAGAGAATAAAACAGTCCCTGGGCTTTCTCTTTATATATATTTCGTATAACTTGATGTCTCTGCGAGCTGACTTTGACAGCGCTTTGGAAAACTTTGTGGCGCGGTGTCCAACCACCCGCCGGCCGGCCACTGGCACACACTCTTCAGTCAAATGTGCCGAGAGGTATCTGAATGTACCCCAATGTATTTCTGCTCCTTCCCAGATTCCATTTTACCCTGGAATGGTCGAGTGGCCTCAGGCTTCATTCTGCTCATAGTTGAATTCTGTTTTGTTACGCCGAGTTTCGATCTCGCCATGAGGCCATCAGCAACATCATCGTTTGCGTCTGTTGCATCGTCTAGGTGATGGGATGAGAGCTCTTTACACCAAAAAATAAAATAAAAAATAAAAATAAATGGTGAAGCTTGGAAAGGATGCAAAGCCTTCGGCCAGTGAGCGAAGGCGCATGATGAATACCTTTGGTTGCGCCAGAATTACGTGCAGAAGCACGTATTGGACGCCGAGGTAGTTCTCGGCCCAGGCGCATTCTCCATCCATGGGCTACATCTGATTGAGACCATCGTGGATGCATGGCGAAAACCTTGATTGGTTTGAGCTTGTACATGTTAACCTAATTTTTCATTGTCTCCAATGGAGTAGGTACACTTCCGTTGTTCTGTGCAAAACCTTTGCTTTTGCCCTAGTGGCTATGTAATGGCAGCGAGGAGGCTCGTGGCAACCTTCATGCTAAGCATGGACTTGATATATCAGAACTGAGTTCACTATGGAAAAAGTTCTGTGGACGTATTGAACCCAATATTTTCAGAGAGCTATGTTCGTATTCGATGGTCGGCTCATGGGGTTGGTATTGTCAGACTCCAGTTTACAACTCCGCCTGTTGCCGCTCCATGGATCATCTTCTCACGTCCTTGATAGTCTCCGTACGGCATGTGATGGTGTTTGTAATGTCACATTACTGTTTTAGCTAGTGTATGTATATTGGGTATCCAATTGACAGTGATCCAAAAGATCCTCGTTTCATACTTGACGAGTGATCTTGCAATAACCTACAGTCCCGTCCTTCTCCCATTACAAGTCCATCGATGCTTCCCCTGTCCCACGAGCACTGATAGCTCTTTGTGTACCTCCACCCAAATGGCTTGGTGGGGCTTCTGCGTATAAATAAGTAATTTAAGATTGACAAATGAAGAAAAAGAATAAATCAACACCTGCGACAAGGAAACGCCCCGGCCGCCCCAACTCCGTTTTCTATTCCCCACACCACTGGGAAATATACAAGAACTCCGCGTACTCAAAACCCACAAGGCAAAAGACGTCGCACGTTAAAAGTATGGAGAGCACGGCATGCGCTCAGAGCCAGGCCACATCATTGGTTTCGGCTGCTCTGGGGGCCCTTTCCGGCGGTGATGCGTGTTCGTGGTGGCTCGGGTCCATCGTGGCGGCCGTTTACTCCGTAACTCGTGGGACGGGGAGGGTAACCGTATGTCAGGTCGTCGTCGGAATCCATTGCCTTGTTGTCGGCGTCGTGTCCGAAACCGCTTGTTGGCCGGCTTTGTCGGTGAATGGTGGTGGTGACAACGACAGCACCGCCGGCGCCTGTGCTAGAAACCTTGGCCATGTCGATGTCGCGCCCATCATCGGAAGATTGTGCGGTAGCGGTAGCGACAAGAGAGACCTCAGCATCGGTGCCCTGGGGAGAGGGAGGTGCAGGTGGCATACTCTTCATCTGGTGACCTGAGGACATGGGATCTCGGATCACTCGGTTGTTGTCGTTGTAGTTGTGGTTAGTGCCGCTCTGGCTGGTGCCGGATCCGGCATTATCCTTGGAGGTGACCCACTGGATAACCAGTGCGGAGAAGAGAACTGTGTACAAGTGTTAGACGCAATGCTGAGGGGTGTAGGCTGTGCAAGTACGAACCATCAGAGTTACAACACATGAGGCAAACCCAACCGGGCTCCCCGTTCAGGGCCATGAGGACAGTAAGGTTACTAGCTACCGTTAGCGTTGTCTAGATCGTCACGTTGTCACACTCTCGGGCTCGTACACAACACTGCTGATGAGGGTGCAGCAGGATCCAATAAAGGTGCGGAATGCGACGCTTCGGAGACGCACGTTGGCGGCGCTCTGGGGCATGTTCTTGAACGAGTACAGGTCTGGAGAAGTGTTAGATGATTTCTTCTTATGATCAAAGCTGGATGCGAGAGCTGCTTACTCCTCAAGGGAATGAGGAAGAGAATGGTCAGGTAGATGTTGACGACAGCATCAAAGGAAATGAGAGGAATCATAGAAATACTCTGCATGCCGATGATGCAAACACCATTCTCGTTAATCTTAGCAATTCGGCTGTCATTCTTGTTAGCTGAGAATGTTCGGACTTGAATGGGTAGAACTCGTACAAGATGAAGTTGAGCACAGCGACAACGCAGTAGATGCCCAGCATGCCAAATGAATTAAAGCAGTAGAGCTTGGATTGAAGCCGCTTTCGTCCGTTGCTTCGGATAATATGCTGTTGATGATTAGAGAGTATGAACAAAACGGGGCTGGAGCGCAACGTACAGCTTTCTCAACCAGGAAGAAGTAAATCATCTGGGAATGGGTTAGTGGACGAATTCGGAAAATCCTTGCAGGAGACATACGATCTTGGTTGTCAGGTAGCAAACCAGGCAAAGCAAGATGCCGCCGTGGCACAGCGTGTAACTCGAGTTCAGACCCCAGATTTGTTGCAAAAGCGTCGTGACAATGACGAATGCAAACGAGTCGATGTAGATTGCGAGCGTAACTATAGGCTGTTCAGTTTCCGAGAGAAGATCACGTCCTTATTGAAGGATCAAACTTACGCCAAACAACAGCGGGCAAGTTGGACCACACTCTGATGGCCGAGATTCTTTGGTCTGTCGTGGTCAGGTTAGCAAATCGCTCTTGTGAGATTTCCACATCATCCTGGGCGGTGAATTTGAGGGCCCTGTTTGAATTTACTGACAGAGACAAATGGAAAGGACTGAGATGGAGGCCATGGCCACAATTAGACCCATGACGTCGCCGCCGATGGGGACACGAGCACCCGGAACGGTGTGGGTGACATCGCGATCGTCAAAGTCGAACATGATGGAAGGAGCCATGGTGAATTGTTGGAATGGCAGCGTCGACGCCTGCGGATGCGTGTCGAATTGTATGTCGAACTAGACTGGATGGGCGAGAAATTTTATTACCCGTAGTCGCACACACGCACAAAAAGGAAGACGACAGGGGCACCCAAGCAGGATGGCCAGTATTAATAAAGAGAGGGCAAAGAAACGGAGAGTGGGGAGTGATGGTAGACTTTGAGTCAGTTCCAGGAGACTTTCGGGACAGACCGCAATCGAGACACTGTCAGAGGGGCGTGTGAGTCTGAGTGCGAGCAAGGCACAGAAACACTATCAGAGAGCAGGAGGCCCAGCTTGCGACGAAGGGGCGTGTTGGGTGGGTAAGGGCGAGGTCAAGGCGACGGCACCGGAGGGGCTAAGACCGCGGGCCACGCGAACTAGAGACCGACAAAGGGCACAGTCTGTGTGCCTTTTGAGCCTTCTTCCGGGGAGGAGGCGGGTGTGCGTCTGTGTGTAGTCTCGACGACGGCCTAGCGAAACGGGCGGCTTGGCTATGGAGCTGAGCAGAGCGCAAACCTCAATGAGTGTTGGCGTAAGAAAGGTTTTCTTTTCTTCTAACAAGACAGTCGTTGGCTGGCGCGGTATCCACCCTCTTGTGAAAGAAGCAAATGGTAATGAGGGGGATAGAGTGAGAGATAGGAATGAGGAATGAAGAAAAAAAAGTTATGTGAGAGAGAGGGTGGAAGAAAAAAAAGGCACAAAAGATGCGATCTGGGGCACAAGTCTTGGTTGGGTATGGGTCCCTGGGTGGGAATTTCGCAATTACGATAGAGTTGACCGTGGCGTGTAGATGTGCTCCGGGATGAGCTTGGTACCAATGCAAATCGTACGTGGACGCGGTCCCGTCTTGCTTTAGCACAGCTTGGCCCGGGGTCCAGGTCCAGCCTCCAAGCCCAGGTGAGGTCGTCTTGTGTCTAGTGCGAACAACGTTTGGGCCCGTCGTTGTTAGATTTGGCCCTTTGGGTGCTTCTGATGCGCGTGGCGGCAATTGGAATGAACGGGCTGCAGTGACAACGACGCAGGCACGCCCGTCTTTTTGTACGTGTGGGTGCGAGTGACCCTTTCTGGTTTTGACAGCGTTGTGTGTCTATATTTCTTTTTCCTTAGCCTTTTCGCTCTGGAGCGGGCCTGTGGTATTGGTGGCTGACGGGGGGAGGGCGAAGGGGGGAGGTGAGTCGAATTGGGTATTGGGAATTTCTGCGCTTGAGGCTATATCCAAGCTGTGAGAAATGATGTAACAGTGGTGCCTCTCTGCATTCGCTGAGCTCCTGTGCCAGACCGAGGCGTTCCCGCCAAGTGCAAGCCTATATGCAGTATTTCGGTGTCGTCGGTCGGGAGCCAGCGACCTCTGCAATAGCGTCTGCTCACGGACGTCACGATGCTCTTCCTGCTTCTGTGGCTATCGTGGCGCTCGTCTATTTTCCCTGAGAGGAATATTCCGCAGAGCTTAGTCGGTACGCAGCTAGATGTGTAGAGGGCAAAGGATCAAAGCGTAATGGCTGCGTGTCGAGAGAGCCAAGATATGACGACTGCACCCTGCCAGCCAGGTGTAATGCAAGCACCCCAGAGAGCGGAAGAGAGAAGAAGATTGGCCGTCGTCTTTTTGCCCAATGATCCAACGTGGGAATTGATTGATAGTAAATGGCGAGATAGCAACCTTGGTAGGAACGAGATCAGTGTCGGTCATAAACTATGATCGTCATAATGACAGTGGAGGCCAGCTGCTGTTATATCGTTTGGACCATCAGACACCATCGACCAAATCTCAAATCGTCGCTGGGTTCTTTCACCCCTCCCAGCCCTGAGTGAGCCGTCTCCTCGCTTCTTTCTCGCCTTCAGGTATTTCGCGTGGTATGCCGTGCTTCCGCAAGACAGTTTTGTGAGACATGACAAGCAGGGAGAGCGAGAGAAGCAAAAACCAAGAGACAGCAGCTAAGAGCTTTTGGCAATGTCACACGCACCCGCGCGCGTTAGTGGCATGGCTAGGGTATCCTGTTCCCTTATGGCGGATAAGGTGCAATAAGCAAAGAAGACCCCAAACTGCCAGCAGCCTCTGTCTCCGCCACACAGGAGAGGGCATCGCTGGGGAAACTGGGTCATCGTTAAGCAGAAGCAACTGCACCAACCGTAACTGCATCTCCATCACTCTCGCCCATTGGGCACATGCACCAAGATGGTACAGAGAGGCGGCAAGTTGACCCACGACTCGGCCAAAAAGGGTAGTACCTCCACGGTCGGCAAATCACAATGGCCATTGAGTGCTAAGACCTCGGGCCCACAATGAGAATTCCGAGGCCGCCACCTAACGCCTCTAGTGCGGGCTAGAGATGGCTGTACTGAGGCTAGAGGTGCTCACAACGCCACGATCTGGCCGCGGCACTGCACAGGCGGACGCAGAGCTGGGATGGGGGACTTTGACTTTCAATGGCTGCTTTTCTTCTGCTCCCACTCCCCGGGAAACCGCAAGAAGGGTTTCAAGGCTGGGGCGATGAGGCCGGTTTAGGGACGCAAGCAGCCAAATTCAGGTCGAAGCAAGCTCAAGGCTAGCATTGATTAGCGACCCGCTTCTCATGAAGATCTGATCCCTTGACTTTTCCCAGCATCGTTTCTGGGGGGGACCCTGCCTGACTCTTGCAATGTGGAGATGTCAGCGATAGGCAAAACATGTCTGCGCTTGATGCTCGATGACGTTCGCTTAGAGCCATTCAATGCTCTCGCTACCGTGGCCACCGGTCAGCCCTTTCAGCCATAGCCATGCGGCAGTCAAAACCGTGAGGGAAAGGGCAAGGGCTGGTGTTGGGTGGTGACGGAAGCAGGACCCCGTCCTTTCATTTACTTTTTCGTTGCTTCTTCTGAAAGAGAGAAAAGAAAAGAGTGAGAAAAAAAAAGACGCGCCTTTATTTTGAGCCTAGATCTAGATGTCATTGGATTCCCCCACCTTTTACATCCAGCCCATCTATCAGCTTTTTTTTTTCTTCTTACCTGTTGACACTTCAACTGTCCAGTGTTGGGTGCCCAACCAGATTCAAAGGGTCGGAGGATTATTGCTGCACACGCCTCTGTCCGTCGATGAGGGGAGAGAAAGAAAAATCGGACAGATCGATCTTTCAGCTCTGATCGCGCCGGATACTGCGGGATTCGCCGCCGGCGCCTGCTTGACAAAAGGCTATCCTTGTTTCTATCAGACCAGCTTCTGTTATAGTGCAGCGTGCCTGAGACTCAGCATGCCAAAAAAGAGTACTACACCGTTCGAGGACAAGCCAGCTCTCCGGTCCAGCAAGGAAGAGTGGGCCACGCCAGGCTGGCACCACTGTGATCGAAACAGTAGCTAGCGATAGCTACTGTGGTGGCGAACAGGGACCAGAACAAGCGACCCCGTCAGACACTCATGCTGCAGACCCAGATTGGCTGACGTTTGTATATGCTAGGGGTCACTGGTGACGGAATGGTGAGGGCGACGGGGAACAGCCCTGTTTGACGTGAGCAAAAAAAGAAACATAGGGGGGAGCTCTGGCCACTTGGTGACCTGGGGAAGTAAACGCTAAGTCGCTTGCATTGAACATGTTTCTGCTTGTTTTTTTTTCTCAATATCCGAACTTTGAGAGACAAAGAGGGAAAAGGCAGAATGAGAAAAAAAAAAAAGAAAAGAAAAAAGCAAGGATGAAAAATGAAAAAAGAGGAGCCATCTGTCAGTTTGGCTGAAAATGGAGTAATGAGTACAGCAACATGCGAGCCACCTTTGCAAGCGCGACACCGGCATTGGATGCAAAATGTACAGCGACAAGCTGATGCTGTCTGTCCAAGAGACGGTCTAGAGGCCCGTTGGTTGAAACACGGTCTGGACGCAGCTGAAAGCGAATCTGGATCTAGTGTGTCTGTCCCTTTGCAACAACTGGGCGGTAGCTTTGCAGTTTGCGGCTGCGAAACTAACGGCTACCTACTTGGTTCCGCATGTCGGGATAGAGACAGGCAGAAAGAGATACGGAGCAGCGAGAGACCCGTACTTTGGCACAGATAGTCTGGTTTCGAGCTCCACAGCCATTGCTCTGAGGCTAACCGCATCCTCGCCTCCCTGCCTAAAGCGGAAGTTGGTGATACGTTTGGTGTGCAGGCTTCCCAACGTTGGGAGAGACATTTCAGCCATGGGTGCAAGCTCCGTCAATTACCACCGTCACCAAGTCGTAGCGAGTAACGGGGGGTTGAATACCATGCCTGGCTGATTCTGGCGTGCACCGTTGCCGGTTTATTACCTTTTCGTCACCATTGTTTCTTTTTCGTTGACAAGCGACCCCTCGCGCGCAATTTCCATTCATTTCGTCCCAATAAATCCCTGCCTCGCCTCGCTTCAGCACCATCTTTGGACATTTATCCCCTCAACATGGCCGATCATCGTCGCCTTCCTCGGCCGTTCTCGCTCCCGCTGTCAGGCATCGCTTCTCCGCCTGCTCTTGGTGCTGTCGCTGCCGTCCCCCCACTTCCGGCGTGCAGAGGATCGACGCGCCGCCCGCCCTCTCTTGTTGCACAAGAGAGACAAGAAAAGAAAAGCGGGAGAAGGCACAGTTGTTGGGCATCAGAAACATTTGCCGCCCCGCATGAGTGTCTGTATGTTCGCAGGTCGGCCGCGTCGTCACGCAGAGTCCGTGAGCTGCCGCTAAGCCGTGGTCATGATCTGCTTCTTGTCTCTGCCACCGTCAATCCTCTCCTCATCTGGGCCTTGGCACCCGTCTATCACTTGCCCGTCTCGATATGGTTGCTTTCCCAGTCAGGCAATTGGTTCATTGCCCAACTCTAATCGGTCCCAACTCTAAACGGCCGATTGATTGACCTGGGTTTTAGTTGCTGAGCCTGACCATCGACGATGATAGAGAGCTGGCGACACACGGGTGCGGTACACGGCTCCGCGTAGCAGGCGCCAAACGCTCCTTGTGCTCCCTCCCCTTTCACCCTCGGACTCGCCCATCTAATCTGTACACATCTCTCCCGATGATCCCGCAACGAGGCACTGCATTTTGACTCAGGCTCTCCAGCCGGATCAGCCTCGGTCACTCCAGCAGCGCCCTTGATAGCTCTGAACTCTCTGTCTTCGTCCTCGTCCCAGTCATCTTGCGCTCCCTGCCACCTTCCATGTAGCCCCCGCCACCCACCTGCCCGGGTTAAGAACCTATTCGTCCATCGTGTCTCATGTAAAAAAAAGTCTCTGTGCTTTGTGCAACAATGACAGGTCCCACCCGCAATGTGATGTGTTGCGGGACCTCAGGAAGATCCAAGCAACGGGGCAAATCACCAACGTGGCTCGGGGAAAGCATGGACAGTGCTCGCGCGCTGCCCTCTTCCCCATTCCCCGTTACCAGGCTTCCCCCAGCGTTGCCTCTGATTTGATCTTCATTGCGGCAATGACCCATCAATGCACTTCAAAGCCAAGTGTCAAAGCCGGCCCGCTTTGCCCCGGGGGGAAGGAGGGTCATTCTTCCTCTAGTAAGAAGCTCGAGCCCTTGAAACGACGCGAGTGATGGTCAACCCTCGAGAGCTGAACCCATTGTTGGAGGTTGGCTGGGCGCTAAATCCTTAGGTCACATCTCAACGACAGCAGGAACCAGGCGAGCTAGGCCCTAGTGAGAGAGCCTAGCGAACACGTCAATTGGTCAGGCCTGAATCCTTGTCCCGCCTTGGCCAAAGTATTGACGGCTACCAGGATACCAACCAGTAGTTCCCTGTGTCGATCCCGATCCCGATGTCTCCGCCAAAAGCTCCCCAGTGGCCAGCTTCTCCGCGTCGGCTGCTAATTGGTCACCTCCACAACATTAGACCTTCACTGGTCCCAGGCTACGGTCTTTTTTTTTGTGCTTGTCCAGGGGCCGACTCGCACCGTCAACAACACCATCGACTGTCACCGGCTCGTAGCGGTCCATTCAGAGTCAAGTATAGAGAAGGAAATTTGTGCTACCCAACTGTCATCTCGGTGTGCCTTGTTTTTTTTTTCATTGCCCTTCTAGAAGACCCGTTTTTCCAGGAGTGCGCCGGCTTGCGGCAGACTGACGATCACCACAGCCACACAAATAACAACTGTGAGAGACAGACATCTGACAAACTCGAGTAAGCGACAACACGGAGCAGGAAGCGGCACGGTATGCATTGAAAAACGTTTCGCCCAGGAGAAACAATGTCCATTCAAGATGAGTACACGATCCTCCCATCCACTTGCGTCACTCTTCCGCTACCAGCCCTATCCCGCCACGTCAATGCTGCATATGTGTGTGTGTGTGTGTGTGTGTGTCGGCTTTGAACATAGGCCTGTGATTCCAAATATCGAAACGCCCCCTGGCTTTGATGAATTTGTCAACGCGACTCCGTGTCAAACCCCAAGAAATGCCTCTGTCCGTCCTCGCATATTACAAAAGTCTGTGCCCTGTATTTCGAGTGGCTAGCAAGTGCTTGAATCAAAGTAAACCCCGTGACCCGCCAGGCCGACCCGCGGGAGGGTCTGGCCGTTCTTGCCCAGCATGAAGCCGTCCACATTTGGCCCGTTAACCCCTCAGCAAGTATCTCGGAATCCTCGGGAGCTATGTAGAGCGCCTGTAAGAGTGTTTCTGCGTCTGAGCACTGGGCGGGGGCCAAGCCATTATCAAATCTTTCCCCCATCGTCTTGCCACGGCGCTTGCTAGGCTAAGCCCCGGTTGCGAATGGCTTCGTTGCCAAGCACCCAGCTATTCTTTTTTTTTCTTTCCTTTCGTACTCTCCTTCCCTAACCGCACCACCTATTCTAGGGCTTTGGCTCGTTTCAAGCCCAAATCCATGAGACGAAAGGCGACACTTTTTGCGTCCAGCCCCTGCCCTTCCCCGAGGCAAGTTCGTCACCGAGCCGGTGAGCGGCTACCTGACGTTAGCTCGGGCCCAGTGGTCGGAGGAAATTCATCCCATATTAATTGGCCCCCCTCCTCTTTGGGCTACCTACATAGCAAGAAACGGCAGCGAATCGAGACCCCGTCCAGGTCTGCCCGTACTAATGTGGATAGAGTGGCCGCCCGCACGAGCCTTCTCCGAGCGTTCACCGGAACGCTGCCGCGCATCTTAGCCACGAGCATCATCTGCCCACTCCAAGTCTATTTCACAACGCCCAGAATCCACCTCAAGATTGATGTGATCGCTCGTAACCCCACCTCTTTGGAGCGTCAGCCTCGATGGGCGCGCGTTGGCTCACGTGCGCCGCCCCCAAGCCTTAACACTCCTCGGGCATGACTCGACGTAGCTAACAACCGCCACCAGCACATGAGCCATGGACATTCATCTCGAGGTGGGAAAAGCCGTCCGCGAGTGCAGTAGTGTTGCCCGTAGGCCATGGACCGGGCCCTGAGGCACAGTAGAACTGATCGTTGAATTCGTCATTGATGAAAGAGGATCGGTATTAGCCAGTCAAGACCCCAACCCATCCTCCACGCCTCCCACTCCCGTGCCTGACCATATCATCCTCCATCCCCCTACCCATCGGCATGCCCGTGCCATGGCGACCATATATCCTCCGATGCAAGATGGCGGCTGTGGTCCACACAAATCTGGGACAACCAAGCCGCCGCCATCGCACTTGATAACCCCGTCCAGCCGCACAACCGGAACCCTCCCCATCCAACCTCTCTAGGGTCCATCGGTTCCCGGCACATCCTGTAGATCCATCTGAACCTTATTGAGTGTGCAATGTCCCTCAAACGCCAAACAATGCTACCAAACTGATCAAACCCGTACCGAAACGGGAAAAAAAACCATACACTATGCCATACAACGCCTGATCCAAGCCAATTTCCCTTCGCTCCCTACCATTCATGATGTGCTCAACCGTTCCAAGAGGTCTAAGACCCCAAAAACTTGTGATGTGGTCGTTAAAACTTTAAGAAGAAGAAAGGAAAACGTCTATCAGGAAGCAGCTTTTTCCCGGTCAAGACCCCCTATCCCGTTCAGGGTCTTCGTGCTGTCTGGGGCCTCATCTGCCCGTCCAGCTAGTCGTACATGCTATTTCTAACACTCTCGATCCTCGGCCGCCTGAGCGCGAGTACGAATGCGGAACCGCTCTTTGAGCTTAGCCGCCAAGCGTGCGCTCTGTCCTCGAGACTCGCCATCTGGGGCAGCTTGGCGATCTGACTCAACAGCTTCTGCTCGCATCCGCCTGAGCACCTCCATCTGCTCCTCAACCGTGGCTTGGCGCAGCCGGTTGATATCAAATATGCGAGACAGGCGGTTGCGGTGCGATACGTTAGGGGCATCGTTCTCAACACCCTCGAGAGCCAAGGGGGGCGGCAAGTCATCGGGGCTTTCACTTGCAGCTCCCTCAGATGTGGCAATTTGTTCCGGACGGAGATCGTACCGACTACAGCATAGCGTCAGCAACACGGCAAGAAAATCACAGTGAGGGTCATAAGCTTACCATAGCGGGCATGTTCCAGACACGTTGATGAGCCAGGGATCAATGCATGCTGGGTGAAACTGATGTCGGCAGGGCAAAACTCTAACATCCTCTCCCACCTTGAAGTCTTCGGTGCAGATGGTGCACCCCAAATTATTACCCTCCTTCCCGGCGACACCGTCGGGGCTGCTAGTCTGAGTGGGCGCAGACGCATCCCGACCTGCCGAAGAGGTACCATCGCTGTCTACTCTGGTCGCTGGCGTCGCCTCAGCTCGACGGGATTCGCTAAGGTTGGACGCAGTGCGGTGGGTTGCGTTTTCGTTCCCGTCATTGGTGGCTGCGTCCAGCTCGAGGTCGGGGTCTGGTTTAACAGGTGTTTGATTTCCAAATTTTACAATAGGGATCGTGTCCAGCACTGCCCTCGCCAGTCCCTTCGCCCTGCTTTGGCGAGGCTGCCCGTGTACGGCCCGCCGCGGGCCATATCTCTCCGGATAGCGGTGCGCTCGTACAGCACCAGTTATGATAATGATGGCAAAGAGCAATGTTATAAGCCCGGTGATGCTATATAGAATACTCATTGCAACTGCTGGGTTGCTCTTGCCACTAGTGGTAGAATCGTTACTTTCATTATTTGTGGTGTTGCCAACAATAGCGACCTTGACGTTTGCGCCAGAGCTGGTCGAGACGAGGGACGCGAGCGCTTGCGAAGCCTCGGCACTGTCGGCCATGGATAGAATGCTCGAGTACATGTTCCCGGTTGGTGTTGGGTTGAGCGAACACCAGTTCTTGCTAGTAGAGTACAACACAATTGCCTTTGGCTTGACATCCATCAAGTCGTTGAGCATCTTCTCAGGGTCGATGTAGGAAGAGCCGCTAGCGTCGTCGCATGATAGATACGCCACCTCGTCGCTCTCGGTAATTTTGTTGTAGTTGGATGAGTTTGCTGCGATAATTCTGCCGTCGATGCGAACAATCTTTTAAGTCAGGTCAGCATAATCAAACTCGCCACGGCTGCATCGCGGTCACGTACATCGCGGACCTGCCCGTTCGTGCTGTTCACGCCAAGACTCTCCGTCAAGGGAACAACGGTGAACTGCAATGGTGACCAGGTTCCGTCGTCGGTGGACAGAGTAAGTTGCATGGCGTTTATGGAAATCCATTCCGGAACGTCAGCCTCAGGTGTTGTGGATATTCCGTCAGCAAGAACGGCCGTAAGGGCGCATGCGAAAACGGCCAACAACAGAGCCATCATGTTGACGCCCAAGGTCGTAGACGCCGCCATGGTGCCGGCGCGTTACCGCTGTCGGGGATATCGAGCCGTCAAGGGTCGCGGATCGAGATGCGTGGGGTAGAAATTCGGAACTGGGGGGCCCCTTGGGCGCGAGGTAACTTTGATTGGGATCTGAAAACAGGGCTCGAAGACGCGGGCGAGGTAGGGGTAGTTGGAGCGCAACATTTCAACTCGAGAACGAGAGCATCGGAGGACGGTGACGACTGCGACAGAGGCTGCAGCCGAGGAGTGTTGATGGCGGTGGCAGGAAGAGGCGGCGGTTGGATGATAACAGGTCGCGGTGATGGTGGAGGAGGGAGGGAATATCGGCCTTGACGCTGTGGATCCAATAGGCCGATACCCGTTGGAGGGGCCGGCCAAGAAATCACCTCCGCACGCTCCGTTTGGCTTGCCACCCTATATCGGCCACTCCATTAAACCCATGCCAAGCTGAGGGAAAAAGTTATCACCCGACTTCTTTCACATCTGGCTGGTTGGATGTGTTGTGATCGTTTTTTTCTTTGATATTACTGGTGGTCTCACAATGGAGCTGAAATGCCTTCTTTGCAGACAATGTCTCATGATTGATCGTCTGAATCTTTAGCATGAATAAAAATACAGTTCCTAAACCTATGGTGTCTGAAGTCCGTCGGCATCCGGGACTTCCAGTTTGCGAATATCTCACCGACTTCTCCGGATCGAAGCCTCTCCCGCTTAGCGAAACCAAAATGCCCACAAAAGAGGACACCAGACACTCTCTGCGATTAAAACCTTACCCAACACCACTCCGGGATTGATGCTAAGAGAGTGATGCTTGTGACAATTGTCCAAAACTTCTGCTGTATCTATGGTGTCAACAATGAACCTTGTCCCCAAAAAATAAGACCAATGACTACATGTACAGTTGCACTGTAACTTAAGGTGTCATCAATGGCAAATGCGACGCGCGTCCTGTAAACCAGTTGGATCATATCAGCCCGACTCGTAGACGAAAAGAAATATGATGCATGAACATGGGGGAGCTCCAACGAGACAACGGAAGCCATAGGGCCGGTAATGTGACATCCTTCCGATCGGATCATTACTACAACACACGGAACCACATCAAACTTAATGTTGGGTGACACTTTCCATACATTCACTATACGCATAGCTCTTATTCATCTCTGGGAAGATCAATACTATAATCCGTTAGTCAATTAAGGCTCCTAAGCGGGACTTTGTGAGGGGGCAGCGCTACTCCATCGAGAGAAATTAAAGTCTAAACAAACCTTGGGAATGAGGTATCCGTTCCGGAACTGGAACACGCATGGCATGATATTAGATAGAGAGACTCTGCTCAAGATCCCAATCTCACAAGCGGTAGTGCAACGGACGATAACTTCCAAACTCTACATCATACGCATCCGGTGCCACATTCTGGGCGCGTGAAGGTGTTTGCTCCTGGAAATTGCAGATCATCAGACTTGGCAAAAAGGTTGTTGGGGATGTGAAGATGTGATTTGCTTTCCTTGTTATTTTCACGACACAACCCGTTAGAGTTTTCGTAGGGCCTGGGTATTCCGCCAGACCTTTCTGTTGCTAACCAATCAATATCTGGGCCTCAGCCAGGGAATCTTGTTTGCCAAGACTTCGGTTCACATTTCGTTGACCCCGACTACCCGGCACGCTCCGAGATCATGCTTATGGTTATATCATCAAAACACCCGAGAGACGGGAGAGGTTTCAATATCAAGCACAGTGGTCTCCTTAGGTTAAGTACGAAGCGGCATTATGCCGCCCCGAAAAGCCACAACTTCCTCTGCCGTTGCAAATCCCCAACTTAACTAGCTAGTTGGAATTTTCCACATGGCGACCATGTGAAGTTGCAAAGGTAATCTTTAGCCCCGAAATAACTTTAAAAGTCTTTAGAAGAGCTGCGCATGTCCACTTGGCTGCAAGTTTGTGTGTTTTTGGGTTCTGGCAAAAATGACAACTGTTTACGAAAGGGAGAACTTCAGTTTTCACAAAATCGATACATAAACTGAGTACAAATTTCAGAGTAATGAAGTTGCTATGGTAAAGTTTGTAAGTATATAGAGCCACTTGATTCATATCCTGTTTGGGTTTGGAACAGGTACAGTGTTTGGAACTATGCGGCGGTTGAAACTACAACAAAGTAAACACACACACACACACACACACACACATAGATGAATATCAAAATCGTCATTCCTTGGGGACCCCCAATTACTTGACTCTTATTCTACAATGATATGAATAACGGATACTGCATTGGTGTATCACGGAGTAGTCGTTCCGTGGTTTCCATATCTCAATATGGCTTATCTGATAGGGGCGAAAGATAAAAAAAAAAAAAACACTGATAGATTACGCTGGGCAAATCCTCGACTACGAGTGATTTGCAAATGAAACAATGCTAACCTCTTAGGATTATATTTAAGCATATGGGATTCGGTTCGTGGCTTTTTTATCATATACGGTGGGTGCTATCCCTGAAGAAGAAAAGAAAAGTTGTCACATTGGTGAATGTCAGCAAGGAACCCAAAGAGCAGAGATAAGATAATCAGTAAAAGTATTACGATTCAATATCGGATATCTCCCGAAGCCGAGCGATAATACATTGCGTTAGATAAAAAATAAGATAAAGAATAAAAAATTAAAAAAAACAACCCCTGGCAGAGTGAAAAAAAAAAATGACACTCTGGGCTGATATCCCGCATCGCAATCATTTCCTCAAACCCCATCTAAACCCCACGACGGATCAGCTTCGTCACAAGCTCCCCATGGCACCTCGAGTCCCGAGGGAAGAGGCTTGTCCCGTATCTCGGCCACCGATAGGCCAAGCACATGAACCATTAGGGCCGCGGTATTACCCATATCGAGGCGCAGGTCGCAACCAACTCTGACACGCTGAGACATCAGAGTCAACCGGGCCGGGCTTGCCGCTTCCCCCCGGGAGCTAGCGTTGACATGCTCGATCAAGTTGATAGGCACCTGTCTTATTCCAAGCCTCATGGGCTCAGCAAACATGTCTCAGACTTCGCCCTGCACATCAGGCCCGAGCCTCGCCGACCCCCGGCGATGACTGCGTCAAAAGATCCCACGGGGCGTCCATCCATCTGTCACAGAATCTGGAGCTGCATGTTACACGGATGCACTCCTGATGCCACCTCAATCCTTCCGGCGCAACCCCAAGCTGCCAAGTAGCCCGCATGTTCATGTTTGTTTTTTTCTTCTTCTCTTCTCCCTGTCCCTCTGTCCCTCTGTTCCCTTCCCTTGTTCCCTTTCTGCCTTGGGGCGACGCGTACGAAGGGATGGGCTGGGTTGCAGCACCAGATTACATCACCCGCAACCAACCATAAAGCAATTGCCGAGGAGCTCACCCCCCCCTTGGGCGTCAGCGGCTGCGGGTTCCAAAGGCAGCCATTTGCCGGCTCCAAGACAAAGAGGCTATCAGGCATCGTTGTCAATGCCGCCGTTCTGCGCAGTCTCCCCGCGGCTCCGTTCCTCCGGGCTTTTTGGTGGCGCTCTTGTTTCGCGAAATGCCCACCCGGGCTCGGCAGACGTGCAGCTGGATCTGCCGAGCATGAGCCATGGCAATCGGAGGATTCACAGGCCTGGCATAGTTGTCATGACTGCATGATGCTACTCTCGCTAAAATCCCCGACACCCTTGTCCCGCTCAAGCTGGCCGTTTGCCATATGCTGTAAATCATTTCATTGACAGCTCGCTAAACCCTCGGCCTGCAAGAGCTTGTGTCGTGTTTGAACAGCAGAGTTCACAACCCCGGACGCAGATTTGCGTCATGATCTTCGGCTAGACCACCCTATCATCTCGGCTTTATTGGGTCCCTCCCCTCCCCCCATCCTCGTTCCCATCTCCTCCTATGGCAGACATTGTCCAGCAGGCTGCACTGTCATCGTCGGCAACCGCCTTCGGAACTTCGCGGACACATGCCGCTTTTGCATTGTGATTGGAGAGGTAACATGGGAGAGGGGAAACGCGAGCATGCGACGTCCGGTTATGCGGCTCGCCCTGTCTGGCTTCACTGCGCGCGCTGAGGACCGACCAACGAACCAGTCAAGCCCACCCCGCGCGGCGAGGCAACTACAACGTATCGACCAAACAGGCAGTCGAAACGAAACGAGATTTCGTCCAGACCACGGCTCGCGGGTCTTGCAGGGTTCACTCAGATGTCGAATTAAAGTTCCTAGGGTGTCGCTGTCGTCTCCCGAACCTGTTGCTGCAAGAATTCACGGATTGGGAATTCCCAGCGAAGCAACTTGCCCAGTACGGAAACGGATGCAGCGCGAGTGCGAGACGGCGCGAGGCGAGCGGGCGGAAACGACTGCACGACAGACTTGCCTGTCAAAAATAACTGGCTGCTCCCAAACCCGGGGCGCGTGCTGAAGAGAAACACGATTGAATCGTGGCCACTCACTGACGACCCGGGGAAAAAAAAGAGGGCTTGGCCGCTTGGTTCGTGTCAGTCGAGTGGTTCGCTGTCTCTTGACGCCAGGTCTCACTCAGCTTATACCTTCTACGTCTAGTCTGCAGATGGACGGAACAGAAGAGGCATTAGGTTCCAAAACGAACAGAGACAGAGATAGGGGTGACTGAAAAATAAGGAGAGGCTTGACATTGGCGGTGTCGAGCTGCGTTGAAGATGATGACACGACGCCCGAGCGTAAGTGCCAGTTGCGATCAGTATACAGCTTAGTATCGAGTATCTATCGCATCTTCACAGTAAAGCCACGGATCTGCGCATATCGCTTGTGTTGTATTTTAGCCCCTGGTGATTTTTTTTCTCTCTCTTTCTTCTTCTTCTTCTTCATGATTTTGGTATGCGCAATTATATCTCCTCCATATCCTCAAGGTCATCGAGGGCCGGAAAATCACCAACCTCTACACGCTCTGGTCGCACAAAGACACCGTGCTTGAGCCCTCCCGAAGGCTCACCCCAATAGCGAGTGCCACCAATGCTGCCGTCGTTCTTGCCAACGGGCTCGTCAAGGTGAACCCCCACCCAAACCCCGAGACCGCCGGGAATCTCCTTCACATCGCCCACGTACTTGATGGTGCCCCGCTTGGTGTCTTCACCGCCCACCCTGCACCGCTTGTCTACGGCGATGCCGCGTGATGCGATCTCTTGCTGGAAGGCGGCGAGCCTGGCCTCCTCGTGACTGGGGGCGTTGGGATCAAAGCGACCGAGCTTCTGGGTCTTCTTCCAGGCAAGTACCGAGTCCGTCTTCTTCTCGTACTCCTCCTCGGGCATGACATACTTTTCGACACCTGAAGTATCATTGTAGTTGGGCCGAGCTGCGGGAGGACGTGTATCAATCACCTACCAGGCAAACCCCTGTCAGCCCTATCTCGAACTATTCGATGTAGCGAGGAAGTAAAGCGGGAGTAGCAACCCAAAAGTGCACACGGAAAAAATGCCGTTGGTTTTGTTACTAAAATGGGCATGGCTGGGCAAGAAAGGAACACATCGAACACGCCCCCAGCCCATGCGCCGACCGCCCACCCGATATGCCTGCCGACGGAAGCCTACCCCGACAACGGCTTCAGGGCTTTCCGAGTCGGGCACATTGTCGGGCCTGGCGAGAATTTTTCGCGGCTCTGTGGTTCAGGTAGGCCCGCGGGGGGGCGCAGTATGGAATGAATAAGAAGAAAAAGAAATCCTTGACTTACATGCAGCTCCGCATATGGAACCAAGGGATAGTTGGTCAAGTGGGTGCCATCCTCGTTAGCCGCCTCGATGGGGATGGCCTCAGCGCCCGGCTTCTTGAGAGAGAGTCTTTGGCACGAGGGCGGGACACCAGTAATGGTCTCAAGCTTGGACTTGAGCTGGGTGATGGTCCAGGATGGTGTGATGCGACGTTCCGATTGCGCGAATTCCGCAATGACGATGAGGGGGACGTCAGCCATGGCAAAAAAGCGCGAGAAAAAAAAAATAAGAGCAACGGCTTGGCTGTCAAGTGATGAGCGTTTGTGAATCTCTGCGTGAGTGTGCCTGTCCGCTTGTCTGTATGTCTAGGGTGTTCCAGGTGGGATTTTTTTCTCTTTGGGAGGGGGCGAATGGGATGGATGTCGGACCGGGGGTGGTTGGACTGAGCACGGAGGCTGATGGACGGATTCTGAGTTGGTTCTATTAGGGCGCTGGCAGCTGGGATCCGGGATGCAAGTTTGGGGTTTTTTTGCTTTGGTTGTGGCGGTCAAGATGATCGCGAGACGCCGTGCGCCGCAGTTCACGGATTGGAGGGGGTGGGGTGCGAATGGGTTGCGCTGGTTGGGTTGGGTTGGGTTGGGTTAGGTTAGGTTAGATCCGGTCAGGTTCGGATGGACGAAGTTGGATTTTGATTCTAGAGTAGAGCTTTAGGTATGCTGCCGCTACGTCAAAATGTATGTCGGCACTGTATCACCGCATGTTGACAATTGCCCACCTAGGCATGGATAGAGAGGGGTTAGTTGATTAATTGCCAACCTTGGCAGCACGCGCTGCAGCAACGGCCGTCGCTAGGAGGGGCTCTAGTTGATTCCATGCAGTCACTTCATTTTGCTTGCCCGTTCACTCTGCTAGTTTTGAGGGGGGCGGTGGGGCCCTGATTATGCAGTCTACATTGATCAAGGGATGAAGGAGTTTTGGAGAGGGGAGAGGAGATGAGAGGAGGAGACTGAAAAAAAAACAATATTTTGAGCGAGAAAAAAATGAAACACTAAAAAAAACAAAACAGAGTGGATGGGTTCGGTGTCCAGGCCCTCAACTTGATGGATCCCCTTATTCATGCCGCGTCGTTCGATACCGAAGCAGCTGAAAAAGTCCGATTACCCGCATCGTCCTTGTTTCAACCTCCCGCGCCTCCCCCTCACAGGAACAGTGAGTTTTTGGTCCGTATCGCTCTTGCTCTTGCCTCGCAAGGTTTTGCCTCGAGAGGTATGGCCGCGCAACGGGGCCCCGAAGATCCTAAAGGGAAAATTGCGGCCGCTGATAGGCCCGCCCAACCGCCCAGCGCGTGATGAAGTCGACGGGACGTCCTGCAATTCCTCGCTCACAATTAATAACTCGCCCTTGCTTACTCGGAAACTAGATCCCAGCGAGCCGGTCTGGGACCAGCTCCTGTCGGACCCTGCCCTTTTTTCTTTTGGTTTTTCTTATTCTTCTTGCTTCTCCTTGTCAATCAATCATCCACGTAACTGCCACCCCCTAGTTCATGTTGCCAATGTCAGGGGGCTCCCCAGAGAAACAACTATGCCTCGCCGCCGTCGTGCATAAACAAACTATGCCAAAACCTCAGCTTCGGTGGCCATAATTATTTATGTTCCTCGTTTCAAACGCAAAAAGTGGGGGTGACCCTACTCCAGCCACTGAGCTACCAGGTCATTACCGCCCGTCTGAGGCCACAATCAACCTTTCTTAGCCACATACAGTGACCGCAGAAAATCCTCGAACTGCATCGGCTATCCTTGGGAACTAAGCAGCTTCGAGTTTAGCCAGCAAGAAACATGCTCTTCGGCACTCGGCTGGTTCACTCCCTCCCTCATCACAGACCACCCCTGTCCCGAAAATGCCTTCGGCATCTCTGTTTTGGAGTTTGGAGTCATTACGATAGCTTTTCTTTTCTTTTTCCTTCTCTCGGGCTTGTCGATAGAGTGACCCGCATCCTCACGGGCATGAAACCAACCAAAATACAGCAGGAGGCCGTATCTATCGGGCGCACCGGATGAACGTATTCACGCGCGCCTGGAAGGGTGCTCCCTGCTTCGCCCAGGACGCATGCCTCGACGTGGTGGCCACACTTTGTTTTTCTGCCCTGCAAAGCGCAGAATAAGCAAGCGAGGGTTTTTTTTTCCCTTTCCCTTTTAATGATCAGCCACCAAATGGACCAATGATGGAACAACAAGGCTCGCCGAGATGGCCAGCGGAAGCAAGAAGAAACCAGACCCTGCCCCATTTTTGCCGAGTCAACTCCGCTGCCGCTGCCGCTGCCGTTGCCGTGCAGTCATCTGCTGTGCAAAATGATATGATGTGCGCGTGCTATATGTGCTGGTCTGCGTTAGGCTCTCCCGTCGTCCCTTTAGGTTGGAGGCGGCTTAACTACCCAGATCTACCCCCGGATAATACACACAATTCACGGACCAACAAGTCTGGGGCAGCCGTCTTTGTGAACAAACCCCTCTCCATTTTCTCCGGACCAAGAACACCGGCCCGGTCAGGTACGGCGTCGGCGATTGGTCCGAATCCATGGCGTTTGTCGGTGACGCCCGCGGACCCGTCCGTCTGGGAACACGGGAAGCACAACTACGGTATCGAATGCAAGCCCCCGACGCCAGATTTCGCGCATAACGAGTTGCACCAGGGTCGTTCAGTCGGCCCACTCCACTTTCTTTTATTGTTCCCCTCCTCCCTTGGTCGCCGCCCCCTTCTTCCCCTCTGAGTTGCTGGCCATCGGCCGTGTGGCCTGCAGGAGGCTTGCAGGCTTGCAGGCCGCAAGCAGCAGCTGGTGCCCTCACACAGACGGTCCTGTATGTATCATGTAGGTGTACATGTACGTAGATGGCCCAGGCTCGTGCATGTATGGAGTCTCCCGCGGCGGCTCAAGGCCGTCCGTCGGGAAAACGTGGGCTGGAACCGGGGCCTTCGCTGCTCATGGCCCTGGTCAATGTGCACCCCGGTTTGGCACTCACTTTTCTGTCGTCCGGCCCCGGGTCCGGCTCGACACGGACGGGAACCTCATATCGCGGCTGGGCTGCCACGGGGCAGCTCAGCGCCCGTTCGGATGCAACACAAGCGGGTTTCTGGGCCGTTTGTTAAACCCCCGATGGTCCTTTTTCGCGCGCGCGGCTGCCGACACATTTGTGAAAGGGGTGAGAGCGACGGCTAAGAAGGGAGGGGGTGGGAAGTGGGAGTGTGGGCAACCTAGGCCGGGTGCGCGTATCTGCTACTAGTCACCAATGTGCCGCCCGATATCAATCTTGTAGGACCGACAGGTCAGGTAGGGCTGAACTGGGCATAGTGGCAGAGAGGGCCATGGGCGTCGGCCCTTGGGGCCATGGACCACAGTGCACTAGGATCGATCTTGATATGTAACTTAGCATAACGAGGCGAGGCTAGTCGTGCAAACAGTTGGGGGACGGGATGAAACGCCTGGGTCGTGTTCGCTGCAGCCGCCTGATGACAAGTCACAACCTTCCGGCCGGGGTTCGCATCGCCCCCAAACTAAGCGTCGCGGGTGGCTGTTTGTCTCGCCCGTTCTTTACGTAGGCTCAGCCGTAGGCGTCTGGCAAGTCACTGCTCATCTCACTCTGCTTTTTTTTCTTCTCTGTGTGTGTGTGTGTGTGTGTGTTGCGGTGATGGCTCTTTCAATCAACCTCGCACCAGCTGCGTGTGCGTATGCCTATCTGCAGCCCGTGCCAACGCAACCATTCCTACGTACAGGACTAGTCCGCATCTGCGCGCCCGCGCGTATCCGCAACTTGGCCGCCGGAGACAAGTTTGATGAAGTTTTCTCTGAACGGTGAACCTTTCATCAGGCCAGACTTGCGGAATTGGAGGAGGGGAGAGGAGCCAGCAAGCCGGTGGGGGACGGTAGTGGCACACGCCTGTACCCTCTAATTGCCTTCGGAAGCAATGGTTGCGTTCTCTCAGAGGAGTTGGATGCGATGCATCATCATTTCTCGCAATGGGCAAAGTTCAAGGAATGTCCTGTCCGCTCGTCGGCATCGCCTTGTTTTCCCACCCAGCGTGACATGTTCACCCGAAAGAGGGGAAAAAAGAAACGAAATCTCTTTAGACAAGGAACGCTTTCATGCGATTGATTGCTTTTCCCACGTGTTTTTGCTTTTGCTTGTCAGGTTTGGCCGTGCCCTAAAAGGGGGCCTTTGATACCCGAGTCAGCATGACATCGTAGTGTCCCGCCCAAAAAAAAAAAAAAAAAAAAAAAAAGAAAAAATATCCGGAATAACTTCGTTTAGCCTCCCTTTTTCGGAGT
>KV875228.1:1673822-1880948 GCA_001879505.1 Calonectria pseudoreteaudii
GCGTCCTCGGGGGCGGGGGGGGGGGGGGGGGGGGGGGGGGGGGGGGGGGGGGGGGGGCAGCGCGCTCGAGCAGGTGGCCTGGGCCTAAACGGGCTGAGCAAGGGACATGGCTCTGTCAAAGTTGGAAGAAGAAGAAAAAAATCTTTCATCGAGGTGGAGGTCGTGTGGCGGTAACGATGCCACCGAGGTGGAACCCTACATGAAGGTCGACTTCTGGTTGACCACAACGTGGCGTGCTCGGAAGGGACCTGTGCCTGCCTGCCTCCTGCGAGCTGTAAGCTGCGAGGGTGAAGTGCGAGGGATGGGAGGTGAAGGAGGGGATGTGGGAGGAGGAGGAGGAGAAAGAGAAGAAGGGGGAGAAGGAGGGGGAGGAGGGGGGCGAGCCTCGCGAAGTTGCTGCAAGCTCAATGCCGAGCCGTCTCAGACATCGCGGGGCGGTTCACTGGAGGAGAGGAGGAGGAGTAGCAATGGCAGCGGCATTTGGCTTCTGGGACGCAACACCAACGCCAACACCCTCCCACCATCAAGAGCCTTGGGTGCTTCCCGACTTGACAGCCTTCGCACCCCCCACCCTCTCACCTGTCTGTCTTAACTGTCGGTCAGTCTGCGCGCCGACCAACCGGCCGGGCAGCTGCCAGGACGGAAGGGTAGAGACAGATAGGAACCGGATTGGGCCATGTGGCGGGATGACAAGCGTGCGTGGTCAGGGCGAAGACACCAGGGAGAGGGGGGGAGGGAGGAGGGGGAGGAAGGGAAGTGGTGGTGAGGGTGGTGGTGGTGAGGGTCGGGTTGTGGTGGGCGATCATGGTTCATGGCAGTCGATGAACCCCCGAAGCTTGGTGGTTCCCCAGTCCAGGGGCTGGGCTGGAAGCCCCAGACGATATTCTCTTCGTAATTAATATGCGTGTGGTCGGCAAGTGCTGGTGTGTGTGGGTTGAGTTGGCTGGCTCACATGCACATGCACCCATAACAGTGCGCCCACAGCCTCCAGCGTTGTCTCCGTACGGAGCCAGTTAAGCTATCAAGTCGATAACAGGGCCATGCATGTACACTCGCGCGCACTCAACAATGCAGGCGCAGAGGTGACATGGAGACGTACATGTCTTTTATTGTGTTATTATACATGCCTGCTACATCCTTACTTCCATGGGATGTGCCGTTATCCTAGTATCAACCATGGGCCCTGATCCATGGCACCAGCAACTGGCTCGTCAGGCAGCTTACCAACTCAGCAGCCGTCGACAGACGGACACGACTGTCACTGCCACCACCATCAGAGAGGGAACCAACACATGGACCTTGAAGAGCTGTGAATGGTAGAATTTTTTTTCCCGATCTTCTGTTGCTTTCTTTTCTTTGACCGCCAGTTCATCAGTCGTCCCCAGGGTGTTCCCAGCAGAGTGCTACTACTAGGCGGAGAGCGGCGTGGAGCATAGTCGAGCAAACGAAAGAAGCCGGCGTCGCTCCTGGGCTCGGTCGCACTCTGAACTTCTTAGGCTGCATGCATTGGCCTTGGGGGAGGGGGGATGCGGCGGCTGGATGAATAAGGATAGGGAGATGATATGGGGCCCATGGCTGGCACTGGATGCTGCGTACCTTACAGACAGAGAGAGGAAGGGATCGGAGGCTTGGTGTCCATTATTAGACGCCTCGCTGGGGGAGCCTGTTTTGGGACAAAGACAAAATGCTCGGGCCGGGCCTTTTCTTCTGCTGGTTCCATGGGCCGCCGCCGCTGGTCCCCGAAACCTCCAGTTCAAACAAGCCCAGTCCCAAGCCTCACCCGACAAACTCAAACTCGCGCGAGAGAGATGTAGCGGAATGGACTACGCGCAAGCACAGACGGGTGATGGGCTCGTGCTTTCTCGCGCTTTTGGCCAAGGTAGGCAAAGGCACAGAGGCTGTCGACTGCGGTGTCAGTTCTGTCAATTCGTCCGTGTGCCTGGCATGCTTGGCCAGGTGGGCACTCTGTCAGTTCAGGGCCCAACCCCAGAGGGCAATTAGACCATGGGAAAAAGGGAAATGTGGGTTCTGGCAGGTTAGGTAAGGTATGTTAAGCCTTATTCAACCGCCCTTGTGGCTCTCTCTGCCCTGCAGCTCATCAACCGTTGCCATCGCCTCGACAACACACTCTTTCACAAGTACTGTTGAGGTGTGGTGTGTCTAGTAAAAAAAAAAGATTAATTTGGGAGGGGAGTAGACAGCATGCTGCTGCAGCGCATGCCTCCATTAAAATTATGGATATGCAGCTCTAAAAGAAATTTTTCTTCCTTTCCCCCATTGGGTTCTGTAGTAATAATTCAGCCAGCATGGAACCCAGCCCGCCGCCATAGCAGCATAGGAGCGGGGAGAGCAGCAGCAACTTGGCTGTACGCCATAAAAAGCGGTTTTTTGTCAGGATGATGCAGGGGTACCGGTCTTTATGTGCAGTAGAAATGTTGCGGCGCAGTTCGCCGTAGACTTTGGAAGGAGTCAGAAGCCTGGCTCTAGTTCTGGTTCCCCGCCAAGATCGTCTCGCCGTCACGGAGTCACCAGTGCCGCAGCGTGCGTCAACGGCGGCCATTGGCGCCCAAGCCGCCTTGGTAGTGATCATCGCCAACCTGTCGCGACGCGCGCGCTGATGCTGACGCCGGCTGACACCGACGCTGACACTGAAATAGATGGCGGCGCAACGCCTTGCTGGTTGACGATGACACAACCAGCCATGGCAAGGTGGTATGTCGCATGTGTCGCATGTTGCATGTCGCTGTTGTGCCTTGGGGGCGTCTATTCTCGGGACCCTGGGAAACCGGGGCTGGCTGCCTGGTGTCCGATACGAAATGCTGTGTGTTGGGTTACGTTGCGGAGCGGTGCGATGCAGTGCACCATGACACGGATCCTTGTTTTGCGCGCCGCTATTTGCTATGAATGGCTTCAAGAAGAAGAAAAAAACATCCATCAACCAAATTTCGTCCGCTTTATTCTTCACCGTCGTTTGCGCCGACGCATATATCCAGAGAAATGGCACGGTACCAACCTAACGTCGGTTATTAGCCCGTCACCTGCACGCCAGCCAGCCGGCCGCTAGCACTTCTTGCTCAACCCTTCCAAGATGTGAATCCTTCCTCCACTGGCCAAAAGAGTGTCACACCTTCTCCACGCTTGCCGCCGAGTGAGCTTGTCTCCCGGGGCGTTCCTGGCCCTGCTAGCGCGCCTTCTTCAGAGATTGGTGTTGAGGCGTCTCTCACACCACGCTGTCACAGACTTGCAGCTCCTCTCTCCATGCACAGGTTCTCGTCCGCGCTTCTTTTGTTCAGGCCTTTCGTCGTCTTGTGGGGGCCCAATGACGACCCCTCCTCCTCTGCTCCACTCAATGCTCGCTCGCTCACATTCTGCTGCCTTCTCGTACTTGGACCCCTTACCTTTGCACTGAGCCAAGCACAGATGCTCAACAAGGGGAGGGGGGGGACCCTGGACCCAGGTCCTGGACAGCGCATCGCCTATGACTTACCGGACCTCCCTCGAACTAAGGTGGTTCGTGCGAACGCATCGGGTGTTATCGTGGTACTGGAAGCAACATCCCTTGCGCCATTATTTGGCATGCCCGCTGCTCCATCCCCGTGATCCAATGCTCCACGCTTCACGGGTGCGGTCTTGGCCCATCTCCGGCCTGCCGGGGATCACTGAACGCGGGTTGCAGGGCGCCTACACTGTTGCGATACATCCGGGTCTGGGCCGCTCCAGGCCATGGCATGGCCGTACCAAGTGACATAACATCCGGGTTGAGGCCCTCGAGGCCATAATAGGCCAGGCATGCGTAGCTCACAGAAGTGAGAACTGAGGATGATTGTGAATGATGGTAAGGCGGCAAATCGGCCACGACCCCCCCCGCGATATAGACAATACAAGGTCAAGGGACGCCAATTTGCCTTGCTCGCCTTGGATATGGATCGCCCGCGCAAGGCCAAGATTGATGATGGACATTTATGCAAGTGTCGTGGCATTGCGCTGGACAACAGCATCCATCCATCCATCCATCCCATCTTTGCACATACCATACATGGGCTCAGTTGCCCGACCCCTCCACGGGTCACAGACAATTCCAGCCTTTCTCAAACCCGTCTCTTCCCTCCCCCAGTCTCCAGATGAAAAAAATCGGAGCCGGGAAGGCGGACGGTACCATGCGAAGATCGAATCGTTCAACCCAACCCAACCATACCAAGGCAGGGGAGGGGGTGGACATGCGACGTACCGTACCGGCTCAAGGGGTGTGTGGCATATGCTGCCAGACCAAATTGACAGCGACGCCAAAGCAAGGACCCAAGCACATATGTTACAACTTTAGAGACCGACATTTTATTACCTCTCTGACCGGTATTATGACATGTACGTACAGCGGCATGATGGGATTCGGACCTTGCCAGACTAGGAACCCGGTGATGCTGAGGCCATCGTCGACTCTGGCTCAGCGAGGCGGAGCTGGTTGTGATAGAGGGGACTAGACCATCATGCAGAGAAAAGTGAAATGTGACGGCTGAAATGAACTGCTAGGGAACCGGGGGGCCGCGACGGCTTGGCCGTTGTATCACATATTATTTTTTTTTATTTTATTTTCTTCAGCAATGTGAATGAGAAACGCAAGGTACCAACCAAACCCGCAGGCGGTCCTCCCTCATCCATCGCAGGCCTGTCGATGGCCTATGCCTTATTGCCAAACGCATGCGACTCCACACGCCGCCCACTTCGACTTGGAGAGCTCTCGCTACTCAGTGCACGCCCTTCACCCCCTCCCTGTCCTGGCCTGGCGCAATCCACATCGACACGCCCCTCCCCCCACCCCTGGCGACCGTTCCGCACACTCTAACTACTCGCTTTAGGCTTGGGATTCCTCGCACTTGTCGCTCGTCACGTATAGCCCTAGGCTCCTCCGTTAAGACGGTCAGGTCAAATCGTTACCGACCTTACACCTCACCTACTTACCTGGCTACCTGTACCTTACCCGCACGCTAGCCTGGCCTGGGCTGGGGTGCAATCAGACAGACACCCCGGTTTGCTGCGTTTCTCCCCCCACCAGCCTTTTTCATACGCCTCCTTGGACCGACAGCTCAGTGCGCACTGCTTCTCTCGACAACCATCAAAAAAACGAGTTCCCTCGGGCCAAGTTTTCTTTTCTTTTTCCTCTCGTTTTCGCCCCCCCTCCCCATCTATAACACACATACGTACATAGCTCCATCCTAGTCTCTCGCTGTGTGTCTCGAGTCTCAACTTTCGGCCAAGTCAAAACAAAGCAATCCCGACCAACGTGGGTCCGCGCCTGAGGCTTACCTACCTATTCCTACCGACGTTTCTTCTTTCTGCCGAATTGACAACTCTCTCTTAACACTTCAACCCGACGCGCTCGTCATCATCTCGCTTTCCCTCCGACCTTGCTTGTTTGTCGTCGACAGCAAACCCAGTCTCGCCCTGGTCCTTTAACTTTTGCCCCCGTTGGCGCCCTCTAATCTGCTCTGCCTCATCAAAGCTCGTCTCATCTCCGCCCATTGGTTGACAAGGCCCTGGGAATCACCAATCACAACCGTATTTCTGCCTTCATCACTCACTACGAGCCACGCTTTATCATCTAGAGGACGTCCTTGACTCCCAGGACTGCTCCCCTTTCTTCTCTCCTCCTTCCTCAAAATACCTGCCTGAGCCCGACAACTTCGACGCCTAACACATCCAGCCCTTCAATACAAAGGCCACTTCCGCATTCAGCAATCCATCTAGAGCTCCCAAACTTCTTCGCCTCCCCCTTCGACTTTCCTGCTTGCTTAAGCTCGAGAGTCCTGTAACTTAGCAGAGTACCATTATTCGCCCTCAAGGTGCTCTGTGCAATTTGGTCCCCTTGCCAACGATTCTTCTTGTCCTGGTGTTTCTCACGGTATAGAAACGCCCTCAACAACTACGTCTTGTATCGTGAATCAAGGCGTTGTTGTTATACGACGCAAAGGCTTCTTGAAGCCGCTCCAAAGGACGTAGAACAGACCCCGACGAGTCGCCGCGCTGGCCCAACTCAGGAGCGAGACTCCGCTCTGCCTCTTGCGGGCAGAGTTGCCGTCCATCGTGGGTGTGCAAGACCGTATCGACCTTGTGCGCGCTCCGCGCTCTTATGCAAACGGCCCCCGCGTGGGCAGGTCCGGCACACCGGCTGTCACCGTGGATATCGCAGCTCTCCTCAAGGCTCCAGACTCGCATGAGTCGTCCGTCTCGCCGCCTCGCCAAGTTCAACAAGCCCCTATTCCTGTCCCCGTACCAACACTCCCGCCAGCCCCCGTGCCGCACCCGTCTTCGAACAAAGCCTCTCCTATCGCAAACCGGCCAGGTGCGCATGTTGCGCCGCCTGTAGCTCCTGCTCCAATGCCAGCTGGTAGGCGCAGCATGCCTCCCCACGCTTCGGATCAGCCCGTGAAGAAGCAGAGTAAGTGGTCGCCCGAAGAAGATGCGCTTATCATCGAGCTCCGCGGCAGCGGAATGAAGTGGGAAGACATCTCCAAGCGTTTACCTGGTCGAAGTGCCATAAGCTGCCGCCTTCACTACCAAAACTATCTCGAGCGACGAAGCGAATGGGATGAGGAGCGCAAAAACAAGCTAGCAAGACTGTACGAGAGGTAAGGATAGCCATCTGCGCCGCCCTGAAAGCACCCAGAAACATACATGATCATCAAACTGAACCTTTTAAATTTCTGACCTTCCCTTTTTTTTTACCCCTTCCAACCTTGTTTGCTGAGTCAACTAACAAACAACAATAGATTCAAGCCAGAGATGTGGGCCAAAGTTGCGGAAGAGATGGCCGTGCCTTGGCGAGCAGCCGAAGCCATGCACTGGCAGCTTGGTGAAGCCGACATGGCTCGCCGAGCCGGTGTGATCCCATTTTCCCTCGCCTCTGTCAATGTCGACAACAGCGCCAACCACCGAAACTCACCCTCTCGCAGCCATGCTCACTCGCAGTCCCAGGGTAGCCTGCCCCGAGATCTGCGTGCTCCATCTCCCCGAACCATGTACAACCGACCACCACCCATGGCACCTGTTCCCAGTGGTCGTTCCATGGTCCCTCGCCGCGAATCTATTCCTCCCCCTCCCCCCCCTCACCTGCCTATGGGACCCGAGCACCCCAACGAAATTCATTACGTCCCAGGGCCTGGCCTGGCCCCAATCCAGAACCAACCCCCACCGCGAGGAGGTGGCCTTCTTCCTGGAATTAGCGAGCTCACAACTGGTGTCAGCCCTTACAGCACTCCCGCGGGAGCTCCTGGCGTTCCCATGACTGCCCCACCGGCCCCCGGGCCACTTCTTCCGACCCTCGCCAGCTACGCGATGGAGACAACAGGGTCCAAGCGGCGAGCCAGCCCTGACCGTCTGCAACGAGAGTCCAACCATCGACGACGCATGGCATAAGCCAGCTTTGCACTCTCTGATCAACAGGGATGAGTTGTCGGCGAATAAGGAGTTCAACTTGGTTTGTTTGGGAATCATCAGCCGGGGTTGGGAACAGAAGGGTTGTTTTGAGACAGCAGGCGACATGAAACGACGCCGTACGGTTTTTTTTTTTTGCCAAGGACGGAAACACTTGAACATGAACACACACATATACAGCATCTAGGTTGCATCGGAACGAGGATAAACTGGAGGTCGGAAAGCGGGTTCTCTTTATCTGCCACTTGAAACGTTTTGGACGAGGATAAAAGGGGCTTTTTTTTTACGGATTCGACAAACATATCTTACACAAACAGCATTTAAAGGCATGGGGCGATGACCGGATGGGATACGAAGGATTATGAGGCGAAAGATGTTTTTTTTCTCTTCTTCATGTGGACAAAAATCAAAAACACATGCTGGGTTTTTCTTTCTTCATTTCGTCGGATTGTCATTTTTTCAGAACGTTTTTTTTTTTTAAGTCTGAGTGGTTTTTTGGTTTGGCTAGAGGCGCACGCGTTGAAGCAGGGGGAGAGGGGCGAGGGTTTAGAAACCACCAACTAAAAAAACCCTTGCAGGGGGCTGTTGAGGTTACTTCGCTCTTCTCTTAGGTATACTTTTGTTTTTGGCCTCGGACAGGAAAGGATAAGCCTGGAAGAAGGAGGATACCTACGGGGAGTTGGGATGAATGACACGTCATTGGATTTCGGGGACAGATTATCATGACATGGCCGGGATGGTGTTTGCAATTTTGTGTTTTCTGATAGACCACACGAAAGCTGATAGAGAAGAGGAGGAAAGTTGTACAGTTACAGTTAGTTGGTTCGATATGAGGTGGCAAAAGCACAAAAGACCTGATTTCACACAAGTTAGTTTCCCCTCGTCATATCTGGCTTACCGATTTGCTCTTGTCGTGAGACATCTGTCATTTTAAGCGTGTTTTTATTACCCCCTATGCTGAGGTGGTTTTCTTTTAATCTATTTTCTTTTTCTCTTGTGTCATCCGATGTTAGATCAAGATGGCCTGCTACATATCACCCACCAGTTGTCCCTCTCATACCCTGTTTCTTCAATCACGCCTCCAGCCGCCACGACATCTTCCTCCAGCTCACCCTTGCGGTAAAGATGATAGTAACGCTGGAACGTCTCCCCTTGACCCTGGGGGGTCTTCATCACCCACGGCACAAGCGTATCCTGGGCGCTGTTCTCGTCCCACCCCCGACGGCTGTTTGACTGCTCCAGGGCCCAGACGTACACGAGGACACGGCCTTCGCGGGGACGCACACATTCAAGCAACGCAGCTATGGCCTCGCGTCTCCGCTCCGGGGTGGAGAGGTGGTGGATGACGGCTATGCAAATGGCAAAGTCTGCTGAGGCACGGCGGTATGGCAAGACGAGACCATCAGCAACAGCAACATCCACATCGCCCTTGCCGCTAGGAGCATCAGCATCATTCCCACCGTCAGGCTTCCGCGTCACCGCCGGTCCCTCCCAGGCCAACCGGACCAGGGCGGCGCTGCGGTCGGAGCCCATGAGGTGGACGTCCCGGTTGATGCGGAGGTACTTGCCGTTGCCGCACCCGACGTCGAACCCAACGCTCCCCGGCGGCTGAGAGTTGAGGAACTGGGCAACAAAGGGCCATGGCTTGTGGCGTGTGGCGGAAAAATGCGGCGCGATGGCTTCGTAGACGGCGTGCACGTGCGTGGCCTCATATGTCTCGGCCTGGGCCGACGACGACGACGACGACAAGACGGTGGACGATGGCTCCTCGTGTGGTGGTTGGGCATGATGGACGGGTGCTGCTTGCGATCCGTCCTCTCCCGCCGGTATCGCCGACGAACCACTCGCCATGGCGGGAAAAATAGACGGCGCCGAGAACAGACGTCGAGGAGGAAGAGGGGACCCTTGGAGGGGAAGACAAGCGACAGGACCGAAACGAGCAAGGGAAGCCTGTGGCTGCGGTGGGAAAAACTGGGGGAGGGTGTTCGTTCCCCCTTCCACGGGCGCTTCTATTCCGTGGTACCCGTTTGGGGGTGGCGTGCGAAGAGCCGGGGGTTAGCAGACGAGGTAGACGAAGAGAAGTCTGAGCGCCCTCTATCACGACGTCGGTTGGAAGTAGATGTCTTGTGCGCAAGTACGTGCGCCAGCTCGCGTGTGGTTGGGCGGCGGACTTTTTGCTCTGGATAAAATTCTGACCGGGGTGGTGGGGGTGGTGAGTTGTTCCAGTTGTTCCATGGAACTAACATGGTTGATAAAACAAGTTGGTCTGATTTAGCCCATTGGGATTGGGGATTGAGATTGACAAGCCAGCCAATTGACCATGAAGCAGTGACAGGTCGAATGTTTGCTCTTCCCCAGCTCTCTTACAGATTAAGTACCACATGCGACCCCATTGCGAAGGGAACCATTCGTCTAGGTGACACACATGAACCAACAGCGGCAAAGACCAACAGTTGGCGGGTGACTTCATTTTTGGCTTCATGCTAACGCTGTCGAGCTTTAACCAGAAAAAAAAATGAAAATAGGAAAATTATGAAAATAAAAAACCCGCCAACACCCTGGACCAACACCAAGCAAACAAGCTAAAAAAGATCGTGCCAGCCCCCCCGGCCCGACAAGTTGCTTCGGAAGCTTCCCGCCAACGGCCCTTTTCATCTTCAGGGTTCTCCCATCCCCACACACTTTGGCAATCTCCAGCTTCCCCTTTTATCTCCACGACGCTTTGTTGGCGTTCGCAACGCCTCACAATTCACATCCGATTTGGCCATTGTAAGCACATCCGAACATGGCGTCATTTTCCTCCCATCCCCCTTCCCACACGGGCCACCCACATGCCTTGGCTCGCGGAGGGTTGGGGATGCGAGGGCTTCTCCTTCTCGTTCCCCGTCGACCTGGTCCCCGTCCCATCCTTGTTCACCTCATGCATTCGAGAAAAATAACCCGCGCACGCCTACATACAAGGTAGTGTCAGCGGTGCCATGCCTTGCCATGCCATGCCGTGCCATGCACCACGTTTCACGCCCCCTGCCATGGCAGGGCAAACTGGCGGACAGCACACGTATGTATGTACATACATACTGCCTCGACCGGGGGGCCTGCGCAGCGTTGCCAATGCACGACATCATCCGCGATCCGCCCAGGTCGAGGTTTGGAGCCTCATGAGACGCATCCGGGTCGCTGATGGCGGCGCTGGCTGGCGCGCGGATAGCTTCCCGAGGCGGAGCCGCTGACAAGCTCGGACGCCTCGCGTGTCTTACTTCCCTGGGCGAACGAGGGGGGTTGGTTTCGAACCAAGGAACTCACCAAGGAATCACCAAGGAAGAAAAAAGGGAAGGGGACCCGGGGAGGGAGGGTGGCAAGAGAAGGACAGCGTTTTGGGACAGGGGACTGTTGCAAAAAGGTTTGCCTCGCTATTTCTGACCATTCATCCAAACCTTTCAAGGGTTACAATCAAGAAATGCATAGCCCATCCATCCATCCACCCATCCTCGCAATGGTGCTGGCCGCCGCCCGCCGCCGCAGTCCTTGTAAGCTACTCTGCTCTACTTGACACGAACCCGTCCTGTCATCCCCCCTAGCGCCCGTTGCTCGGCCCTCTAGAGCCGCCCGCGAACCTCACCTGGTCCCCTGCATGTTTATGCACTTAGTGCGCCTCCGTAACCCATGACTGCCTGCCTCACTAATGAAACGGCATCTGCGGGCCATAGGGGTGTGGTGAGTGTGTGTTGTACGCCGCTGATGCTGAATGACCCTTGCGCTTGCTTCCATGACCGTAATTAACGGCCGTCTTCATTTCTTGCCCGTGTTGAGGGGACTGTTGGCGTCAAAAACGTTGGTGGCGATCAGCTCGGGATAATTGATACCGCCTTCTTTGAGCACAGAGTCCATTGTCTCCATGATGAGGATGGACTCGGACCAGGGCATCGAGTCGCTTTGCTTCTTGCCGTCGCGCAGGCACCGGGCGCACTCGTCGGCCTCCCAGAACATGCCGTGCCCCCAGTTTCCACGCTTGGGGTCTTGGGGAATGGGCATGGGCACCAGCTCGACATGGCCGTTGCCGTCCTTCTTGATGACCTTGTACTCGGTTGGCCTGTAGGCAGGGCCCGTCACCTGGATCTCGCCGCCGGAGCCCTGGATGCGGATGGCGGGGCCGCCAGTGTATTTCCCGTCCAGGTCGGTGCCGAGACGCATGCTCGTCGTGGCAATGCCCATGGCCTTGTTCTTGGGGAACTGGAGGATGATGCTGGTTGTCTCATCGGCGCCCGTGTCGTACTTGTTGACGGCAGAGACGACGTTGGGCACCTCCTTGAGCTCCTCGCTCTTGGTGTGGTAGATGGTCTGGAAAACCCAGTTCAGGGAGTAGACGCCCAAGTCGAGAAGACTGCCTCCGGCCAGGTCCAGGTTGACCATTCGGTGTGAGTCGGGGAAATCAATCTTCCCATTGGGTAGATCCATATTGAAGGAGAGATCGGCTGTTAGCACCACAAGCGTTAGTCAATTAATTTCCACAGTGTCCTATGTAGCGTTGTATAAGTTCAACTCGTGGACGGATTCGCCTTACCCATAACTCTGTACACGGGGCCAATGGCACCAGATTTGATGAGTTCTCGAATATGGATGCTGAGAGGGAAATATCGAATCCAGACAGCCTCCATGAAGAAGACGTTGTTCTCCTTGGCCGCCTCGACAAGCTTTTTGGTCTGGGCGGCAGTCACGGTGAGGGCCTTCTCGCACAGCACGTTCTTGCCAGCCTGGATAGCAAGCATGGCGTTCTGGAAGTGGTGGCTGTGAGGAGTGGCGACGTAGATGATGTCAATGTTGGGGTCAGCAACGAGCTCGGCATAGGAGCCATAGGCCTTGGCCGAGGCAGGCCCGTCAATCTTCTTGATGAAGTCTGCCGCTCGCTCGGCCGATGTGGAGGAGGCAACGGCAACGATTTCATGTTGGACGTCATGGACATCACGTACAGCCGGGTCAGTGAGGAGATCCTTAGAGAAATCTATACAAGCAAATCAGCATTGATCAAAGCTTTATATATATGAAGCACCAATAAAGGAAGAGAAAGGACGAATGTTCAACAAAAAGCAAGAAAAAGAAAAAGAAAAAAGACGTACGCTCCGCAATGCCACCGGTGGCTAGAATACCCCATTTGACAGAGTAGGGAGCCATTGTAAATGTTGCTGCTGGGGTGATGTAAAGCTGAAGACACTTGGGCAAATAAGATTATAGAATAGCTTTCCTGGGATAGTAAACACAAGAAAGGCAAACAAAATAGATGGGAAGAGCTTAAGAAAAGAAAATATATATTGAACGGCCTGAGACAACGTGCTCTTTTTATCTCTTGTCGTCAATTCCTAGCAGCAACGTTGCGGGGTAAAATTGCGGCCCTCGAAGCTCTCGTGGGAGCTCTCCCTGTCGGGAAGTAGATTCCGATTATTGTCATATATGGCTAGTTTCTCCGGGATTGGCTAAGCAGTCCCCAAAAAATATCGTACCCATTGTTCGTTGATTCGTGCGAGTCGAATAGCGGTCCCTCCCATCGTTCGAGAGACCTATCCCGCGAGCGGTCACACACCGAGGCCCCGCACCGGGGCGTAGCCAGCGGTGGACACGGGGATAAATGGCGGAGAGCACTGCGGAACTGACTCGGGGTTATCGACGACGAGGACGACGTCATTTCCGATTAACGCATTCGTCAGTCAAGGCAAAAAAAAAAAAAGAGAGGGCGGAATAAATTCCTCGTTCGAAATATTGGAGCCTACCCTGCATGAGAGATGCATCGGACAATCAACTTCCGGAGGGTAGCAATCGGTCATTCGTTATCATTTCCATCGCGAAATTGATATCGCTTAGTTTCTAGGCTACAACATCCCATCTTCAAGGTCAACGGCTGGTCAAAGGGTGCTGGGCCGGACAGTTCACCGATTTGCTAGTTAGTTGACTACATGAAATGGATAGGGCCCCACAATGGCACCTGAAAAAAAAAAAATACTAAATCGAGCATCATCGTCAGTCTTCGGGACTTGGTGATTTTCTAAGAATTCGTAATAAAAGGGATCACTCATGGCGTTGATTGTTTCCTCGGCTTGTTTTGCTGCGAAATACCGAATCTAGTGTACGGCGTCTGGACCTTATCAAGATACATGTCATGTCCTAGTGAAGGAGCGCCCACACTGTACGTCTGGAGATACACCGAAAAGCCGTGAATTAAAATTGGAAATGACAAGAAAAACGACCAAGAGATATTGTCGTGCTTATTTATTGGTACATTTCCCCTCAAGTTGTGAGGGTTGGTGCATGAGACATTAGTTAATCAACACTGTACAGTTGTGCGGATGATGTGAGTGGCCGACTGCGGCCCGCATTTACGATGCAGCATACTCCATCAACTCAAAGCCTCATCTTGTTGCTCCAGAGCACATTCTCAAGTTTCAAGGCCCACCGCCCAAGATAGTCATATTCGACGAAAGAAGCAACTGCCGTAAACCATCTGTATCCCACTACTTCGTCACCATGGCTCAAGCATCCCGTCTCGCCAAGGATTTGACCCTCAAGGGTTCCTCTACCACTATTCCAAAGCTGGTGTACGGCACAGCCTGGAAAAAGGAACAGACCACCGACCTTGTTTACAAGGCCTTGAAGAACGGGTTCCGTGGCATCGATACAGCAGCGCAGCCAAAGCATTATAATGAAAAAGGCGTTGCACAGGGGGTTCAGAGAGCAATCGCGGACGGCATCATCTCGAGGGAGGCTCTTTTCGTAAGGCGTGCCTTGGGGTTGTGGTGCATGCGTACCATTGGCTGACGGAGTCAAAGATTCAAACAAAGTTCTCTCCACCAAGCGCCCAAGGCGAAAACCCACCCTATGACCTTGACGCGCCGCTGGTCGACAAAGTTCATCAGTCGGTGCGCTCTTCACTCAACTACTTTACCATTGTAGGCCAGGAGCCTTATCTGGATAGTGTCGTTATGCACAGCCCCATGAGTACTATTGAGGAAACTGTTACGGTCTGGAAGACGCTGGAGACGTATGTGCCTGGCAAGATTCGAAACCTCGGCATCTCCAATACCTCTCTGCCGGTTCTTAAAGCCTTGAACGCCGAGGCCACAGTCAAACCCAGCGTTGTGCAGAACCGATTTTATGATGAGACAGCATTTGAAGTAGCGCTGCGGGCCTACTGTCGAGAGGAAGCCATTGTGTTCCAGTCCTTTTGGACCCTGAGTGCTAACCCAGAGCTCTTCCGGACCGGGCCCGTGTCTGAGGTCGCAGAGAAGACTGGTGTGCCTCGGGCAGTGGCATATTACGCTTTGGTCCTGGGATTAGAGGGATTAACCGTACTGAATGGAACAACTAACGAGAAACACATGAAGGATGACCTAGACGGCCTCAAAGTGATTGGCGCGTGGGCAGAGGGAGATGGGGCTAAGGATTGGGCTGGTGCTTTGGCCAACTTTAAGGATTTGATCGGAGAACTGGAGGGTTGATTAAAATAGCCGTACTCATCTATGTTCCTTCGATTTTTCTTTCTTTATTCTTTTTGCCTTGGTACCATTTTTGTATTTGCATGTTCAAGTGGTTTGATTGTGACATCGTCATTGTTCGTTGAATGACAAAAAATACAATGACAACAAAATAATTGGTAGCAAAGCACTGATATTTACGAAAGGATCAAGAGAACAAATACGGGCGTGGTGCGGACTGCGTATATCCGGTGTCAAAGACTTTGGCCCGATAGGGTCTTTAGAGTTGGCCATTAATGACCATATTCTCATGTCTAACACGCGCGCCACATGGGTAACAAAGGTTGTTTGGACTGTAGGTATCTATTGAGCGGAGAAGGACTAGAGGTTTGACATCTCCGTCTTCCGTAAATATATATATTCCGATTTCTTGCCAAAAAAAAAAAAAAACCAACAAGAAAACTCGCCTGATCCAGTCGAGGCAAGCACGATGGGTGCGGTCAAAAAACGAACTCGGAGACCAAGGAGATTTACCCATGCAAAAAGGCGACGCACAAAACACAACAAACAAGAGACTGTTCAGAAATCTTCGAAACAAGATCCAGTGTTCGATTCCGAATATAATTACGGGCCCGTTTCCAAAGACGTCTATGAAGCAGCCTTGATTCTGTGCGATTTTTCGAGACAAACATCCTGTGTAGGTGAATCAGCCAGCACCACGCACCAAACAGCCGGTCAGTCAACACAAACGTCGGCCTCTGACAAACAGCTGCCCAACAGCCCGCCGCAGAAATAATCTTGTTTCATCTCTTCTGGTACTTTGCAGTAAACTCTCACTTCCTAATCCGCACTCACAAAAGAATCCAACCAAGAACTTGATCCACGGTCCCCCAACCCCATAAATACGATCTCCGATCGAGAAGATTAATATTAACCTGCTGGTTTCATTCTTACTATCTGTACAATTCATTGCTATCGCTACAAAGGACACATTCTACGAAAACTCGAAAGGCTGGAGCTCGAAACCTCGGAGCACAGAGGGCTACCACCTCTCCGTCCTCCATTCCATAATTTGGAAGTTCGAAAGCCTTTACATGTTGGGGACGTGGAACCGCCGCCTTGTGCTCTACCCGAATCCCATAAAATATAGATTTATATTAATGAAATAGACATGGCCGAGCACGAGTTTGAACTTCGTCCCCGGCGGCCTGGCAAGCCAGCAAATGACCCCGTCCAGATGGCCTCTACTAACAATCTGCAAGACCTGAGAACGCTCAACAGGCCCTACGAGCCTATAGCTCCTGGGACCAGACGCTATCCATCATCCTCACCATCATCTTCACCACCATCAAACTTGGATGGAAGTGACAGCGTGCCGGGCTGCCGCCGAAACTCGGACCCAAGCGGAACTAAAAGTCCCTTGACCGCATCTCACACCTCCCTGGAAAGTAACAGCGATGGCCTTGGATTGTTAGTTCCTTCCAAGTCCCCGCCTCCTGGGCGGGTCATGCTGAACATAGATCAAAGTTTCGAAAAAAGAAGTCCGATATCATCATCCAAGGCGGACCAAAGCACCACAAGCAAGAACGGCATGGCGCGACTCGAAGGATCAACCACTCTCCCATTTAACCACCCCCTAAACCGGGCGGCAAGAGACCTCTGGCGTGAAGGCTCCCGCATTGTTCGTCGGCCTGGCGGGGCTGTGGACGGCGGTGAGGTGATTCATTGGATGATGACCAGGAAGGGAGGAATCAATGCTTCATGGCCGCAGCTCGAAGAGGGGAAAAGAGCCATTGAAGAAATGCGCAAAGAGACGATCGACCTGGGAGAGATCTGGCGCCGGCACGAGGAGGAGCAGGAAGCAGCGAGACTTCGAGAAGAGAGGCGATTGGCCAACAAGCGTCGATACCGACCGAGGGGTGAGTGGGATCGGGAAAGGACAGCTAAAAATGCGGCTGCGGCGAAGCGGGTTCTCGAAGATATCGAGGATGCCGACACTGATCGGGACCAGACTGATGATACGGAGCACATGATGAAACGAGCCAGGGTGGATGAAGGTGACGTGACTTTTATTAGTTCGAGCGAGCCCCCGGCGTAAGTCGGTCAAGCAACCTTCCCCCCATTTTCCAAACAAAGGCTTTGACCTTTTTTAAATATTATTATTCTGTATGATTAGCGGAGTATGCACGAAAAATGGCCTGGTTACAGTTTGCTGAACTAGTTGCTTTCAAAATAGACACAATTCCACAAATTTCGTAGCTTGGATATCTCTTCTCGTGAACTTGTTCTTATTTTTTCATTTCTAATCATCTATCATTTATTTCATTGGCCCTTTTCTTGCGGAATGTCCTTGGCAAAAGTGTTTGCCACGATAAAGGGAAAACAGGCCGTAGCCTCAAGGTAGACCTACGACAGTCAGGTTAGCATTTTCTCGTTCGGGATATAAAAGGAATTAATCGATTCCACACACCTTCACGTTATCAGCCCCAATCTTGATTTTGCCCCAAGACACAGCCTCATCTGGTCTCGCGCCAGCATCGCTGCCGTCAAATTCTTGCGCAGTGTTGATGTAGACGGCCGACTCGGCACCGTTGCGCATCAGGCACGCATTGGCAATGTGGTGCTTGACAATGCCGCCTCCGAGAATGATCATGCCAGCCCTCTTGGCGCGGACCGAGATGGTGTTGATGCGGCGGATATCCTCGACAAGATCAATCTTGAGCTGCAGAGGAGACGCCTTGAAGGTGTGGAAGTACAACATGTCGCCCAAGCTGCCGTCGGTGATGGCGGGACAGAAGACGGGGATGTCGTTCTTGTAGGCCCAGTAGTAGACAGATCTCTCATCGTTGATCTCCTTTCCGAGCCGGTGGATGACCTTGGAAGGGGTCCAGTTGATCTCTTCCTCGGTACCCTTGCTGGCCTCCTGCTCTTCCAGCATCTTGTCGAGAATGGGAACGACCCAGTCCTCAAAAGCGCAGTAGTTGGCATTGGGCACGATTAAGTTGCCAATGCGGTTGAGGCCCTTGCGGCGCAGCTCGGCTCCCGGGGTGCTGAAGGATCCAACATATGTGTCGGCGAGGCACTTGATGAAGTCCTCCTCGACACCCCCGGCGGTGGTGACAATGGCGGATACGTGCTTGTGCTCGACGAGCCATCGGAAAACGCCTCGGAGACCGGACGAGATGAGGTTGGACGTGTAGCCTAGGAAGATGGTTGTCTTGTCACCTGTTTCAGGGTCTCTCCAGGCACGCTGCAAGATTGATAATGCATAGAGTTAGTGAAAATGCACTTTTTTTTCTTTCTTCCTCCCTTTCTCTTTTTTTTTTTTTTTTACAGAGTTCTCGGTGTCATGTCTATTCGGACCACCAATGCTCTGTGCAAGAGATCTGTGCTTGGGGCTGGATGAGTTGGCTAACCATGTCATTGATGATCCTAACTGCTTCGCACATGGACGAGGCCTGGAACCCCATGTGGCGCATGCCCTCGAAGAGGTCCTCGGCTGACACCGGGCCCTTGAATTTGTTAAAGTCTAGCTCTTCCACCTTCTGAGCATCCTTGGGCATTTCCTCAGACTTGACGAGGACCGCATCGGTCGCTCCAGTGGGCGGCGCAGCTGAGGCATCCATGGTTCAAAGTGAGAAGGAAAAAAAAAAAAGAAAAGCCCTGTCTATAGTAACTGAGCTAAAGAGAAGGGTTGGTGTGTTGAGAGCACACGAAATGATGGTGAGGTGAGGTGGGATGGGTGTCAGTCTCAGACACGATGCTACCACGGTCTTGGAGGTTTTCTTTGGTCGGACTGGTCTATTTTTTTTATCTCTTCCAATAGCTGGTTTTGGGTTTCATTTTTTTGTCCCTCCCGAGAGGCAAAAATCCTGGCCCCGGGCTCCGCAGATGACCGACCACACACACACACCACTACGGAGGGGCTAGTGGATGAAAAATTACACTTGCAGCTTCTATCATACCTAAAATGAACCAAGAAATGAAGATGACCAAATGAATCAACACACGAGCAAGAGAGCAATGGGAGACCTACAGGTTTGAACCATCGTTTAATTTTTATATTAACATGATTTATTTTGTTTAATTTATCGGCTTCTTGGTACCTGATTGACAGTGTGTCATGTAATCTATCGCCTGCTTGAGGGGCAAGTGGGGAAGCAAAGGATCCAAGGCATGCAAAGAAGGGATGTTGGCTTGAAGAAGGTGATGTGGCCAAGATGATAGCAAGATGATCGAGAAAATGTAGCTAAAAAGAACAGAACAATTTACGCGATCGTATATCATATGCAAGCACACACACAAACAAACACACACACACAAGCACACAGCGAATTTACACACGTCTCGTTAGACTGCATCAAGTCTCTTGAGTTCCCTTGGGCGTGTGCAAAAAAATGCGCCCGGCTCCATCTGTAGGTGTGGGCATATGAGGGCCCCCCCACAAAAACCAGGCATCGTCCGGCCTGGGACTAGCGCATCACCCCCCGTGTGGCACAGGCGAGCAACTGGAGCCTCTGAGCCACGGCTAAGCGGTTCACCTTTTTTCACGTCTCGTACCTAAACTAAAACTGTCCAGTAATAGGCCGCCGCCACGCGACTCGCATCCACCTGTTTGGCTCCATTTTGCAGCGCTGAGGCTGCAAGGTCCATCTTCAATCCTTCAACCTTCAAACCTGCCCCGTCGCCGACTTGCCGTCGAAACAACCACATCGCCACCTTCCACCTCGTCCGGCCTCCCGCGGCCGGTTCATTCGGTGGACGGCATCAAGTCTCTCATTTCACACTAGCAAGCCGCCAGCTAGCGCTTGCCTGCACACGCAACGAACACGCCCAACCCCCGTGCGGCTTGACGGGGAACCTCGACAGGTTCCTGGTTCCACCAGCCACTGTCGTGTCGAAAGTCAAAGCACCACCACCTTCAATCACACAACACCGCTGCCGTCGTATCCTGTCCATGCAGATTTCTTACTGGTGCATGGGCAGAGGTTGACTTTTCATCCCACGACCACACTTAGGTCCTCCCATTCGTCGCAATGTACGTGTCGCCCTTTGTCGCCCGCCGCCAGCATCACTGCACCATCCACCACACATCAACTCCATTCGCGACAACTCCCCGTTCATCTTGATGCCCCGACCCGCTCCACCGCGTCAGGCGAAACCAGACCTGCCCCCTTCTGCTCGCCTGCATACCGACTCCCATGCTTACCTTTGATTCGTCATGTAGGGCTTCTAGATACTCGAGGTACGAGCGATCCAGGTCACCAAGGGATCGTTCACCCGATCGCTATGACCGGGCCTCGCAGTACAGCGACGGTGACAGGCGCCGCTCCTCAGCCGAGGTAAGATCCAACAATTCGACCTTTCCGCCTGGTCGCGACTCATTTGGCGACCCATTACGAAGGGAACCCCCGCGGGCGCCCAAGGCATTAATCGACGCCCCGAGCGGACCGCGGGGTGGAGGCTTTGCGGGCGACTTTAGAGGGGGACGCGGGCGTGGACGAGGACGTGGGTGGTCTTCCCGAGACGAGAGCAGAGATCGTGGACGAGAAAGGGACATTGATTACCGCGATCGATACCGGGATGAGCGAAGTCGAGAGCGTGAACGCGACCGTGAACGCGATAGGGAATGGCGGGAACAGAGAGATTTCAGATCACGTCGCTCACCCATCGGCCGCGCAAGATCGCCAACACGAGATTTTCGAGATCGAGACCGAGATGTACCACCGCTTGGAGTAGACGCCGACAGGTCCCGACGTGGTTCACGGGATGGTGGCCCCCCCTCGGCAGGTTCCTCATCTTCCGACCCTCCGTTCATGTCGTCGTACCCTCGTGGCGGCGGCTTCCATCGTGGACGCGGAAGAGGGCGAGGTGACTGGTCTGCTGACCGTGGGCGCGGTAGAGGTCCATATATGGATGATCGAAGCGACCGCTACCCAAGAAGCAGGTCCCAGGAAGGTCGCTGGGGTAGAGATCGGGATGAGCGTGATAGGATGGATAGAATGGATCGCTATGGAGACGTGGATCCCCGTCGCGATCCTCGAGATGAACGTGACCCCCGCGATCGCCCTGAGCTGTTCCGGTCGAAAATGGAAGCTCGAGCAAATGCTCCTCACGACCTGCTACCACCCGCCAACAAGGAAGTATCACCACCTCCCGTCGCGCCTTCGGCACCAGCATTTGGAACCGTCCCCAATCGAGCCTTGAGTGTTGGCGATGGTTATGCTCCCGCTAGCGCCGCGGCGAAGGTGCCTCCAACAGCACCCCGTGCCTTTGGTGACCGGCCTCATTCTGCCGGACATTCTGGAGGACATGAACCACCAAGTTCTGGCCCAGCTAAGCCCCTTGACAGCCCCCCAATCCCAGTTGGACCTCGAGCTCAGCAGCAGAAGCCTCAGCAGCGCCCATCTAGCAAGCAATGGATCAACCCAAACCTGAAGAAGACCCCGGACTCGCCCAATATGATGAGATCCCCGAATGTTGCATCACAGCGCCCATCCCTCCATCGTGACAGCTCACACTACGACCATCACGAGGATGACAGGCGACCGCGAAGCAGCGACGCGAAATCTGATTCTCATCTGTCAGGGATCGATAACCGAGCTCGGTCACAGTACAGCGCTGAACCAGGCGAGATCACTGTCAAATCGGAACAGGAATCCCATTCAGCAAGAGCGTCAGAGGACCGGGATTTCCGAACATTCAGAGATGTCAATCGAGGGGGCCCAGGACCATCACCAACCACTGAGAGCACGCCCAGGTTTCTTCACAGCTCAAGATCTCAGGCGGAAGAAAATCGCGAGCCGCCAAGAGAGGTGCTGAAGCGCAAGCGCAAGCGCCCCCATGTCGGTGTAGTCAGGTTTGAACTCCCACCCAAAGCTGTGTCTCCTGAGCAAAACTCCGAATCAGACGACGATGAGGACATGGCAGATTACTTTGCGATGGAAATCGAAAAGACGGAGGCTGAGCTGGCCAAGCTTGAGACACCCAAGCTCCCAACCCGGGTTATGTCCCGATTTGCTGCATTATCGCACGGAGCTATGGCCAAGATCCTCGGCGAAGGCGAAGGATTGATGGAAATGATGACCAGTGCACCCCAAAGCATACCTGAATTGATTGAGACATCAAAGGAGGATGAAGAGGTTGTCCAGGCCGAGGAGCCCAAGATGATAGAAAAACCTCTGCCCAAGGAGACATCCCCGATTGTCGAGAAACAGATGCTAGCAGAGGAACCTCAAACGCCAGAGGAACCCAAGAAAGCTGAGAAACCTGAGCAGGCAGTGCCATCCTATCAAGTTGGCAAGCCGGAAGAAATCCCCAAACCTAAGGAAGTCGAAAAGCCCAAGGAATGCGAAGAATCCAAGCAGATCGAAAAACCGAGGCAAGCCGACGAGCCCAAGGAAACCGAAAAGCCAAAAGAAGCCGATAAGCCAAAGGAAATGGAGGAAACCGCCCCTGCCGAGCAAGCCGAGAAACATGTAGAGGAGAATTCCGCTATGGATTTGGACCACGACCCAAAGCAAGAGCTGACTGTAAACCCCGAAAAAGAGCCAGCTGATGACGAGGACAATGACGCTGAGATGACGGATGTTGTGGATGCTCCTAGGGCGACACTAGACAAGGAAGAGGAGCAACCGAAAGCACCTGAAAACGCGCCCAAGGATGTGTCTGAGGATGTACCTGAGAAAGCACCTGAGAACACATCCGAAAATGCGACTGAGCAAGCGTTAGAGAAGGTATCTGATAGAATTCCCGAGAAGACATCCGAGAGGACACCTGAGAGAATTCTTGAGAAGATACCCGAGAAGGCGCTCGGCAAGGTAGCTGAGGACGCGCCCCAAGATGAACTTAGAGATGCCCCTGATCCTTTGCTTCAGGGCGGTTCGGAGAAACCATCCGAAGAAGTGACTGAGAAGCAGCAGCTCGAGAAGCAGTTCGAGAAGCAGCCCGAGAAGCAGCCCGAGATGGTCGTCGAGAAAGTGCTTCCGCAGGAACCAGCGAAAACCCCCGAGAGCGTACCCGAAAAGCCAGCATCTGAGAAACTCCCTGAGATGGAACTGGATCAGGCACCTGAGAATGCCTTGCAAAAGGAATCCGAGCGGCCGCTGGAAACGGAGCCAGAGAAGGAACCCGAGCAACTGGTACCCAGCATCAACGGTGCATCAGAGGTGCTGGCAAAGGACATTATTGCTCCCGAGCCCGAGCCCGAACCCAAAACCGAAGAGATGGAGATTGATGAACCAACTACAATAATCCCCCCTGCTCCTGACAGTGCAATTCCGACAGTGGAGAATGCCAAAGAAGATATGGCTGACAAGTCTGCCGATGCTGCCGAATCGGAACCCACGAAGCCCGGAGAGAACGCTGAGGAGGTGGTTACGGAAGCGCCTCAACAGCCTCTGGAGCCAGTCCCTAGTGTTCCATTGGAGACCACTGAGTTGGCCTCGAAACCTCCCAGCACGCCTTCCCAGGTGGACGACGATGAGACGGAATCCGAAGATGATTCATTCATGAATATCGACACGGTCAATATGGTAAGGCGGTTCATGACGACCCCACCCATCGACGATCTACCAGACTATAGTGGCAAGCCATGGGATAAGGACAGGGCATTCCTCAACACTCTCCATTCGGATCCAGGCATTGATGAATATGTCCTCGAGCAGCTTGGCAAAATCAACCTTCAAAATACCGCGGAGCAAGATCGCGAGCGGAAGGTCTACGAAGGCAACTACATCCATTACCTCAAGTTTGCCGCTTCGAATGATCCTGCAGCTGTGAAAAGCAGGGGTGGCAAGTCGTCTGCGGATGTCAATGGATCAACTACACCCGAACATAAGCATGAAGGTAGTGGTCGTGGCCGACGCTTTGCAACTGAACGCGATTTGGAGCGAGTGTTGCAAGCATCTATGCGTGAGGATGAGGAGAGGAAGGAGCGTGAGCTTAGGGCGCAGAAGGAAAAGTACCGTACTGAAAAAGAGGCCATCATTCCTGATATGATATGGACCGCGGAGGACAAGGAGCGCATTCAGTATAGAGATGACTCTGGTTACACGCCTGCTGATCGACTGGTTTCGGCCTGGCGTGTTCTCCCTCCGGTTAACAATTTTACGGCCGAAGAAGCTGAGCTTTTTGAAAAGCGATATCTGGAGGCACCGAAGCAATGGGGCAAAATTGCAGACGCCGTCCCGAATCGAGATTTTGGCGCTTGCATTCAGTATTATTATATGAACAAGAAGGAGCTTAATCTCAAAGAGAAGCTCAAGAAGCAGCCTAAGAGGCGTAAGAAGGGTGGGCGAGGAAAGCAGAGATCCAGTGCCCTGGTGTCAGAATTTGGAAACGGCGAGAATGAGAACGAGGAGAATCATGAAACGGGTGAGAACGGCGAACGGAGACGGCCTCGCCGAGCCGCCGCTCCGACATGGAATTTCGAGCAGCCTGCCCTTGAAACGGAGAACTCGACCCCGTCAGGAACCCCGAGCCGACGTGGAGCGTCAACTGCCAAGGGTGATGGCGAGAAGGTGGATGGAAGAAAGGGACGACGCAAGGCTAAGGAGAAGGAACCGAAAGTACCGAAGACCAACCAAACATTGGCGGCGGCTCCAGCAGCAGGACCTGGCAAAGGCCGTTCGAGGTCCAATTCCCGGGCAATCAATACGGAGGCGAACCAGGCTGCCTCAACACCCGAGGCTAATCGACTGGCGCCTCAGTTCGAGCAGACGCCTCCATCCGGCATTCAACCTCCGTTCCCTGTCCAGCAGCAGCAGCCACCTCCACCGGTTCAGACTTTGGAGAGACCGCAGCCTCCTCCTTCATCTATTTCCGAAGTAATGGCTGCCCCATCGCTTCGACCTGAACCACCACAGCCATCGATGTCAACTTTCAACTTGACTCAGCCTCCACAGGCGCAAGAGCGCAAAGCACCAACCCAGGCATCAAGCTACTGGAGTGTATCCGAATCTAATGACTTCCCACATCTCCTACGCGCGTTTGGATCGGATTGGACAGCGATTGCAGCTCATATGGGGTCCAAGACGGCGGTTATGGTATGTCGTGTGTACTTTTATTCTCGATTAACGCTTACATATGGTACAGGTCAAGAACTATTTTGTGCGACAAAAGGACCAAGGTAAGACCGAGTGGGAGGCGATTGTGCAGGAAGCGGACGGGAAGCGTTCAAGAGGCGAGAAGCGACCGGATCCCCCTCAGCCATCAAGCGGCGGCAGAGGCAGGAGGTACGACAGTTCCACACCAAGCGTGCCATCGAGACCGCTTGCCGTTGCCCCTAGCGCCGATATGCACAACGAGCCTTCATTGGCAAAGATGGAGGCTGCCAGCCAACCTCCCCGAGTGCAACAACCATTTAGTAATACCTATGGAGTCCCAATCGCGCAGGCGCCGGTGCAACCACATGTCCAGCCGCCGCCGCAACCATTGGCCATGCAGCCTCATCCTTCAGCTCCTCCAGTTTCACAGACAATGTCACCTGGCGATGGCTCCAGGCCGCTGAGAGCACCTATGCAGCCATTCGGTTTCTCTGAGCGTGAGCGGGAACCTCCTCAGCAGCGAGTACCACTGCCTGGGAAGGGTTCTGCTGGACCTCCCGTTACAGAGCCACGAGAGCAGAGGCCGCTCGCTGCCGCGCAACCCCTCCAACCGACACAGATTGACCCGATGGCCGAGCAAAATGCACAACTCGAGCGACAGAAGATGGAGCTTCAGATGCGGGAGCAACAGCAACAGAGGGAGATGCGCGAACAGCAACAGCAACAGCAACAAAGGGAGAGGGAGAGGGAGAGGGAAAGGGAGAGAGAAAGGGAAAGGGAGAGGGAAAGGGAGATGGAATTGGCTCGGCAATCAGAGCGTCCGCCGCTCAGGGTCAAGCAGGAGCCGGATGTCGTGGTGCAGCAACCTCCCCCTGCACCGCAGCCGCACCAGCACCAGCACCAGCATCAGCATCAGCACCAGCAACAACAGCACCAGCAACCGCCGCCACCGCAACAGCAGCAGCGACCGTACGAACGGTTTGGCCATCATCGCCAACAGTCCAGTCTAGGCCAACCTGTGGCAAGACCACCACCACCACAAGCACCAGAACCTGTCCGACCTCAGTCATATTCGTCGCCTGCACCGCAACCAACAGCGGCTCAACCTGTTCGAAATTTACTGAGCGACCAGCCTCCCACCCGATCGCCCCAGATGCATACGCCCACGAGCCGACCTGTTTCGGCAATTCCGCGACCGTCATCTGGATCCATGCAGGAATCGTATGGCTCGACAACTCCTCAGACAAGCACTCCCACCCCAGTGCCTCCTGCCCCTGCACCGGCAGCACCGCCGCGAGCGTCGGAGCCCAAAAAGGGGGGGCTCAACATTATGTCCTTACTTAATGATGACCCGCCGCCGGCACCGAAGCGCGTCAGCGAGGTTGCTAGCGTTTCTGTCACACCATCACAGACGCCTCCACCTCAGACTTTGTCTCGTCCTCCACCGCCTCCTCAGATGCGCCGGGAGCCGGAGGCTCAATACCCCCCCTATCGTGGACGATCTAGCGGTGCATCTGCAATGCCGTCACTCAAGCCGCCATTTGCAGATTCACCTCAGCCACAGCACATGGGAATTCCTCCAAGAGCGTCGATTGGCGTATCAGTGGAAGCACCAAACGCAGACAGGGACTATTATCGACAGAACCCTTACCAACCAACATCCCAGACAAGTGTGACGAATTCTCCCCAAACATCTCACCGGTATCCTCCCGCCCAGCCAGGTCAAGTCCAATATCAAGCCCAGGCTGGGTATCCTACACCCTATGGGGGGGCAGGCCAACAGCCTCACGCCGGTTCGCCGAGTGCGCAGTACGCAATGCACCCAACCTCATCCCGTTCCCGTGAGGTTCCACAAGGCGGTCGTGATAATTCTTGGCCACACCCCCACCAGCAGCCGCAACCGAGCCACCAGCAAACGGCTGGATGGCCAATACAACCACCATCAAACACCTCGCAGCCGCCTCAGCAGTCCTGGCCGACTCAACATCCTGGGACTAAACCAGGAACACCAGCGCCGGCCTGGTCGGCGCAGCCGCCCCCTCAACCGCAGCATCACTTGTCGATGCGAGATGATGGAAGAGGAGGGTATTACGGATCAGCGCCTCAGCAACCGCCGCAGCATCAAATGCAGGGACGTTACGCACCGCCCGCGTCCCGGGGACCAGACCCTGTCCCACAACCATCACAGGCATATCCCCGCTACGGGTCTGGCCCTGGCCCTGGCCCTGTTCCCCCGCGAGATCATAGAGAGCCTCCTCGTAGCTATACCCCAGGAGTCCAGTATGACACCCGTGGCCAGCCTCCCCCGGGCCACGGGTATCCAGGCCCTGATCCAAGGGAAATGCAGATGAGAGACGCCAGGGGCGATCCCAGAGACCCGCGTGATCATATGGGCAGAGGACTGCGACCACCACATGGGGACTACGGGCATCCCCAGGACCAGTATCGAAGATGAAGAATAATAGAGTGAAGGAATTGTATATCATCCCATAGGAAGCGTTCCGATGTTCGGCGCATGAAAGACGTTTTTTATTTTTTTTTATCCTTTGGTTGGAGTCAGCGAAGGGGGGAAGGCCAACTTGTATTCATAAAGACGTGGATTTTTTTCTTGTGTTTAAAATATGTAGATATTTGCGAGCCATGTATGTGACCAGATACGATGAATCTTGAATATCAACTAGATGTTGACAAGCTTGCCGACCATTCCCGTGCTCTGTAATTGCTGTCATGACATGATAGTGCCGCGTGTTTATCAATGCGCTGGAACATGTGCCTGGACCCCACCATGTCTCCATCCTCTATAACACCCCCACCCCACCTAGGAACGAGCATCTCCAATTCCTTCGCGCGCGCCAACATTTACGACCTGATCAAAACACCACAGCCATGGCTTCCAACCCACGGTCCGCGTCCGTCATGGGCACACGCGAAAAGACGTACTTTGAACAGCAACGCGAGGCTCTCTTAGGTGAGATTGCCATGGTACGTAGCTGGTCCAAGAAATCTCCCTCCCTCACACTAATCTATGCGCACGCGACGCTGGGGACGAGAAGAGCAGCGAGGCTGACGATGGGTTGCGCGGTGCACAGAGCTTCGAGCATGTGCTCGCAAATATTAACAAACTCAATCGGTCTCTCGAGGCCGTGATTGCGGTACGATACGATTCGCTTCCTCTTCCCCCTTCCCTTTTCCCATTATCCAATCCTGACCGCTCTTGGTCATGCGCATGGCATGGCCCTTTTTTCTTCTTCTATATTTTATTTATTTATTTTTACTTATTATTATTCTTGTTATTATTGTTATCATTCTTTTTTGCCATGGCTGGCTGACAAGGGCACTCAACGAATAACAGGTCGGCAACGAATTCTCGTCAGTGGAAGCGCTGTGGTCGCAGTTCGAAAACGTCATGGGCAAGGAAGAAGAGGGCGAAAATGATGGCGCCAAGGACGAGCAGCAGCAGCAGCAGCAGCAGCAGCATGAGGCGGAGCAGGGAGTGAAGCGGGAGGAGGCATGATGAATGAAATGTGGATTGATTTATCGATTGATACCCACCGGCTACAAAGAAAAGGAACCAAAGCCTACAACTAACTATAACCGAAGACCTGAGACAAGAGCACGGGTACCCAGACGACAAATAGGATGGGGAGAGCTTAGCTGCAAATCTTGTGGATCAAATCTAAGCTAGATGGTGGGGAAACTTCACAATGACGCATATTGAGCAGCTGTTGAATGTTTTAAACATGTTTTGTCCTATTCCAGTCCGGCTACTCAACGGAATCATGCTACAAACAGAAGAAAAAGAGATAAGAACAAGAGGAAGAAGCACCCGACCACCGGAAAACCTCCAATATGCCCCATCGAGTACAGAAAAAAAAAGAAGTCGATGTTCTCTTCCATTTCACTTTAACCAACCTCCCAAATAAACCCATCTTCTAAATCATCCCAGAACACGCGTGCTTCTCCCTATGTACCGTTCCAATCCATAACATACCATCCGCGGCCTTCCCCTGCTGTCCCCTTGACCCGAGAATCTACACTCTCCCGCACCTTGTCGGGAGAGCGCTTTCCAGCGACCTCGGAGGGGCTCGTCCCGATTGACCATCGCTGGCGGGACTTCCTCATCAGCATGTAAAAAGCAACGGAACCATAAAAAACATAAGGCGCAATCGTTATAAGCAACAAGATTCATGCGATAGTCATTACAACTCTTTTATGCCGGTGTGCCCACCTTGCCTGTACAAGTCCTCGTCTTCTGGTTAGACAGAGGGCAAGCGAAGAAGATACAACCAAAGAGGGGGGGGTTTAGAATATCCGTCTCTCTTCGAGATGTCGTCTGTTTCCGATGCAAGCCTCTTAGAGGAACTGGCACTTTCTCTTCTTCCTCTTGGGGGCTGTCACGCCAGCCAGTGAGGCCCTCTTATCGTGGCTTGAGCCGGAGCCACCAGAAGCGGCAGCAGCCTCGAGTGTTTTTCGGTCGTTGGCAACAACAGTAAGGAGAGCCCGCTCAAAAATCTCGTCAACACCGTGCATCTCCTTGCTACTGCACTCCATGTACTGAGCGTTCATTTTCTTGGCGACTGTCATACCCTGTTCTGAGGTGACAGGTGTGAGGCCTTGGGTCTTGAGCATATCGATGCATGTCTTCTTGTGGCGGAGATCTGACTTGAGGCCGACGAGGAATAGGGGAGTGTAGGGGCAAAAGTGCAGCACTTCAGGATACCACTGTTGGGGGCACGGGGTTAGCACCTTATTCAAACAACCTGTCGGGGGAGGCCAGGCGGCGGGTGAGCGAGCTTACCTTATCTAACACGTTATCTAGCGAGTTTGGACAGTCAATGGCGAAGCAGACGAAGATCAGGTCGGTCTCTGGGTAGGAGAGCGGCCGCAGACGGTCGTATTCTTCCTGGCCGGCGGTATCCCACAGTGCAAGCTCCACAGTCTTTCCGGTGGGAGGATGGGTAGGGTAGGTGATGTAGTTCTCGAAAACTGTCGGGACGTATTTCTGCGCGAGCGTGGGTTAGCAAGTTGTTATTTCCTCCGGGTTCGGGGTGGCCGAGGTGAAGGCGTGTTTGCGGTGCTGGCTCGCATCCACGGCTCTGCATCTGGCGGAATACGTCATTCGACTCACCTCGGGGAAGTAGCCCTGGCTGTAGCTGATGAGCAAACAAGTCTTGCCGCATCCACCGTCGCCGACGACGACAATCTTCTTGGAGTAGGTGGGAGCCTCGGTCACATGGGTCGCTGCCGACTCGCGGCCTGTTGACGAGCTCATAGTGCTGGCTGTGCCCTCGCTGGAGCGGGTTCGCTGGTTTTGATTGTAGTCGTTGGAATCGTAGTACGAGTTGCTGAACTGGTACGATGAGGACATGCTTGAACGCAATGCGTCTGTGAGAGAAGCGAGAGATGCGGATGGTCTCAGGCGTAAGATCGCCTGAGAATGCGGATGCTTGGTGTTTGTGTTGTGTTGGTGCTGGAGATGAAGTGGCGACCGTCTATTTAGCACCAAGCTTGGGGCCTAGTAGGTAATATATTTAGGCGCGAAATACGGTCAAGGGCGGAAAGAAACGTATTCTTGGGGCGGTGGCAGTTTAGCCCTGTTCGCTGTGTGATGCAGGGAGAAGTCAAAGTGGCCAGCCAAAGAGGAGAAGAATGGTTCAAGTGTATGGAATTCAAGATTGAGTACGAGGATGAGTTTGGAGGTGAGAAGAATGTCTGTCGCAAGTTGGACAAGCACCGACTTGAACCAAAGGCCGAGTATCAAGTGGCCATGTCTTGTTGCCCACTCCGCTTGCGCCATGCCCTTGTTGCGGCGCCCTGTTGCACCAGTTACCGGCTGAGGCCGTTGGCACAGCAACTTGGGAAGGAGCGCCCCAACAGCACCTCCCCAGGCCCAGGCACCCAGCCAGCCAGCCAAGCTAGCTAAGGCCCCAAGGCTTCAAGGCTCCAAGGCCCCCAGACGGGTGAGCAATGGTTGAAAACTGGAGACGGGGCCCGTGCACCAGCACAGGAGAATTTTTCCCACGCCATTGATTTGCCCCGATGCGATTTCGTTAATGCACCTCTCTAACAAACTTGCAGACTCTCACACGCCGAGCTGTCCGTTACTATTGTTGCTGCCGCGCGACGCTCCCGGCCATAGCTGTTCCTTGCACCACCACCGATCCATCCGTCAATCTACGCACAACCACACAGACACCCCCCGGAACAAGCCCCTCAGCCTCAGGATGGATCTCCAAACACCCAGCAAGTACATCACCCTCGTCTCAGCCGACGGCTTTGAGTTTGTCGTGCTTCGCGAGGCCGCCATGGTCAGCCCCATCATCAAGGGCATGCTCGATGTGAGGAGTACGTGAGACGAAAACTTCTCTGCTCAGCAATCTCTCGCAATGGAGAGTGCCCAAGCAGTCAGCTCACAACTCTTCACAGGTCAGTTCGCCGAGGCCAGGGACGCCCGCTGTGTCTTCCAAGAGATGAGGTAGGTTTTTTCGCTTATCCATGTGCTACCTGGTGCAAATCATCTTGCTATCCGTCGGCTCTGCCCTTCTTTCGTGCTTCCCCCGCCATTTTGACGACGATGAGCTCAGCTCTGACCGTCACTTGGCCCCTTCTCGGTGGATTGATGACAACTCGTGGAGATTTTGCTTGATAGAACAGCCGGCTTCGGTTCTGGCTGATCTGGCTGATTGCTCACTACACTTGACCTGACCACATCCTCACCCGCTTCTTCGCCCCAAGATCTCCAGGAATGCTGAATTGAGAGGGAGAAAAACAAAATCCTAGATGCTGATTGCTGGAAACAATAGCGCCATGGTCCTGGATAAGGTGGTTGAGTATTTTCACTACTGGTACCGTTATCGCAATAGTGAGGATGTACCTGACATGGACATCCCCGTCGAGCTCTGTCTCGAGCTGTTGGCCGCTGCAGATTACCTGGGCCTGGACCAGTACGCATCCCAACCAGCACATCCCGGTCCAGCCGCTTTGAGACTAATTTCGGCCAGGGCGAATATGAGTATGAGGTAACCGGACCAAAACATTGGGGCTTTTCTGTTGCTGCCGACGCACAACCCACACCTGCATCTATAAATGCACACCTTTTTTTTTCATTTTGCTTGTTTTGCACCCATCAACATCTCTGCTTGCACGGAGGTCACCACAAACCTGTGGGAGTATCGGAGTTCGAACGGTAAGGATCTGGCATTGCTTTTATTTGACGTCTGTTTGGATTACGACTAGACATTCCGCAATACACGTCCCACTGCGGTTTTCATAATTAATGACAACAAACTTGCTATCTGAGGCCGTGATGCCTTTTGGTTTGACGGACATGTGATATTTCGTCTTTTGTGCAACTTTGAACACTCGCAATGAGCCTCAGCGCTCTTTGTTTTCACCATTTCAGCATATGCGTTCTTCCTCACTACTCATCCATGGGTCGAACGTCTATTAGAGATGGAAGATGAATGAATCCCCCTCATTTTGTGTGACTCAGTTGTCGCATTGAGCTTTCACTTTTTGGGTGGGGATACATAATTACCTTTGTAGTAAAATTGATTGTACGTTGTAAGCTTGCAAAAAGCGAGAAAAGCGAGAAATTCATCCGTATTGTATCATCCACGTTGCGTGAGAGATAGTCGCGCGGTGATAGATTTTTAGCAATAATATGATGGCTCCCCGATTTCCTCACTGGACCTGCTTTTTCAACAAATAATTACTAAGAGATGCACAAATAGTTGCTGATTACCATGCTCGCTGCCGTGCAATATATTGTGCGTTTCGTGGTTGCCAAATGATGCATGCAACATTCGCCTGTCAATTGATTTGCTCTCAAGCTCGCCCTGAGTGTCCAAGCCAAAATTTACAGAGCCTACTTTCCCAGGCCCCAACACGCTGACGACCTACCTTGCAACTACAACAATTCGCCGCGACAGATGGCCGCCAACACCTTTGAGACGCAGGGCGTCCGTATCGCCGTAGAAGGCTGTGTGCGTCCTCCCTGGTCCTCCCCAGTTCAGCAATGGGGCCAATGGCTAACTTTTTTGCTGTAGGGACACGGCACCCTCAACGCCATCTACGCCTCCGTCGCTGAGTCGTGCAAGCATCGCGGCTGGGATGGCGTCGATCTGCTCATCATCGGCGGCGATTTCCAGGTGTGTTTCTGGCATCCTCCTTGTAAATAGCGGCTCATTGACCAGCATATCTAGTCTTGTCGGAATGCCGCGGATCTGAGCGTCATGTCGTGCCCTGTCAAATATCGTCACTTGGGCGACTTCCCCCAGTACTACTCTGGGGAGCGAAAGGCTCCCTATTTGACTATATTTATTGCAGGAAACCACGAGGCAAGTTCACACCTGTGGGAGCTCTACTACGGTGGCTGGGTCGCACCAAACATATACTACCTCGGTGCTGCGAATGTTCTTCGGCTGGGACCACTTCGTATCGCTGGCCTGTCTGGCATCTGGAAGGGTTTCGACTATCGCAAACCCCACCACGAAAGATTGCCATTCAACTCTGATGATGTCAAGTCATTCTACCATGTCCGAGAATTTGATGTGCGAAAGCTTCTCCTCATCCAGACACAGGTGGATGTGGGATTAAGCCATGACTGGCCACGCGCCATTGAAAAGCACGGAGACCAGGAATGGCTATTCAAAAAGAAGCCCGATTTTCGACACGAATCTAGGGATGGTACACTTGGCAATGTGGCCGCAGAATATGTCATGGATAGGCTGAGACCACCGTATTGGTTTTCTGCACACTTGCACGTGAAGTTTGCGGCGATCAAGCCGTATGAAGATGAGGTAGCGTCTAGCGCTGAAGCACCCAAGCCTGAAGCACCCCCCAAACCGGTGGCTGCAGAAGAAGGCAACCCAGACGAAATTGATTTGGACATGGACGAGGATGAAACGGAAGAGACAAACCCACCAGCCCCAGAACCGGAGAAACCTGAAGAAACCAAGACTCAGGCAGGTGAGGAAGTATCTGACGAGCTTCGGGCACAATTGCCTGCCTCTTTCGCTCGACCACAGCCAAAGCGTATTCCTGGACAACCAGTTCCAGCTGGCATCTCCAACAAACAAGTACGCTTTTTGGCTCTGGACAAGTGTCTTCCCGGGCGACACTTCCTCCAGCTCTGTGAGATTCAGCCTTTCAAATCCGAGACAAACGCTGAGCACCCGCCAGGCGGTAGTTCGCCACGGTATAGATTGCAGTATGATCCTGAATGGCTCTCAATCTCTCGTGTATTTCACAAATCGCTAGTGATCGGCGATCGAACTGCACAGGCAGCGCCGGATCTAGGAGAGGATTACTATCTCCCGCTCATAGAGACGGAGAGAATGTGGGTTAACGACAATATTGTGAAAGCCGGCAAGTTGGATGTCCCAGAAAATTTTGAGATTACGGCCTCTCCGTATGTTGCAGGGACACCCGAGATTGTTGACGAACAGCCAGAAGAGTACACCAATCCCCAAACTGTAGCGTTTTGTGAGCTTCTGGGCATCGAGAATCTGTGGGATGCAAGTGACGAGGAAAGACAGCAACGGAAAGCTCAAGGCCCACCACCTTCAGAAAGAGGTGGCCACGGTGGTGGGGGTAGAGGATTTGGTCGTGGAAGAGGTGGCCGCGGCGGCGGTCGCGGGCGCGGTGGTGGAAGAGGCAGAGGCAGAGGTCGCGGAGAGCACAGGGGTAGGTGGTAAGCAGTAATTATTAAACCAATCGCCAAAAATTGAAGTGAAAAAGGCGGGATTTACCCATCTAAACGATAACTGATTTGTGCCATTCGCAGGCTGAAAGGCTAGCGATTCAGCTCGCTAATTTAGTCGCGTCGCAGTTTGCTTCTGCTTCCAGCCCGCCTTTGTGAACTTGATTCCTTGCGAAGCCATCGCCAGATGAAGAAAAAAAGCACTCGTTGATAAGAGATCATGGAACCCACGAAAAGCAACGATTTAAGGAATCCAAGGCGCTTCACTTATGATGCTCTCCCACCGTCCTCCATTCGCCTACTTGAACGTGCCGGTAGAACAACCGATGGCACCCTATGCTTTAAGATCAAGGTCTACAACATCGATGATCCAAGTCTACAGTACCATTGTTTATCATACACGTGGGGAAATCCTTACGCGGATGGTGTATACTCCATCGATCACTTCAACGCGGTCAATGCCAATTACACGTCGGAGAACGAGGAACTGGTTTTGATCAACGACCAGCCACTCCATATCCAAAGGAATCTGCACGATGCCCTACTGGACATACCTGCGACAGTGTTTGTAGATGAGTTGAACAGGCCCACGGGGCAAGGACAGACTTACCTGCATTCTGTAGCAGGTCAGGGTCTCGATGGAATTGTTGAACGGCGTGTCAGAAGAGGAGCCGGCATAGATATCCGCGATGACAACGGTCGAACAGCGCTCCACTGCGCCGCAGAGAATGGTAAAGCCGAGTGTGTTGAGATATTGTGCAAAGCTGGAGCGCTGCGAGGGGCAAAAGACAACAAAGGACGAACAGCAATGGAAATGGCCACAGAAAAAGGTCACCAGGCAGTCATCTCCGTACTGCAGAGCCGTTCAGACCAACCTGATCCGGAGCCAGCGATTCTTGTCAAAGACTTGAGAGGTGCGGATAGTCTCATTTGGGTGGATGCGATATGCATCAACCAAAACGACATAGACGAGAAGAGCGCGCAGGTGAGCGTTATGGACATGATATACTCTAGAGCCACTTTTGTGGTGGCCTGGCTGGGCCCAGAGGATGATAATTTCCAAGCTGGGCTCAAGACGCTCAAGATATTGGCGGATCACGTCGAAAGATTTCAGGAGAGTCAGATTATACCTTTTGGTGGACACGACAAGGAGAAGTACGAAGCTGCAGGCGTCCCCTACATCTCATGGGAAGAATGGGTCGCGTTGGCAAGTATTTTCCAGAGGCAATGGTTCAAGCGGGCCTGGATCGTACAGGAGGCTGTCCTGCCAGATATTTTGCTCATGTATTGCGGGAAGCACAAGGTGCTCTGGCACGAGCTGGGCGTAGTGGCCGAGGCCCTACGACGCAACGAAGCCAAGCTCGGTGCTTCGCGGTCCAAGAACTTCGTACCAGTCGGCCAAATCGCCGTCGCCGTAGAGTGGAACATGGCCGAGATCTACAAGTGGCGTACATATATGCGACTGGCAACAGGGCCAGACGCCGACAAGGCACAGGCCTGCAAACGCTTGATTACTCTGGATGAGCTTACGAGGTGCTTCTGGACCTTTCTGGCTTCAAATTTGAGAGACAAGATTTATTCGCTCTACGGCATCTTGAACGTATTTGGGGAGGAGCGTCAACTTTCAGACTATCGCAAGTCAGTGGCCAGCGTCTATACATCAGCAACGAGGCAAATCATGATTCAAGCTGGAGATATCAATTTACTGTCGAGCTGCATTTTCTCACCGAGCCGGCGTCGAGACATACCAAGCTGGGTGCCGGATTTTGGGCTACCGGGCATCAATGCCATTCCAGACTTGTTTTCCGCAGACAAAGGACTGGAATACCATCCCCCAGTAGCCGATTTTCTCGATCAACCGACGCTCATGGTGGGGGGGTTTCGTCTTGGGTCGATTGGCCAAATAGCAGGTCGACAGGGAGCCACTCCCAGAGAAAAATTCATATTTCACCCATCCTGGTTGAAGCTTGCGCTGTCGCTGAAAGTGGATGGGGAGCCTGAGACCCAACAGCCGCTCTCGGATATCCTGTGGAGGACACTGTGCATGGACATGTCCTACGGTAGCTTTTTTGACGCTAAGAAATATGGCCCACGAGCACCAGATGCATTCGGCCACCAGTTCAAGATTCTCATGATGGTCATGATTCTGGCTGCTGGGGATGCACAGGTATTGGATCACTTTGGGCTTCCGCGAGCTCCCGATGACCGACAAGCCACCATCATCTTAGAGCCTTACAATCCTTTTGAAGAAGACTTGGCATGGGTTCTAGATGAGCTTGACAAATTCGCTCAGATTGACGGAGATCTCCGCTGTACTCCGTCGCGTGAGGAAGTGGTTGTATTGTGGGATAGCTTTCAGTACACCTTGTCCCGGCTTACACGGGCAAACGCGGACGGCAGCCCTGTAGATGTGACGCTGCCACCAGACGTTGTCAATGGAAAAGCACGGATCGTAGGAAACGGCATAGTGGAGACGCAATCAGCCCTGTTCAGCAGCTGTCTAAGCTTTTCAAACGCATATAACGTGGCATACGGCGGACGGCAGCTATTTACCCTAGCGGATCGGTATTTGGGGCTCGGCCCGCTCTCAGCCCACGTTGGAGACGAGGTTTGGATCTTGCCAGGGTTGACTACGCCGGCAATTCTGAGGCGTGTGGAGCAAAGCTTGGAGGAGACCGTGACCGAGGCATCCCTCAACGAAAATGCTTCTGCTCTGGAGTATCACTTTGTAGGTGCTGCATATGTGCATGGCATCATGCGCGGCGAGGCAGTGGAGGGCGCAGAGGTGCAGCTGGAGGAGATTGAGCTCATCTAGTTGGCTGCGTCCACAGGTGCACCCTTGCCGTTATTTATCTCAGACGTCTGGGACATTGTATGACGAGCTAATAGAAACAGGGCGCTCGTGTTTTGCTTTGCCTCCTGTCGAAGATGTGTCTGTGGGGTTGTTGGTGAAGCAATGGACGAATGCCAGCTGCGCCCAAGCCCAGGCACCGCCCAATAGGATGGTGGGGTGACAGGCACTGCACTGTGGCAACCACACCAATCAGGTAATGGTGTAAACAACTCCCCCAAAGTTGCCCCCCGGCCCAAGCCCAAGGGCCCTGGACAGTAAACCGTCATCGCCAGCACAAACGGCTTTATTTTTGGGACACACGCCCCCCAACGTCCAACATCCACCTACATCACCACCGATTAACTTGAACATTTCTCCCTTCACCTGCAGCAATATCGCCGCATCCTATCCGCCGACGCAGCATCCCCGCCTGCAGCCTGTCTCGGCAACCGCCACACCGCATAGTGAGTCCTGCAGAACTCACATGTCTATCGATTGCCCCGCTAACCGCTGGAATGCAGCATCGCAGAAGAAGCAGACGACGAGTACCACGACGACAACTGCTACGACAACGGCCGCCACCATGGCTCAGTTCTTAACCACCGTGTTAGTCCTCTCTCTCCAGCCTCCTTCACAACTTTGCCATCACATCCACCTACCCTCCCATCACCGCCACCATGTCGCTGTTCCGGTACCTGAGCCCCAAGTCCTTGTCGACGATGAGCCAGATGGAAAAGACCATCATACCAGTCTCGGCATCACCAGAACCATACAAGGGTCGATTTGTAAATAGATTCGAGGTGCCCTTTCTGGATCCCCACGCAGATCGTTATGCGAATCTATATGAAAGACACTACATCGATGACTACGAAGACGAATACCTTGAACAGTACCCGGAACAGTACCAACAACACTATCAACATGATCATCGAGAGCTCTACCAAGAAACCTACCAGGAATCTTACCATGAACCTCCTTACCATGAGCCCTATCAAGAACATCACCAAGAACCCCACCCAGAACAATATGTTGAGCTGGTTAATGAGAAAGTGGCTAACACAAACATCAACGAGAACAGTAACCAGCGAAGGAATCAGTTCCGCCCCCGTGTGGGTAAGAGTGGTACCGCCAGCTACCAGCTACGGCAGTACGCCGAGGTGACGCTTGGCGGTGGAAGTTTGCGCAAAGTTGTTAAGCTCCCTGAGGGCGAAGATGAGAATGAGTGGTTGGCTGTCAACAGTAAGTGCCCAAGGTGGCTCCAAAAGATCGAAACAAAATATGCTAACAAAATTCAGTGGTTGACTTTTACAACCAAATCAATCTCCTATACGGTGCCATCACTGAGTTCTGCTCCCCTCAGTCTTGCCCCGAAATGAAGGCCACCGATGAGTATGCACATGTGAGCAAACGAATTTGCCCACTAGGACTAACGTAAAAATAGGTTCGAGTACCTCTGGCAGGATAACGAAAACTACAAGCGCCCGACCAAGATGCCAGCCCCAGCCTACATTGAACAACTAATGACATGGGTTCAATCCAACATTGACAATGAGCAAGTCTTGCCTAGCAAGATCGGTATGTCTTAATTCTACTGTACTTCCTATCTAATTTCTGTCGGTTAACATTTTGTCAGGTGTGCCTTTCCCCAAGTCATTCCCAGCACTCGTCCGCCAGATCTTCAAGCGGATGTACCGAGTTTACGCACACATCTACTGCCACCACTATCCCGTAATTCGAGAGCTTGGCCTAGAGCCACACTTGAACACGAGTTTTAAGCAGTATGTGCTTTTCGTAGATGAGCACAGCCTTGCCAGCGGCAGGGATTACTGGGGTCCCTTGGGGGATCTCGTTGACAGCATGTTGAAAAGTGATTAAGCAAATCCATGGGAACATCTTCAGCCGACGGACGTGGGCGGTGGAGTTTTGGTGTTAGGACAAGACCTTAGAGCACAGTGAAACGTTAATTGTATGATGGTTATAATGAACCGCGATGAGGGGAGCCCGGATAAATGGGAATTTGTTGGGCTGCAGTCGCATTGAGGGGAAGTAGACAACCACAAGAATTGAAGTCGCATTCCATTTTAAACATTTTTATGAAGAAACAAGGCACAAATGAAACTAGTAAAAGGCAATAGCACGTAGCATTTCCAATATTTGCAGTCCTCATTCTCATCTGAAACCTGCTGAAGCGCAATGTTATGGCCCAGTGTTATGTAATCGGTACCCGGGGAAAAATGTGGATGCCTTAGCCTTTCCAGGCATCAACACCCGAAAATTGCCGAGAGCAACAACTTCCAGCATCGAAAACCCGGAGCTCTACGACAGCCGAACTCATCAACCTCCCGCCCTCCGCATCGACACCATCCGCCATGTTCTCGCGACAAGTCCTCCGCTCTGTCCGGGCTGCCGCCCCCCAGCGAGCTCTCGCCCTCCGCGCCGCCCCCGTCCGCACCTACGCCGCCGCCGCGACGGCCGAAGTCAAGCCCCCCATTGCCGTCTTCGGCGTTGATGGCACCTATGCCACGGCTCTGGTAACGCTCCCCAACACCCCCAATCGTCCTCGACCCCGACATATGCACCCTCGAGGGCCCCTTTCGCATCGCTCCCATGCCAATTGGCATCGCCGATGACCTCGCTGGGTCACCATGTCGGGTCAATGGATGTGTCTGCGTCGCCGTCGCTGACCTCATGCTTTTTTTTTGCGTCAATTTAGTACACTGCTGCTTCCAAGACCCAGAGCCTCGACACTGCCGCCAACGCCCTCGCCAACCTCGGCTCCCTGCTCGAGAAGGACCCCAAGCTCGCCGCCATCCTCTCCGCCCCTACCTTGACCCCCGAGGACAAGTCTGCCATTGTCCAGGAGCTCACCAAGCACACCGGCGCCAGCAACGCGACCGTCAAGAACTTCCTCGACACCCTCGCCGAGAACAACCGCCTCGGCCTCATCCCCGGCATCGTCGAGAAGTTCGCCGCCATCATCTCCGCCGCCCGCGGCGAGGTCGAGGTCACCATCACCAGCGCCCAGGTACGTTTTTTTTTGGGTTGGAGCTGCGCCATCGGATATACGAGGGAGAAGCGAGAGATGGACCCGGGTTTCCATGATGATCATGAGACGGGAATGGGAATGTCATGATGGAACAATGGGCTAACGCAACCCGATTAGCCTCTTGACAAGCGAACCCTCAACCGATTGGAGGCTGCCGTCGCCAAGTCTGCCTACATTGAGTCCGGCCAGAAGCTCAAGGTCACCAACACTGTACGTTATACAATTCCCCGATTCCTGACCTCGAGTTCGATCGAGGTTATTGCATGCATGCATACACACGCACGCAACACAAAAAAGACACATGGATCCTAACAGCTCTCGAATCTAGGTCAACTCCGACATTGTTGGCGGTCTCGTCGTCGAGATTGGCGACCGAACCATCGACCTCAGCGTCTCCTCCCGCATCGCCAAGATGAACAAGCTCCTTACGGACTCCCTGTAAAATATCTATAGTACAACTACCACCTTAGTCTCCTTGCCTCGTCTTGCGGGCACGGTCTCGGCCGCTCGCCCACCACATCCACGGCCTACGCAGGGCTGTTGGGCTCCAACTCTTGTATCAGTGCGGTCTGCCGCTGCGGGGGGGGTTGTCGATGGAATGAATAGTGTAGGAGGGTGTGCATAGGGCGCGCAATAAAATGCAGTTCCCCCCAGGCCAAATTAATGTTTCCATGCTGTGATGTCTTCTTTTTTTTTTCGCTAAAGCTGGCAACTCCAACGGAAATAAGGAAGAAAGAAATGTTGCTCAGCTAAACACTGCTATACAAACTCGACCAAGCCGCATTCATGAGCCAGGGTTTGGACTAACAAGACGACTTTGATCATACCAGGTGGCGCAGATCCAGTCCTGCTAGCTGGGAACAAACGCCAAGTAACAACCAACTTTGTCGTCCCATACGTCATCCATCCACTATTCTCTCATATGCAACATATAGTGCGCTGAAATGATAATCGCTTTTAATATTTTACGGTATGGGGTCCTCGTAAAAGAAAAGGTTTTCGTATTTTTTCTTTGGATAAACAATTATATTAATCCAACTGCAATATTCCAGATTCTTTTAGGACTCTATTTGCTTTAAAAACTATAATTATTTTTACTATGCCAAAACTCGCGCAGCGGTCGCAGAGACGGGGTCCCAGTTACAATTGTTTAAAAGCTGGCAAAGAGCTCGATCGAAAGGGTGTCTGGGTTTGCTAACGTAATCAGGGCGACGCTCCCGTCCGCCTCGCCAGGACGGATAAGGGTCAGCGTAAAGAAGGCTGCCGTCTTCGCAATGGTATCTGTGACAATGACGCCAGTGAACATCTCCAGCACCGTTTGGACCTGGCTATTGCCATCGTCCTTGGAGCCGTTATCAAGTATACTCCCCGATCTAAAATAGTCCTAGGTCTCGTTTCCGTCAGGCGCTTGTTCGATTAGAGCATCGAATAAATGTACCATACTATGAAAGCTGTTCTCCTGGCTCGCGTTAAGCCCCAGTTGTGTGCCATTGGACTGGGCGCTATTCATTTCCATGCCCAGGTCCCAGTACGGCAACCAAGATTCATCAATTTGGGCCAGAGATCCTACAGCAGCCTGGCCTCTTTTTTCGCCATCGGCAAAAATCGACGGGTCCGTAACATTGCTCTCGACCAGCGTAGTAGCACGTGTGTTGGCAAAAACCTTTGAAGGAACCCAGTGCGCCATGTAGCTACACGCTGCAACGCGATTGCCTCTATTCCCCATATCGTAGTACGGAAGCCGTGCATAAGACACCAGAGAAGACTCACTAATTATCCGCCTTTATTGCCCAGAAATGAAAAAGATCCTCTTGTTCCACCCAAACGTCTTTTAGGACGGTCCAGTTGCCGACCTGATTCTAAATTTGATGATAATCGTCTCCCATATTTTCAGAAAAACAAGTCAACTCTTCGGATGCATAATAAATTTTCTGGTATTTCAGAGACATTGTTGTAACCTTGAAAGTTCCAAACCTTGCACTTTGTGTGAACAAGAGGCTGGTAGTTGGGTGAAGTGGTTTTGAGGCTGAGCCTGTCACCTTCGATCCACCTGCAACCACTGAATTGTACTTCTATCATGTAAGATTTAAACAAGAAAGGCTCCAATTTGGCAACAAAAACACCAGTTGGTTTCAGGGGTTAGTGAGGTTACTCAACGCTGCATCTGTTCAAAGCCATCCAGCGTTGACCCCGGCACGTTTCAAAGACAAAGATAAATGCAACACAACCCTCGAACGATTATAACCGAGGTATTTCTCCATTCATTACTACACTAGCAATAATTCAAGAGTTATTGTGTATTCATAGAATCAATCACTCCCGGCGGGCTGTTACATGGCTGGTATCCAAATACGGCGTGTATATTTTTTTTGCCAGGTACCCAGTCTAAAGATCGTATTTTCGAACCAATGCATCCAAGTGAATTCCGGGAACCAACAGGGCTCGCTTCAAGATGCTAAACTCTTAATTTTGACTCCTCTTCTTTTGTACCCTTCATCAATCCATCAGGGAAACACATCCTAAGCCTTTGGCTCAAATTCATCATCGTGTTCGTAGTTACCGGAGTAGCCTTCATCCCTTAGCCGGTTGAGCTGATCGGAAACGTAGCTGTGCATATGAGTATCTGCAATAACGCGTTGCCGTAGTCTCTCTGGATCCTCTAATCTGACCGAATGAGCTGAGTTGTTGTCGTCGTCAAAGTCACTTCTGGCACCGATTGAACGGGCAGTCGACGATCGCCTTAGACGGGGCATCCCATTGGCATGAGGCATCCCCCTGCTAACCGATTCATCAAAGTAGTGAGACATTCCCAAGGACGGTGTTCGCGGGGTTTGAGGGAGCCGGCAGTTCACACTATACACAAGTTAGCATTTCCCTAAACTGGAATAGAAAGTAAAAAAGAAAAAGAAAAAGAAAAAAAAAAGGGGGGGGGGAGGAAAAGATGAGAAACTAACCCAGTGTCATGGATCATTCGGGCAATCAGTCCAGTCCATCCGCACTGGTGAGTCGCGCCTAAGCCTCGACCACTATCGCCATCAAAGAATTCGTGGAACCAGAGGTAGTCCTTCCAGTGTTCATCAAAGTCGAGGCGGTCGTCACCTCCATTGATGCTTCGACGGCCATCATCCGTTCGAGCAAATAAATGCTGCAGACGGTGCTGAATCTCTTCAGCAACTTTTCCCAGGTGCATGTAATCACCGCTGCCAGTCGGACACTCAACCTGGAATTCAGGTCCGTAGAAAAGGTAGAAGCGCTGGAGGGACTCGACCAAGAGAAAGTTGACACATAGCCAAATGGGCCCTCTCCAGTTGCTGTTGCCACCAAACAACCCACTGTCCGAGTCGCCGGGCACGTACCCGACAGCAAACGTTTGTCCATTCACTTCCATCGAGAACGGGTTCTCTTTGTGGTACTTAGACAAGGATCGAATTCCGTGGTCGCTGAAGAATTCATCTTCGTCCAACATTCGCTTCAGAATCAATGCAAGTCTATCTTTGCTCACGATCGAGAGCAAAAGTCTGTTCCCCTTTCCTCTTTTTCTAATACTTGCCATGTTTCTCTCGGCCAAATCGCATCTATGCTCCATGAACCAATCCACCCTCTTCTTGAAGGACGGAAGTTTGTGGAGCAACTCTGGCTCAAGTGTGATGGTTGCGTAGAGCGGAATCAGACCAACGAGGGATCTCACAGGTAGTTGTTGGATCCAAGGACCACCCCATGAAATCGCATCATAGTAAAACCCATCTTTTTCATTCCAGAGCGACGCCTCATCCTTGGACCCGGTTCGGAACGTCATGGCATCGCTGATGAAGATGAAGTGCTCAAAGAATTTCGAGGCAATGTCTTCGTAGATGCGACGGTGCTTTGCCAGTTCAAGGGCAATATTCAACATGGAGAGGCAGTAAAACGCCATCCAGCCGGTACTGTCTGCTTGCTCAAGCACACCACCCGTAGGTAGAGGCTCAGAACGATTGAACAGCCCGATGTTATCCAGGCCCAAGAAGCCTCCTTCAAAAACGTTCTTACCATCGGCATCCTTTCGGTTTACCCACCAAGTAAAATTGAGAAGCAGTTTCTGAAATACGCGCTCGAGAAAGTCGAGGTCCTGGCGGCCATACAATTTGCGTTCGATCTTGAAAGTCCTAAATGTGGCCCATGCATGGACAGGAGGGTTCACATCGCCGAAATTCCACTCATATCTGAACACGCTGTCAGTCTCTTTGTCAGTTGCTAATAAACGGACTGATACTTACGCAGGGAGTTGTCCATTTGGATGACAGTACCACTCGCGAGTAAACAGATCAAGTTGCTTCTTCGCAAAATCCGGATCGATCATGGCCAGGGGGATACAGTGGAATGCGCTGTCCCAGGCTGCAAAGAACGGGTATTCCCAGGAGTCTGGCATTGATAAAATATCGTCGCAATGCATGTGTTTCCATTGTTCGTTCCTCACGCCCTTGCGGGAGTCGGGTGGTGGAGGCATGGTAGGGTCACCGTTGGCCCAATGGTCCCAGACGAAATAGTAGTGCTGCTTCGTCCACATCATGCCTGAAAAGGCTTGACGCTGAATATTTCTTAGGTCATCTGTCATTGGGAGAGGGCTGAGCCTGTAAAAGAATTCGTCGGCTTCTTCTCGACGGGTTTCAACCAAATCATCAAACTCTTCCTCGTCAAGATAGTCGTCATCCCGTTTACTAAACCTAAATCGAACAACTGCAACAGCCTGTCAGAAATTTTTTCGATCCGTTCTATCATTCAAACTCACCAGCACACTCTCCGGGGTTGACTCCGCCGTCTTCATTAAAGCTGAACCAGGCCGCAGACTTTGTACCTGTCTTGGCAGGATTGATAGCATCCTTTTCGCCATTAACGACGTACCTGTGAAAGGCGTCCTTGACGTATGGCTGCTTATTCTTTTGCTTGTACAGGGCCTTGAAGTTGGTGTCATTTTCGGTGAACATGAACTGGGGCATGATGTCTTCTCCACTGTTTCCTACTCCAGGGGATGGAGAAAATAAAGTATACCGATCCCCAAGACTCCAATGGTTGGATTTTATCATGGTGTCATCGTGGACTTGGATGGAAGGCTTCCTGTCTTCAGGCTCTCTCCCCCAGCTCCACGTGTTGCGGAACCACACTTGGGGGATGATGTGCAATGGGGCAGGGTCTGGGCCTCTGTTCCAGGCCGTAACTCGGAAAAGAATCTCATCTGGGTCATCTGTTTCTTTGGCAGTCTCGATGAAGATGTCCCAGTATCTATCCTCGTCGAATACCCCTGTATCCAAAAGCTGATATTCGTCGTCCTTTTTCGTTCGACGGCCGTTTTCGTCGATCAGGTCCTTGTACGGGAATTTCTTCTGGGGGTATTTGTAGAGAAACTTCATGTAAGAATGCTAAAAGAAAGAAGAATCAGTACGTATACGCGTGACAATTTTCGGGGCTTGTTTACAGTCTATTCCATTTGTTAGCACGAGCACAAGCCAGTTGTGAATCAGAGTCAACTACTGACCGGGGTGTTGTCGACATGAAAGTGGGCTTCCTTGACACTCTCGCCATGATTACCCTGTGGATTGGAGAGTCCAAAGAGACGCTCTTTGAGGAAATCACTGCGCCAGTCAGCACCAATTGACAACGTTGGAACCACAGAAATCGCACTCTTCCTCGTTCCAGAAGCTAAAGGCAATATTCTGCCAGCCATGGGTATCGCAAACGCCTGCAATACCATCCTCGCCCCACCTGAATGCTCGGGACCGGGCGTGATCGTGGGGGAAGTCTATGCGAACCTGTCAGTCTGCGAGGCGCTGCGGGGTCAGGGTTGGGGCCAGACGTACGGCTCCAGGCGTCTCCATCGGGGCTGTAATCCTCTCGGACTGCAGATTGTTAGCGATTGCGAGCTCGCAAGGGGGGGCACAGTTTACCAGTCGCCCATTGGCGCTCAGAAACGTAAGGACCCCATTTCTTCCAGTACTTCGTGCGATCGCGATCTTCCTTGAGGCGTCTCTCCTCCTCCGTAAGGAATTCGTGGCCGTCAAAGATGACCATGGCTGATAGCGGACGCTGGCGAGGGGTAGTTCGGGGAGGGGCAGCAAGGGTCGTTACAACAGCGGGCAGAGGTCAAAAAAGACGGTCACAGGGCGGCAATCCAGCTGGCCTCTATCTTTCTACACCTTCAGAGCTAGAGGAGAAGAGAAAGGGAAGAAATTTGGGGGGCGGGTGATAAAAAAGAAGAAGCTGACGGCAGAGAGGTGGGACGAGGGGGGAAGAGCTTCACGGAGACGGCGAGACACCATGGATGCATGACAAGGTGAATTGAGTGGGTATGACGATTTGGGCAAAGCTTAGTTACGCTTTCCGCTGCCGGTCATCACTCCTGCGACGGAGCTTGACCTGGCGTTTCTGCACAGTAGAGTTTTGCGCACAATTGATAAGGCCCCGCGGCGCCATCCAAGTCCCAAAAGGTGCTGTTGGCGACCAACTGCAACGTCGGCCGCCGCGTTTAGAGCGTTATGGCACTGTACCTGAGCCAGGCCGGATCCTCATGGGAGCGGTGCTACAGTCAATGCAACCCCAGCACAATGCAGCCAAGCAAAAAGAGCTCTCTTCCTAATCGCTCACGGTCCCTCATGATCGCTGACTGCTCGCCGAGCTCCTCTCAGCTGGCCAGTCGGAAGCTAGTCTCAACCAAAAAGTCGAGACCTCAAGGGGGTCCCGCCGTGCAACCCCCGTAAAACAAGCTGGGGTTGGTGGAACCGAGAAGCGTGTCATGGTGATTACAGCAGCATTATCGTGCTTCACATGCCTGTGAGTGATTGCTGACTGTGCGCCAGCATGCCCAACGCGGGCCGACAAAGCGCAACGGCCATCACTACGTGCGCTAGAAGCCCCCCAACGACCACTGTCATGACGTCTTTCATTCATTATGGCGTCCACCCCCAGTCAGCCGAATCAAAGTTCAGTTCTAGTACACGCACATGCTGGCATTAAGAATGCCACTAAGGGAAAAAATAATCAGGAAAAAAGAAAGAAACGGTCAAACTTTTCTACAAATTTTCGCGTTTCGCCCACCAGGGCTGACCCCCTCCCTCGACAAGCATGGCTTAAACCATCAACAGCAGCTAGAGAAGCACCCGTCTCAACATTTAAGTTCCTCCAGTCTTCTTTCATCTTAGGAGCAAGGAACCCACAGTTATCCGCCCTTAACAACGTTGGGATAACACATCTGTGCGGCCGAAACAATCAATCGTCACCGGCATCGGGACGTGTGTAGGAGCCGCTCAGCCAGCCAACCAGGCCAAAGACGAGACACCTCCCGCAATGCAACATGAAATCATGAACCGAGCGGGCAGTGCGGTCTCTCCCGTTTTCGACAGCTGCGCAGAGCATGGGTAGGTAGGTAACAGGTGTCCAATAATATCGAATTACGAGACCAGTCCCAGGTCAAGCATTGGTGCAAACCAGATGGCCTCCAAGTCGTGCACCCAACTACGCAATGCCATGGTTGCGTCGCCCCCAGGTGTGCGCGACGGGCATGAAACAACTATGCACAACATTCCAGATCCTATATTTTGTCTGAAACATTTGCTTCGCACAGCAACCACAACAACAACACGGCAGAAGCTCCATTCTGTTGTGCCCTACAATCCGTCCTGGATGTGCGGATCCATGGAGTGTTCGCCTCCCTGCTAGTCGAGCATTCGATGATCGGGCCACAGGAACATGCAATGCGATGATCTCGACCAGGACCTAATCCTTGCTCAACCCATCGCCACAGCATTTGATGCTAGGTTCCAAGTGAACATCCGGGGCTCCGTCACCAAACCTTGGTTTCAAGCTGGATGATGAATAACGATGGCGTGCGCCACGTTTTAATTGGCCAGGACATCCCTGCCGCCTAGCTCTTCCAGCATGCAGCAAGGCACCAAAAGCTCTGGGCACTCGAGTCTTGCACTAAGCTGTGCTCCCCTCTACTGGTCTTAGCTGGGAGCGCCGCCTCAACAAGCCCCGTCCATCCATCATCAGATGCCAACTCCGCCACCAAATATTCGTGGCTTCAGCTGTCCTCTACCATAACCCTCGTTCTTGGCGTTTCTCATCGCTATTAAGCCCTCGCAGCATGCGTTGCTCGCCCTAATTCTGATTCCCGATATTTTCCACCCTGATTCCGCCCGCTCAAACGCATCCTCGATAACTCCGACGAACCGACGACACGTCGCTTTTTCTTCCCACAATATATCCCAACTCCGACCGAAACCCCACACCACAGTCAAACAACTGAAATGGCTGACGCGATATCTTCACTTCTCCGAAGGGTGATTCTTGAGTCTCCGCCGGGAGAATGGGCAGTGAGGCAAGTCCGCGAACTACTAGTCGGCGCGCTCAAGCAGGGGCCCATTCCTCAACATGTGTCCTTTGAAATGGATGGAAACCGACGATACGCTCGGAGCCACCGAATGGAGACTATAGAGGGCCACCATCACGGATTCGAGGCTCTCGCTAGAGTGTGTATTGCAAGGTGTCTTGTTTCACCACGTGTGCTGACAGGTCACAATTAGATTATGGAGATTTGCTACAAGTGCGGCGTCAAAGTTGTCACCGTCTATGCGTTCAGCATCGAGAACTTCAACCGCCCGAAATACGAAGTTGAAGGCCTAATGCAGCTGGCCAAGATCAAGCTTGAGCAGCTGACAAACTACGGTCACATTCTGGATCGATACGGCGCCCGAGTAAGAATTCTCGGTCAGCGCGAAATGATCCGAGCCGACGTTCTTGAAGTCGTTGACAAAGCCGTTGCGCGAACAAAGCACAACAACAAGTTAGTGCCAATCAAAATATGAAACTACATGGTATTGCATCACTAACATACAATAGGGCCGTCCTGAATATTTGCTTTCCATACACATCGCGGGCCGAGATGACGACGGCGGTCAAATCAACCGTCCAAGAATTTCTCGCTCCTACTCCGCCAAAGACGACACCTTTCTCCCCTTCTAGAATCAGGCAAAAGATTTTGTCGAGACAGTTGGATGGTCATGAAGGACTACCGACGATCCCAGATGTTCCTCCTGAAGGCTTAGCCAGTCTCGACGAGGAAGAGGAAGAGAAAGATGACGATGGGAATTCCTCTTCGCCTACTCTCCATCCAGACTCGCCCTCGCCACGCCTGCGAGCGAGGAACAGCTCGGCTAGCCTTATAGGTTTGCCAAACCCAGAATCTATTACCGCCGAGACGCTAGATAAGCACATGTATACGGCAAACGATCCTCCCCTTGACATCTTCGTCCGAACAAGTGGAGTCGAGCGTCTTAGTGACTTTATGCTCTGGCAATGTCACCAAAACACACAAATCGTTTTCGTCGAGACATTATGGCCAGACTTTGACCTTCAGCACTTCCTTTGGATTCTGTTGGAGTGGCAGTGGCGACAAAAACAACGAGACCGAGAAACGCCTGCTGGAGGGCGCAACAAGACACAACGCATGACCGAATAAACTCAAGCGACGATACCCCATATTCGCTGTCGACATCATAGTCGCAAGGCATATACGAAGATGACCAAGCATCCATTTCTTTGCTTTTCCTACTTTTTTTTTTTTAAGGTTTGGCGTGAACGGTTTCTAGACGAAAGAAGGATGCATCCGTTTGAAACATCCGTTAGTAGAGGGGGATGTAATTCAAGGAATACTGCATAACCAAACCTATCAAATTATCTCTCATTTAATTGTATCAACAGACGCCTTAGAATTGAGAAATGCACGTATCGTTTCGACCTGATCTCAGCCCTGTGAGGCGCCCCAATAAACAGCTTTCCGAGCTGGTCCCATGGCCAATGACGAAATGCGCGGCGCCTGGCGCGACGCTTATCAGATAAGAAAAAAAACCCGGGATCGGGTGGTTGGTTTCTCCGGAGTGCGGGTCGCTCGCGGTGCAGAATAGCGCTGGACGGCAGGCCATTGGCCCAAAACCAGGGGCGCCTAAGGCCGAATGTGGTGTGCTGGTACTGGTGCCGGCGCTGCGTACACTCCCGCGGTAGTCGAGCGCTCGCTTCCCAAAATCCAGTAGAAGCGAGCCATCTGCTTCTTACCTCTGCTTCGTGCTGGCCTCCACCTCCTGCACACCATCGGCGTTTCTTTTGGCAGTTCAATCGTGCAATCGGCGCAAAATGTCCTAGTCCCTCTTCCCATCAGGCCGACATTACCATTACTCGCCCCATCCCTCTGCTGAACTCGTCTCGACCTCCAAACCACTTCGTCCCACACTCTCCCGACCAGGTCGACCGATTCCTCCATCCTTAACCCCAACCCCTTTGCCTCGCTCGCAATGAAGTCGGCCAAGCCGCCCGCAGCGGATGCCTCGTCGCACCGAAGGTCTCAGCCCGTCCGACAGACGCGAACGAACCCACCGCGCAGTTCGGCCAACCTCAGTCGCGCCGCTGGTGGCGGTAGAGACTCGATCGGGGCTGGCTCCCTCAACGACCAGCCCATCGAAATCTTCCCAGCAATCACGCACTTTTCGGACGCAATTACCGCGCTCCCCAAGGAGCTTGTGCGACACTTTACTCTTCTGAAGGAGGTCGACGCCAAACTCTTTGCTCCCGAAGCTGAGCTCTTCCGACTAGTCGACGCTGCAGCCAAAGCGCCCCTCCCCGAGCCACGTCCGAACAATGAGGCTTCAAGCAGCAATGCCCCTGCCTCTACGCCGATGAGCGCTCAAAATAGCTCCAGCGGAATTATCACAAGCAACGGTGCTCAAGCTGCGCCGTCCGGAAACGATTCCCACGCTCACAAAGACCTGGTTTTTGATCCATCCAACCTCCCACGCAGGCACCTGTACCGCCAAACGGCCATCAAAATTCAAGAGATGCTCGTGTCGCTCGAAGAAAAGAATCACGTCATATCCACGGCCAATGAAGCTCTCCAGGCACAGCTCGCCCGCATTGACGATGTCTGGCCGTACCTGGAGAATGAATTCAGCGACGAAACAAAATGGGGAAGCACCACACATTGGGCGTACCCCGAAAACCGCACAGGGCGATCATCGCAGGCAGAGCGCAACCGCCGAGACGGTGCCGCAGTCATATCTGCTGCAGCGCAGGCCTTGGCTGAAGAAGCGGCTGCCCGCAGCGATGCCCGAAAGCAGGCAGTCCAAGCAAAGAAAAATTCGAGGAACCACAACCATAACAACCATCACCTGGAGTCCGATCTTGATGATCACGAGGGTCGACACAAACCCGAGGCCAAGAAATCGCAGAGCAGCAAGTCTCGTAAAACAGCAGATACAACGAACAATGTTGGTCTAGGCATTACCACAGCTGTTGCTGCTCCCCCTGCCAATCCTCCCCAAAAGAGGCGCAAGGTGGAAAAGCCTACCAATGGCGCGACAACCGATCGTGCCATGGGCGCTGTCTTTGGAAACACGGCGCCAAAGCCGAAAACCACAAGCCCTCGAGCTACGCCGGCACCTGAGGGGCCAAAGAAGCGAAAAGCTCTGCCTTCTGGGAGCGGCCAGTCGAAAAAGAGGTATGTACAGCGCTCCCACCTGCCCTTGTTGAACAAAATCACTGATACTGTGTCTCGCAGCAAAAATGGCAACGCCGCCTTGCCACCGTCTGCAACCACCTCGCCCGTCATCACCGAGCTTCCGGAGCCCAAGCCTCCAGTACGAGCATCTCCTGTGCCAGGCACTGCGCCAACTCCGGTCCCAACTCGCGCGCGCCAAAATTCTATACAATCCGCTAATCTGGAGAACGGCAAAGCTCGTCCCGCTTCTTCCGCATCCAACAAGCCGAACGGAACACAGGTCACCACCGCGCCTGAAGTAGCTCCGCCAGTGGTTGCAGCGCCACGAACGTTGCCAGAGACGAAAACTCCAAAGGAACCACCTGCTCCGCCCAAACCCGAAGTGGCTAAGAAAGAGCCCGAGCGACCAGAACCGCCTGTTGTTCCCACACCAACAGTCAGCAAAAAGGAAACCAAACCTGAGGAGCATGATCGCAAAAGCGAATCAGCACCCCCGGCGCCTCCAAACCCACCAGTCACAACCAAAAGCGGTCGCGCCAGCAAGCCTTCTACTCCAGCACTGTCGACATTCCCAGAACCACCAAGGTCTCGGTCCTCTCGAAACTCGGAGGGTGTCGGGGCAAACAAGAAGAACCAAAAGAAAACGAACGCGACAATACACGCAATTGTGAATCAGCTGGCGGATGAGGACGCGAATAGCAGTATGCAAGGTGACGATGATGACGGAGACATTGATGCGGACGAACCAACCTACTGTTACTGCAACAGCGTCAGCTACGGTGAAATGGTTGCTTGCGATGCAGATGGGTGTCCGCGAGAGTGGTTCCATTTGGAGTGTGTCGGCCTCAAAGTTGCCCCGGGATCCAAAGGTAAGCCTCATGCCCAATTCTCGAAGAAATCATATGTATAGCTAACACGCGACAGCAAAATGGTATTGCGAAGACTGCAAGGAACGCCTCAAGATGAACGGAAAGAAGGTGAATGGGCGATGAGCCTCAGACTATGCATGAATCCACACAGGTCTTGGGCGAATGACGACGGTCTCGCCATGAGTGGGCGGTTTATTTTGGGCGGCTTCAGCGGTCTTGGTTACACTACATGTATATCCGTAACGCAGGCACACATGGCGTTTCGTTTCTCTCGTTGTTTCTTTTGGGAGGGCCGGTCACCCGAATATTTTTGGTTTTTGCTATTTAGCCCGGCACACCGGCATATCAGCCAGGACTTTTGCTTGGGCTGTGCGGCGAAGAGGATGTCAAAAAGGGATCCAATACTGGACGGCATGTATTGATTTTGGAACGGCGTCGGTAGCTCAGGTGAAAGCGCATTTGTCCGTCGTTGAAATGACCAAAAGCCGGATTTTTTTTTATGATAACTTGAGATTACCTGGTGCATCATAGAAGATGGATTGTCGTATGGTCAATAGATAGCATTTCATGAGACAATTGTTGAATTTGGCCCAAGCAGTTTTCCGATCATCGAGTAAGTAAGGTGGTTTATGATTCACATCACTCATTTTCTGACTGCAGCTTTCTACCAATAGACTGGAATTGGGTGTCATAAAACCTAGGCTCGCCCACGGTAATTCTGGCTGGTTGGCCGGGTATTTTTGATGTGATTTGAACCAGAAGCAAAGCCCCAGTATAGGATCTTGCTAGAGAAAGAGGGAGAAGGGGAGGGAGAGGGAAATTCCATGATCATTTCCCATTGTCAGACCAAAAAGTCTCAAGCAATGCCTTGTGGGTAGTCATGCTGGGCTGCTCTCTTCCATGCAGGACCCATCAAATTACACCACATTTCTTTTAGTATCGGTAAGCAAGTAAAACTAATAACATTAGTAGTTCAAGATGGCGTGGTATCAGGTACTTCCAAACTTCTGACCTGTGATTTCATGTATATCTCCAGGGTATGGCGATCTCGCGGTGCACCGTGCTGTCAAGGTATGCCATGTGGGCGGGGATGGGTTAGAATTCATGTCTCATCCCGTGCATGTTAGTTTTTTTTTTTTTTCAGTCATTTCCCTCTCTCATTGTGCGTCGTTTCCCGGTCTAGGTGACCTGATGAGCGCATACATGTAGTGGTTGCGATTCCAGATCCCGTTAACCTATCCCAGACCGCCAAAAGAAAACGAATGAAAAATAAAAGGAGGATGGGGTCCCAATCAAGACTGGCACTAAAATCACCGACTGGGCTAATGATTCCCCCAGATCGAATAGGGGGCAGTTTAGATCCGGGGTGCATACACATGACCAGCCCTAGGGTAGCAAGCTGCAACGTGGTTGCATTTACCTGGGGTTGAGGGGAAGACTCAGCAACGCGCAGACGGAACTTGGTAAAGCAGCGTTCACGTGGTCACACTTGCGTTGCGAAATCAAGCCTCGCCGTAGGCTGGAAACGGAATGTGAAGACAACGTCCAGACTGGCGGGAGTAGCTCCAAAGCATCGTGGTTCCCCAAGTCCCACTTACACGCGAGAAGCCTGGACCCCAACACTCGCCTAGGGGTGGTCCAATTCCCCTTTTTTAACACCCAGCATTCTCACAAACTAACCTGCCCTGATTTTAGTGTCTAGATCGCCCGGTAGGTCTTACCCCGTCAAATATAGACTACCGGACGATCCGGGGTGTGGTTGGGACGGCATAGTCACGATGGCTTCCAAGCTCTACCCTGTTACGTAAAACCCAAAGCACCCGTGTGACCTGCCCGTCTGACGAGAAAAAAAAAACACCCAACAACAACGATGATGAGGAAGGTTAGGTCCCGCTTGTTTTAGATTCCTTGGGAATTGCGACATGCTTCGGGATCCGTTATATAATTCGAGTCTAGGTCGGAAGCAATAGCGGAGGCTAAACGGTTTGGGGGGCTGTTGAGAACGGGAAATCGGATCGCGGCCAAGCCATTGACCAACGAGGAAGCTCGATTGCACAATCGCGGGGGAGACGACAGGATTGCCCAGGATCAGTCGATTTTAGGAATTAGGCTGTGATCTATGAGGAGGAATGTCTTTTCTTTCCCACGCCGCTAAGGGTTGTTGTGTGTCGTCAAGTTTTTGATTTGTGGGGTCTCCGGGCCGGTTGTTGCTCAGGACCGGAGCACGGAGTCGGCGGCATCTCTTCTGCTGCAGGCTGTATGCGGAACACGCTGAGCAGTAGTGTCATTATGGACAGTATGAAATGCGAAGGAGGGTTGTAGGAGGCTAGGCCTGATGTGAGGACACCTGGCGAGAACGTTTGGGGAAACCGGAGTTGGCAGCTATTTTGGTTTAGGCGTCTGGTCCGCAAACAACCTGGGTACACCTGGGCGGCGCGTTCAACAAGGGAGTCAGGCGGCTCAGCGGGCGCGACAATCGGAGAGATCGGTGGAAAAGATAAAAATAAAACCGAGAAAAAAAAAGTCTGAAAGGTCCGAGTCTTGGTGGAGGCTCGGCATGACTGACCGATGATTATTCGGTCATCGGAATCGAGGTGAGCGACGTTCGCGCCCCGGGCGGCCTTCCGTGAGGGCCATCTCCTCAGCCAACCACTGGTCGGACCAGCCGCCTCCCGCCACCTATGACGTTCGTCTGGTAGAATCTGCAAAATCTGGGGTACAGCCCTAGGATAGGAGTCCCTGGGATAGAGGGGCGGAATGGAAGGGGTTGGTGGGTCAGCATTCACAAGACGTGAAAGCCCTGATGAGGAGGAAAATTTTGACGTTTAGTACGGCTCAAGTGATGTAATCCATGAAAACGGGGCAATCATCACAAGAAATTTCCCTCGCTCAAACTTATTTCCTCATTCGCACGTTTGCAAGGTTTGGGGCGATGGGATTTGCGGAGAGGGTATCATGTCTTGCATGCAATCATCCTTCCCCCCCGGACTGTCCAGCAGACCAAGGGGTGCTCTCACGAATGCAGCCTCCTCGGAGCCGGCTTGCGGCCCTGCAGCAACGGGATGCACCTAAGGAGCCCTCGCATGCTTGGCCTGCCGTGGTCATGCAGCATGATACGTAACCCTGGCGCTACCTGCTCGAAGGGGAACGGGCGAGATGTGGCAGTGTGCACATTTGGCGGCTATTTTTTTTTTTCTGTTGAGCCGTCGCGAGGAATCATGCGGGCCCATTGTTCTCTCACAATCATCTAATCACTCGGGATAACTGATCAAGACTTCTGAAACACTTCCCTTCCCCCTCAATTCTCCCGATTTCGTCATCGACACGCCGGACAAAACAGAAAAGTAACATTTCCGACCTGTGCCAGTCTCAGGAACGGCATGACCATATTTGAGCTTAAGATTGGTGTAAGACGCCTCATGTGACTTTGCCGCTCGGTGGGAATTTTCTGAGACTCCATCATGATGAAAATTGCTGTAAAATTTCCAGAGCCACCAAGGAGGCATCTATCCTCATCTCGGCGCCTTGGCGTCTGAGCGTCTGGCCGTGCGATGTGAGGGGCACGTGGTGGGCTCACCTCACTCGAATGTTTGGGCATCCCAAGTCGCCCTACACCACACGTACCATCAGCCCAGGCTTTGTACAGCCTATGACACACTGGCAGAGCAAAGGGGCAAGCGAAGGCAGCAATGTTGGCAGGCAATTTCATTTCTCCTGACCATTGTAGCATGACAATATTGCATGTCTTCAGTTTGTGGCTTCATGGGGGTTGTCAATCTGTGACTCCTGTCCCGCTTACCGCCTTGTCCTTGTTGTCTCCTCTCTCCTCCTTTGCCCTTCGCTCCGGGGCTGACTTCCTTTCGCCTTCCTTCTGGCTTCCGTCGCAGGCGGCTGGTATCGGTCTCGGCCTTTCGCGGAGGGCTGCCCAATACGTTCATGGCCTCCATTGTGAGCTAGTGGCCCCTCGTGTATTGTATTCGTCACGCTGCCATCGTTCGTCAAGCCCCGTTTAAGCTCGAGCTGGTGCCGCGCCTAGCTACGGCCGATGAGCGGGCTAGCCACCAGTGCGATGTCGCCCACCGGGGAACATGGATTCTGTATGGCCTTGACTCGCAAAATTTCATTAAAGACCGGCATGCCATTGCCGGCCTGCTGAGCCTGTGATTAACCTGTACATCGTGGAAGATACATGTCCGACTAGTCTTGACCTGTTTCCCCTCCGCAATCGCCCCGTGCACCGTGGTGATCTGCGTGTCCGGTCGGCGGCAGTGCAGTGCGATGTGTGTGCTCGGAGTTTAGTTGGCGAGGCCCGGCGAGGTCGGCAAGCCGCCTGCGTGTTTGTGGAACCCGTTCCGGGAGTTGTGTCTTGCTTGAATCTGACAGAGTTGCAATGGGGAAATCCTCGGAGATGGTTCAATCGAAAGCTAATCAGGCAAAATTGTCGAATCGCGGAGCTTGCAATGAGGTTTTGCTCAAAACCTGGTCACGAGGATTGAGGAGAAGTAAAATAGGGCTTGCTTCTTTGGCTCTCCCCGCCTGGGGCCATTGAATCCATTACGTTACGTATTGCCCGTGCCGCTGGACGGATTGGATACGGAGAAAAAAAAGGGTGGTGCAGAGTCTGGGAGGGTGTGTGTGTATGGGTGTAGGTGGTGAGCATTATGCGTCAGTGTGTCAGTGTCGCTGGGTGAGGGCCGTTTCGCGTCATTGAGACAGCTGAGGGAGGTGAGGGAGGAGCGCAAACAGAGTTGAGAGCCCTACCGGCCCTAGCAACGAGCAGGCACCTGCTAGTGAGGGGCTCGGGCAGTGACAGCTACAGCACTCCCGCCCACCATCCGTTCAGTGCGTGTTGTGTTTAGTGCTGGGTGTTGCCGAGACTGTGGCGGAGGGTGCGGCGAAGACGGCGGAGGGTGGAGGTCACGGGCCAGAAATCCAGCGGGATCGTATCCCACCAGCAACCAAAGTCAACCTCGCTCAACTTCGCCTGTGAGTAGTGCAGTGTAGCGCTGGTGCAAGCGAGAGAAAGGGGAGAAGCGTGCTGGATGTTCGATGCTTGTTGTACCTGCTACATGTACACCGGGAGAGGCAACAATTGTACCATGTTTGTGTAAAGCGACACGGTAACCCAGACAGAAGCTTGCTATTCTTGGTCGCCAGGTTGTTCTCATTAGTCAAAGTTCCAAGATTTCCGTCCAATCGCCACAACAAGACCTCGCGATTGTCGTTCTTCTTTTCGCACCATCACGCCGGGGCTGGCCCTGGCTCCTGGGTCGGCAGCCCGTGGCCGCCAAGGCTCCCATGGCTCCGTGCTTCTCCAGTCTCCATACCTTCCCTTCCCCGTCCATGGTGGTCCATGGTGGTGCTCACCTGACTCCCAACTCTTCCAGTCCCCGATTTCCATTACCCAATCGTCCAAGATGAGCTAATGAGTGGCACCGCGGCGCATGCCAACAGCACGCTTTGCCAACGTCCCTGGTGGCTGCCCCAGGTGGCGCTTCCGTCGGGCCCGCTCTTAGTCTTTGACTCTGTGGCATGGCCATTGCTCATGACTTCTCCGAGCCCGCCCTGTCGGTCGCCGCTTGCGCTGGCTTATATCTGGAGCCCTGACCCGATGCGCCCCGAAGTTGTCCAGACCTTGGACTCTCTGTTTCTTCCTTATAATACCTTGAACACTCGAACCGATTGTTGAATTACCTTTGCTCCATTTTGTGACTTACTAACAGACAACGTGCCTGTCCACCTCTGCTTGGCCGGTCCCCGTTGCTCTTACATAACAGTTACGCCTGCAGCAGGCTATTACAACATCGCTTCTCTTGCCCTCGACCCATCCCACCTGTTAACGTCAAACCCTCTCCAAACCACCGGGTCGATTTTCATTAAGAAAAAAAAACTATTTCTACGCTTTCCTGATCATCGATACTCCTCGTTGAGCCAAACGAAGCTTTTTCTGCTTTTCTACCCCTCTTCATTTTTCTCTGACGCCAACCTCCCTCTCCGACAGGGTCGGCCACTACACTCCTCCTACTTCCTCACCCGAGTTTCGTATGGCCGTCCCTCTCAGCCCTGTGCACCAAGAGGTGCCTCACTTTGACCTTTCTGCATTGCTCAAGGCCAAAATGTCTCACCCCGACTCTCCCACAAGCAACGGTGACAAGACAGCCCGCTGCTCCTTCTCCTCGGTGCGAGAGAACGATGATGGCCTAGCGCAGACCTTCACGCAGTCCAAGATTTCCTCCTATTCACATGGGACGGAAGAGGTATTCGACGAATCACCCACCGCTGAGATTGCACAGCCTTTGTTCCAGGCTCCTCTGACGCAGCCTCACAGTCGGCTTCATGGATTTTGGTACCCTGCGGATAGCTTCCGTGGATGGAAGCAGATTCCTATCAAGGGCAAGGCCGCGAGCCGTAGCTGCGAGGACTTGCACAAGTTGTCCATGACATGGAGTTCCCCCGCGCCCGTCGTCGCTAAGAAAGCTGACCACTATGCTACGGGAACTTCGCCCCTGGAGCGCCTTCCGAGTGAGGTTCTGGGTAAGTTTAGCATATGAACCGGGGGCCCTGTTGCCCTGAACCCCTGTTGTACGGCGCCGCTGACTTGCTGATCTTAGGATCCATCATCGATCTTCTCGTCATCGAGATCCCTCCCAACGGCCTCACTACGCGAAATGCCGATTTGATGGCCTTGCTTCTTGCCTCGCGATCTCTCCACGCCGCAACCCTGAACACTCTCTATAGACACATCACCATCCCCCACTCGCGCATTTTCCGCAAGTTCCTTACAACCATCGCAGAGTATCCCTCGCTTGCCTCGATTGTGCGACGCTTGGACTTTAGCCATTTTAATCCTTCCACCATCTTCTCTACCGCCAGTGAGCGGGCACAGACTCGAAACCTGACATCTGAGACCCTACTGCAGTGTTTGGAGCTGACTCCATACCTCCAGGAATTCCTCGCGCAAGAATATATTGACGAGGATCTGGGCCCAGATGTTCTTAAGAAGATCTTCTTTGGTCTCCCCCGTATTCAAGCTGTCGACTTCTGTGGATGTGCTTCGCCCTATTTCAAGAATTCTTTCCAAACTCTGCTTCAGTCCCCTTGGCCAGAATCCCTTACCCTTACTCGCGTTTCTTTCCACAAGTGTCTGAGCCTACCTGCGTCAGCATTCGAGACCATTCTGCCTCGCCTCGAGCGAGTTACCCATCTTGACCTCGCTGGAACGCGAGTGACAGACCTTGCTCTGCAGAGTATCCCCGAGACCGCAAGGCTCACCCACTTGAACTTGGCCAAGTGCAGGGAGCTGAGCTCCGAGGTTGTGGTCAAGTTTATCACGACCCACCCCTCTGTTATTCAGACCATTGCGGTCCTCAGCCTAGCTACTAACGCTGGTAGCCACCTACTCCTGGGAAAGACAGATGTGGATGCTATACTCCCTCGACTGCCTACTACTCTTAGATCTCTGAACCTGAAGGGAAGCAGGATGGACCCCTCCCACATCCCCATGCTTACCCCTCTCGTCCAGCACCTCGAAGAGTTGGCTATTGGCCGCGGCCTTGATCTCGGCGATATTCACCGGCTCCTGTATCAGGATCAGCAATGGATCCCACACACTCTTCGTTATCTTGACATCTCGGACATTGATACTATCATCGGAAGTGCTAACGCAATGCTGGGTCCCGCCAGTGCCCCATTGCATGTTATCGAGCTGGAGGAGCGTGCATACGAACGAGCCGCCAAGGCTAAAAAGAACCTTGAGCGCGTGGGATGGACTCCCAAAGAGTTCGGTAGCCGCTATTGGCTTGTGAGAATGAATGCCGACGGCACCACTCGGGACAATGGTGCTCGATGGTGGAAGATGGGGGCAGAGAGCTGGGGCATGAGGAAGATCCCGGTAGCGGAGGCCGACGTCGGAGGCATGTACGGAACATTCATGTTCGGACGACGATTGTAAAGCCGAGCCGCGATTGACGATGAACGATATGCATATTTTTTTTTTTTTGGAACTCTACTCATTGCTTTTTATGGAGTTGCTTGGGCGCCTGGTTTTGCCTTCCCCTGTGGTCTTAAGTTGGTTGCATCGGGGCACAATATCCTAGGGGCGCATAGCGTTGAATCTTAGCGAAAGAAAAGTCCGTTGATTAAAAAAAATCTTTATAATCTTAGGAAGATGGTTATAGAAAAGAAAAGAAGTTTTTTTATTCAGTTAATACTGCCATTGTTGAGTTCGTCAACAGCATCTCAACCAAAGCATTCCCAAAAATCACAACACTACAGACTTATGCCTGACTTAGAAACCGGAACTACAACTCCGAAAATATTAATGGGTCTATTTGGTCGATTTGATACTACGGAAATTTGAGGAGCTCGGGAACCCGTAATTTACCGGCGCTGTATATCACTATCTGTTAGTGTATGAGGCATTCTGTCGGACGTCATTTGAATCCTGCAATGTTGGTTGCCAGCGAATGGCAGGGCTGGATTAGGAATGCTAGTTCAGAACGGGTCCATGTTATCAAGCCATAAACTAGGGCGATGTGTCAAGTGGTTGACTGTGACATTATGATCCCAGCCAACGACTTGTCGTTGAATGTTGTATTACTCCTAGTTTTTTAAGAGGTCGAAGAGAGTTTCCACTCTTCTTCGCCTGATGCAGAGCACCGACCTAGTTCGTTTCCAAAACGGGCGGCGACGCAACCTCCTGCTCCATACATATGTGGCGCTCAGACAGCCCCACCGCAATGTGGCTGATACACTTTGTCACGTGAACAATGTCTCGGAAGAACAGGCCTCCCGGAAACCAATCCTATTGCGACGTAACCGCGATGGCCGTGCCTTGCTCCCTGGCAAGCTCCATCTAACACAACGACAATTCGAGTTCTGGTGCTTCAGTTGCATCACCATGGCTCCCAAACCGGACACGCCGTTCCGCTCTGCGGACATGAGCATGGTGCAGCTTTATGTATCTAATGAAATTGGACGCGAAGTTGTCACGGCACTTGGCGAGCTTGGACTCTGCCAGTTCCGCGACGTAAGTCAATTCTTCATCGAATCCATCACGGATTCCATCAACTAACGCGTTCTTTTCATCTAGCTGAACGAAAATGTCAGTGCCTTTCAGCGTACCTTCACACAGGAGATCCGAAGGCTCGACAATGTCGAGCGACAGCTGCGTACGTCATCTGCCAGGCAACCGCGAAACCTTCCCCTAACGATTGAGTAGGATACTTCTACGCTCAGATGGAAAAGATCGGAATCCCTCTTCGGAAGCTAGATCTCGATGTCGAGAGACTTGCGTCCCCTTCCACCACCGAGATCGACGAGCTCTCCGAACGAAGCCAGAAGCTCGAGCAGCGAATCTCTGCCCTTAACGAAAGCTACGAGACTCTGAAGAAGCGCGAGGGCGACCTGACCGAATGGCGATGGGTTCTTCGTGAGGCTGGTAGCTTCTTCGACCGTGCTCACGGAAATGTCGAGGAAATTCGAGCTTCAACCGACAACGACGACGCTCCCCTGCTTTCGGACGTTGAACAGCACCATGGAGCCGCTGAGGTTGAGCGATCTTTCTCCGGTATGAACATTGGCTTCGTTGCTGGTGTTATTGCCAGGGACCGGGTCGCTGCCTTTGAGCGCATCCTCTGGCGAACCCTCCGTGGCAACTTGTACATGAATCAATCTGAGATCCCGGAGCCCCTGATTGACCCCACCAACAACGAGGCCGTCAACAAGAACGTCTTTGTCATCTTCGCTCACGGCAAGGAGATTCTCGCCAAGATCCGCAAGATCTCGGAGTCTATGGGTGCCGAGGTGTACAACGTTGACGAGAACAGCGACCTTAGACGCGATCAGATCCATGAAGTCAACAACCGTCTCAATGACGTTCAGAACGTCCTCAGCAACACCCAAGCAACACTCCAGGCCGAGCTCAACCAGATCTCGCAGTCCCTGTCCGCCTGGATGGTTCTTGTTGCTAAGGAGAAGGCGGTTTACAACACCCTCAACAACTTTTCCTATGATAGTGCACGCCGTACCCTGATTGCCGAGGCTTGGGTCCCTACCAATGATCTGCCTCTTATCAGGACAACGCTGCAAGATGTGACGAACCGAGCTGGACTCTCCGTTCCGTCCATTATCAACAAGATTCAGACCAACAAGAAGCCCCCCACATACCTGAAGACCAACAAGTTTACCGAGGGTTTCCAGACCATTGTCAATGCCTACGGAACTGCCACTTACCAGGAAGTTAACCCAGCCATGCCTGTCTTCGTCACATTCCCTTTCCTGTTCGCTGTCATGTTTGGTGATCTCGGCCATGCCATCATCATGCTTTCAGCTGCTCTTGCCATGATTTACTGGGAGAAATCCTTGAAGAAAGTTACCTTTGAGCTCTTCGCCATGATTTTCTATGGACGATACATCGCTCTCGTCATGGCTGTATTCTCTGTCTTCACTGGTCTTATCTACAATGATATCTTCTCCAAGTCTATGACTATTTTCCCTAGCGCCTGGGAATACCACAAGCCCGAGAACTGGACTAACGGTACCAGTGTCATTGGCACCCTCAATGACGAGGGCTACCGATACCCATTTGGTCTTGATTGGGCTTGGCATGGCACTGAGAATGATCTTCTCTTCAGTAACAGTTACAAGATGAAGATGAGTATCATTCTTGGTTGGGCCCACATGACTTACTCCCTCTGCTTCTCGTTCATTAATGCTCGCCATTTCAAGAAGCCGATTGACATCTGGGGCAACTTTGTTCCCGGCATGATCTTTTTCCAGTCCATTTTTGGATACCTTGTAATCTGCATTATATACAAGTGGTCCGTGGATTGGCAGGGTACTGGTAGGCAACCTCCTGGTCTGCTCAACATGTTGATCTACATGTTTTTGCAGCCCGGTACTTTGGATGTGCCCCTTTACCCAGGACAGGCGACAGTCCAGGTCATTCTCCTGCTCCTTGCCTTTATTCAGGTCCCCATTCTGCTTTTCCTCAAGCCCTTTTATCTCAGATGGGAGCACAACAAGGCTCGTGGTCGAGGTTACCGTAACATTGGTGAAAACTCTCGCGTTAGTGCCCTGGATGGCGATGATGATGACGAGGGCCAAGGCAACGGCAATGCACATGGCCATGGCCAGAGCTTCGATGAAGATGATGAGGGTGTTGCTATGATCTCCCAGAATATCGACGATGAGGACCACCATGAGTTTGAGTTCAGCGAGGAGATGATTCATCAAGTCATCCACACCATTGGTAAGTTTTTCTTTCTGATGCCGCCTGCTTTCATCTGGATCTAACAAGTTAGAATTTTGCCTGAACTGTGTTTCCCACACCGCTTCTTACCTTCGTCTCTGGGCCCTGTCCCTGGCCCATCAGCAGCTGAGTGTTGTGCTCTGGAGCATGACCCTTGGACCCGCTCTGGCAACCCCTGGCGTCACTGGTGTCATTATGATTGTTATCTGCTTCTATATGTGGTTCTTCCTTAGTAAGTCTTGCCAAGTCGCCCGTGATCTAGCACCGTTTCTGACATGTCTGTAGCCATTGCCATTTTGGTTTGTATGGAGGGTACCAGCGCCATGTTGCACTCTCTCCGATTGGCTTGGGTCGAGTCCTTCTCCAAGTTTGCAGAGTTTGCCGGTTGGCCTTTTGTGCCTTTCTCCTTTGACACATTATTGGAGGAGTCAGATGAGCTGAAGGATTACTTGGGATAATAAGGCGGGTTTGGACTGGTTAAGCCACATGTTTGTCATAGACTTGTAGTCCCTTTGTTGTATCATAGGTAGTAACACATCGTGAGTTTTAGAATTACTTGTGGTGTCATGATTCCCAGTGCCTAGATATTCGTGAACCCATTGTAAAGGACTAACTATACTGTAATGTTTTATTTCCCTTGCTCCAAGTTGTCTACCCCCAAAGAGGAGCTGTGACTTCCACTGCTCGTTCCACAACGGCCCTTACCCTGTCCGCAAAAATCTTGTTGCTGCATTCCACCTCGAGATCTTCTAGCCACACGGTTGCCGCCATCCTATCCACCTTGATGGACACTCCCGGCACGGGAATACCAATTTTGTGCAGCCTCGCAATCTCCTTGCGCTGGCGCTCCTCCAGCTCGGCGCTCGCCTCGTCACTCTCCACCTTCATAGCGTTCTCGTCCTCTCCCTCGGCCTTGGCCTCCTCCTTGGGCGACGGGGGCGGCTTGGGCGTGGCAACGGGAGCCACGTTGTCCTGGCCGAACTGGGCCTCGAGGAACCACAGAAGGCGCTCGAGGCGCTCCTCGGGGGTCGGGGTGTGATGAGGGTTCTTGGCAGGCAGCTCGTGGGTGTGGGAGTGCTTGGCCGAGGATCGCTTCACCGCGGCGGGGGAGCTCTCGACGGAGAAGAGCACGGCCATGACGGAGTCGGCGATGCCGTCGTTGAGCATGTTGCCCTCCCACTCCAATTCGACCTCGCCGTTAGTGCGGTAGCGAACTGTGACGCAACCCATGACGAGGTATGCTGCTACTAAGCTCGCGACCTCTTCGTCGGCCTCCTCGGTATCCATCTTGTCCTCATCAGGAGTAGCGTCGTCTCCATTGGTGTGGCCATTCTTGCCGCGTCGCATCTCTGGGAGCTCTTCAATAGTGCCGAATGTGCCCTCGAGAGCCCAGCGAACAAGGTCAACGCCGGCAGCACTGAGCGTTAGGCGCTGTTTGCAGGTAATGGTTGTAGTGTTGAGGCCTGCATACTCGCGCAGGTCCTCAGGGGCCATAAGCGAAAGCTTGAAGTCGTTCTGGACGAGCACGCCGGTAACGAGGGGGGCTGATCCCTCGGCGTCTGGGTTGAGTTCTTTGGGGGGTTGAATGGAGGCAAGCTTGCCAACGACCTTGGCTGTCTTGTCGGCCTTGAAGGGGATGCGAAGCTCCTCGCAGTTGCGGGGGGAGTAGACCTTGACCTTTGTGGTCTTGCTTGCGTTGAGAGACAGGAGTTTGGACTTGAGACGCATCATATTGTGTTGCTCGCCGTGGACAAGAATCTAATGGAATAGTTAGCATGAATTGGCACGACGGTCAAGAGGCAGAAAGTTGAGCGACGTACCACAACAGGTGCGGCCACTTCCTCGATAAACTCGCGGTTCTCAACACCGTCAACGTGAGCAGCAAATGAGTACTCCTGAACACTGCATCGTCGCGGGATGAGGACTTTCTCCCCATCGCTGCCAGGAACCCGGCGAGCACCGGCCATGCTACGTGACATGACGGCCTGGATTTGGTCTGGCTCCTGCATAATCTGTTTCGCCATAGTACCCTCAACGCTGTAACCAGTGATGATGACACCGTTCTTCTCGCTTGGGGCCCAGCGTTCCAACAACTCTCGGCTGACACCGTTTTGGAGCATACCTGGACTGGCAAGCATGACACAGCCTCCCATGTCATCAAATCGATCAAGGTTTTTGAGAGAGCGAATGTATTTAAAGTCCCAAGGACCACCCTTGCCGGCACCATCACCAGAAGCTTCAGCCTCGGCCATTCGTTCACGGAAGAGACGCTTGATGTTATCGTTCATGGCACCGACGTATGTTTGGTAGACAAGCATACATTTCCTGGCTAGATTACTAGCATAGTAGATAGGAAACTTTTGGAATTCGGAATGCTTTCCCCAATACTCGTCCAGAATGAGCAAGAGTTCCTGAGCTCGTCCCAACGCAAACACGGGCATTAGCACACGGCCACCACGGTTGAGAATCCCGGTAATGGACTTCATGAGAGCCTGCTCTCGCTCAAGACGTGGGACGTGGGACGCAATGCCGTATGTGGATTCGGTAATGAGAACATCAATCTTGACACCCTTGGGCACTTCAGCAGAGACCAGATGTCGATCCTGTTCACGGGAGTAATCGCCAGTGAAAAAGATGTTTAAACCAGCAATTTCGATGAGGAACATAGCCGCACCGAGCACATGACCAGCGGGATAGGGAGTAATGCGGATGGAGGAGATTGTGTGGGTAGTGTGATAGTCAATGGCTTCAATCTGAGGGAAAGTGTTAAGATGATCTTGCTCAGTGTACACGGGCTGGGATGTTGGGTTTGAAGATGTGTTGCCCACTCGAACACTATCCTGAATGAGCCACTTGTAAATGGCCTTTGTGGGATGTGTCATAAAGACACGTCCTCTAAAGTTGGTCTTGGCAAGAACATAGGGCAACGAGGCCGCATGATCGACGTGGAAACTATTGCTAGTTAGCCAGGCATATTGATGAACGCGGTTGGCTGGCGACTGGAGAGTAGGGCTCAGGATTCAGGGACTGGACGGCATCACGGAACAACAATAAAAGACGTGAGTAAATGGGAAATACTGTAATTGTATTCATCTGGCATACTGGATGGAAAGATATCATACGAGCAACGCTCTGAGCAGGGACAACACTGTCCGTCCCATTACAAAATCACCATGTTGTCCACCGCCTGTCCAGCTTGAATCACCGATGGGGAGGGAGAGGGGCGCTTACTGGCTGATGAGGAGCACGTCGACGGTGCTTAGATCGAAGTCGTCATAGAACGGAAGCGCAGCGAGGCCGTCATAGGCTGGATGTTGACCGGCATCGAGCTGGGAGTGGCAATTAGACGAGCTCGTCGCTGGAGCTAGGATAAGTCTTTGTTCTTACCATGACCGTCTTTCCCTTGTACTGAATGATGTGACACGACCGGCCGACTTCGTTTCCACCACCCAAACACAAAAACATGAGTTCGTCGGAGGGATCCACAGATTCCTCTGCCGCGGCCGTATTCATGGCCGCCGCCTTTCGCTTGGACGCCATCGTCGCGCACGCTGTTATATCCAGCTCCCAGTTACATCTGTCGATAAGAGAACCTTGTAGAGTTAGCTCGACAGTCCCCTGGCCGCGCGCGAGAGCAGCCGGGACTTTGCGCAATGCGATTCAGAGCAATGCACGCGGGGAATAGTAGCAGTTCAAAAAGTTCACGCTTTGTCTAGTGGTAGCCTGTTGCGCCGAACGGGTGTAATAAACAGCACGCGTATAGAGCGAGCGGGTAAATCCCGGCAAGCACCGGACCGTGCAGGACGCGGCTCTTTGCTCCTCACGTGACTTTAAAACTACGCGACTCCCATTCTGGAGCCGAAGCTCTCTCCTTCATGCTCCTGCCTGTCAAACACCGTCTCAACTCCGCGACGACATCCAACGCCTCCATCTCGCGACGCCGCATCACCGTTGATCTCTGCCGAAGTATTTTCGCGCAGGATATACAACAACCAAATCCCGCGAGCGAACTGCCGAGGTCGAGCGCGTCGGATGGGAGCTGTCACAATTAACGTGACAGGCTTTCCTGCCTGCTGAGCTCGCCCTCATCAGCTTTTGGTTTCTCCTCGCTCCCGTCCACCCCTCGTGGGATTCTGCCCCGACGCCTCCCCAATGGCTCAGCCGCAACCGCAGGCGCCGGCGCAAGTTCCGCCGCGCGCATTCTCGCCGCCGCAACCAACACCTTCCCCGGTAACATCGCAGTCGAGCTTTGCGCTTCCTCCCAACAAACGAGTTCGAACCGATGGACCGCCGTCTCAACCCGAATCGCCCTATGCTAGCTCGCCTTACGCTGCCAGTCCCGGTGCTGCAGGGACGCCGCCTGCGGCCGCAGGATCTCCTGCGTATGCGCAAAGCCCGGCGCTGCCAACAGCCTATTCGACACCATACACGAACGGGCATACGACTCCCGGTTTGAGCCTCCCAGATGGCCGTCCAAGCTCAACGCCCCCAGTGCAGCCTCAGCATCATATGTCGACTCCGCTCCCCCAATATACTGCGGCGACCATGGCTCCTGCTCCAAATCATGCTCTTGCTCCTGCTCAGGGACCCGGAGCCATGGGACCTCCACAACGGCCAGCCGATCGACCGGCCAAGGACTATGAGTACGATGTGACCGACTCGCTGGCTGGTACTGGCATTGACTTGCGAGCGGAAGAGCAATATATGAACGATTTATACTCGAATAATTTTGATATTAGCGATGCGAGGACCGGGTTCGCCCATCATCCTCCCGGACCCAAAGCCACATTCTACGGCGCAGGCCCGGCGAACCAACCGGCTCAGTCTGTACCCGATCAATCGCAAGACCAATTTGCTGCCCAGCAAGCCGAAAGGGCATGGTCCGAATCATCAATGCGACTGGCTGTTCAACGAACGCAGGAGATTAGTGATCCATTCCTTCTGGTCGCTATGCTCCACCGCCGTGCGGAAAGAATCGCAAGAGAACATCACCTCAATCTTAATTTGGACCTGAAGAACAACTCACAGAGCATGGGTAAGATGAGACTGCCAGAGCAGTTTGCTCAGCCAAAAGTTACAGTCAAAGTCACGCCTGGCCCAGACTCAACCATGGTTAGCACCACAGGATCCTATATTCCTCACGATGCCTTCCTGGTTGATCAGCTGGCTCTCATGTCGATCGCAACTAAGCAGCGGCTTCGTGAGCTAGTAGGGGATGCCAATTTGGTTGCCAGTAACCGTCAAAAGACGTCACATGGCGATGTGCCGGAAGAATGGGCACCTGCGGCGGCGCCGATGAACGCAGAACCTCTTGGGCAAGATGACGCCGAAAAGAGTGAAGCAAATGCTGAAACTGTTGAGGGGGATGCCACAGGTTCATTAAAGCGTGAGCGCTACTATTTGACCAATATTGATATATCCACTAACATTGCACAGGGTCTGGAGATTCGGCTGGCCTCAGCAGCAACCCTGCACCCAAAAAGCTACCCAAGATTTCGTCTTATATGACAACTACGATGCGTGAATTAGCACGACAGGAACGAGAATGGGAAGAGGCTCGACTACGGAAACGACAGCTCCGGAAAGACGGGATCCCTGACTCAGTAACAACAACCTCACGTGCTGGAAGCGTGGCGCCCGGCACACCTGGCTCTGTGGCACCGGAGCCTGAGAAGGCAATGACGAAGAAGGAAATGAAGAAGAACCAGGCTCTTAAGGCTGCCGAGGCCAATAGTCACGCCAACCAGAATATGACGAGCAGCATGTTCGCTGGGTTGGGTGGCAAGGGTGGCCTCTTCGGCAAGAAGAAGACGGGCAAAACATATGATTGGATGAATGTCGGCCGCGGGGGAAGCGGCGCGAGCACGCCCACTAGGAACACTCCTGGACCTGGTAAAGGAGCTCCAGGTGCACCAGCCCCTGCACCACCGACAAACCTCGCCATGACGACCGAAGGTCGCAACCGATTAGGTACATGGAGAGAAGATAAGGAAAAGGGTAGAAATATTCAACTACGAGACTGGGTCACGGTGTTAGAGCGGGACGGCCGTGAACACCGGGCTCTGCAAAAAGCATACCTACACCTGGACGCATCAAACCCCAAATAAAAAAAGGTGAACATCGGTTTTTGGCGAGTAATGGAAGATGAGAGAGGGGGGCATCAGGGCTGAGGTTGGGGGAGATACCCTGCGCCGTGTATGTGTTTTTTTTTGGCAGATTTGACTTAGCCCGGCGTTATCTTGAGGCATCTGGAATGGCTGGATTGGGCATTGCGGGACGCAAGGCCAGCGGGACGGATGCACCGAGGAAGGGAGACTGACGTGGACAATGCCATGCCATGCCCAAGCATCATAATGATTGTGTAGTATTTCTTGGGGTTGAAAAGCGGAGATGTGAAGGGCCACAGCCACCAACCCTAGCAAGCATATAGCAAAGAAAGGCCAAAATGAAAAAGAGAAAAAGGAAAGCTGATTATGAAACACATCTCTCTCCAGAACATTCCCCTTGGTGACGAATTGCATTCCTCTGCGAGCGGGACCCCGTAGGACCGAACACAATGACGTCAGCAGGTTCATCGACAAGTAGGAGGGGATGGATGCGTGTTGAAGAGTAAGTTGGTGATGTGTGATGTCCAGATTAGTTATCAGGGGCTTCACATTGCTGGCGTCGAAAAGTGGGACCATGGTGACATATACTTTCCCCTCTCCCTGACCATTGTTGATCTCGAACGCCAAAGATACTCGCCCTCTGCATTCTTCAACACTCCTTCTCCCCGCACACACGGGATCTAAACCGCCCTCAAGTTTGGAAATAGCGCGCGAGTGCTACACACCAAGTTCTTCGCCACCGAGAGGGGGAGATCGTTGGAATCGTCCTGTCAAGGGAGATAGGGAAGCGCTATATTTCTCCTAGCAGGTCTGGATCTCACGAGGGAACCACCCATTCCAATACCAAGTCAACGCTGCTTATCATGGCCATCGCGGTAAATTAGTTTGCCCCTCATGTTCCCCTATCCCAATATCTTTCCCGTTCGGCAATCGAAGATGAGAGACTCCAAGATAGGCTGACGCTGGTGCGGGGGGTTTTACGATGCAGGCAATCGGCCAGATCTGTGCGACGGCGTCGATTAAGGGGAATCTAGAACAGTGTGTCAGGCTAGTAAGCAGGGCGGCCGAGGGAGGGGCAAAGGTGCGTTGTGTGTGCATGCGTGGTCTCTCATATGGGGTTGAATGTCTCTGTGATGCAAGTTCTTGGTGTTTCTCTCAACACCAAGTGTGTTTAAAGTGAGTCTTCTGCGGGAGAAACGAGGGGTCAGCAGACAAGTTATCGGCGGAAAGATGAAATTAAGCGGTGATCACAAAAAGACAATATTGGTGTCTTGGCTGATCGATCGGGTTGTTCGGACGCAAGGGCTTGATGATGGCTCTCAAACAAGACCACTCAGACTCAAGGCGTTGTGAATACTCCTGTGAGACATGCGCAGGGCCGACTTGATGAGACCTCACGCCCCCTCCTCTTCCCCAGATCTCTCTTACTGGTCCAGAGCAGCGATACTTCCCCCTCCCAGTCCCGCATGATTGTTCACACAGTATACTTTGCAGTTGGTTGACTCTGTCTCCAGATTCTCTTCTTGCCCGAGGCCTCAGATTACATTGCCCTCAACGCCCAGGCTTCACTAGAGCTTGCGGAGCCGCAATCCAGCTCTCCCTTCGTTGTAGGGCTCCAGGACGCCGCGCGCGCCCACGGCATCGCAGTCCATGTGGGCATCCACCACCGTCCCGCCGCGGGGGGGAAGCTCCTGAACCGTAACTTGTACATCACGGCTGAAGGTGTCATTGACGAGGCCGCCACATATGACAAGCTGCACGTCTTTGACTATGGTTCGCTCAAAGAGAGCGCGACGGTCCAACCCGGCCCGTCGCTGACAGCGCCGTTTGATTCACCTGTCGGCCGCATCGGCAGTCTCATATGCTTCGACTTACGGTTTCCTGAGGCGGCGCTGGCACTGGCTCAGCCCAGTCCCAGTAGCAGCTGGGCACAGCGGCCCGCGCAGATCCTCACATACCCAAGCGCCTTCACGCTGAGGACGGGCATCGCGCACTGGGAGACGTTGCTCCGGGCGCGGGCCATTGAAACAGAGAGCTGGGTGATTGCGGCAGCGCAAGTGGGCTGGCACAACGAAAAGCGGGCAAGCTACGGCCGGAGCTTGGTGGTGGATCCATGGGGCCGGGTGGTACTCCGGCTCCGAGGCGCCGTTGGCTACACCGGGGACGGCGACGCCGATGCCGAAGCGAAAGCCAAGGGTATCCCGGAGGGCACGGCCGAGGATGGTGCAGTTGAGGAGTTGGGGTTTGTCAATATTGACCTGGAGCAGTGGGAGCGGGTCCGCAACGAGATGCCATTGAAGCGCCGAACGTGAGTGCCTCCTTGCCCTTCATTTCTTTTTGCTTGATCGATTGCTTGCTTGGTGGCTTTATTGGTGTGGACGACCGCCGTGATTGATTGGTCTTGAGCTGCAACTGTTGATTGTCCCATTGGCCATGTTTCGCCATGTCTTTCATCATCCCCGACATGGTTGGCGCTTTTCTCAGGTGGCTTGCCTGCTGACTGACACATAGTGACGTTTATCCAGAGCTGACAACAACCAAGACTGAATGACAATCATCAAATAGAAAAATGACAAGGTGGAAAAGCGATGGCATGAGAAGTGATCACATCCTTAGCTCGAATCGAAGACATACATTTCAAACTGCAGGGTCACATTGTTCAAGCCATAATTATAGCACACGCAGGGCTACTGGTCCAGCGCCCTACGCCGTGTGAGCTATCATGTTGACCAATATCAGGAGCTTCCACTCTCTTGGGTCAGCTGGATGCAGGGCAGTCACAAGGTTTGTTTGCTTGGCTGCCCCCTTTGAGCTGATGTCCGATCCAGAGTGCCAACCCGCGGCGCCACCCATCATCTGGCCGGTGCCCAACACGCCTCTTACGCACGTACACACGCAACTACCGTCCAACAGAAAGACTTCGGTCCCATGTCCGGGGAGGAGGTTGGAGAGTTTTCTGGGCCGCATTACTATCCGGCCCCTGGTTGGACGACGAAAGTTCCGGGTTTTCGGGACGGCATACAGGGTTCCTCGCGGAGACGAACTTGGCTAGCCGCGGGCGGTGGCGAATGGAGTGCATTACCATTAGACGACCCTTGGTCGTGCAAGGCAGGGTCTGCGTGTATCGTCTCCATCTGGTTGGGCTGAAGGGAGCGCCGAGAGCTGGTCCCTTTGTCTCCGGAACATTCATCCAACACCCGGCGATCGTGAGCTCGGTTAAGCTTCAACGGAGAAAAAGAGGAACCATGAATATGGTACCCGTTTTTTTGCTTTTTGAGCCGCCGTCATTGTGAGCTATGACCTGTTGGATTTCAGGTATCGGTATTCCTTTTTCGTCCCTGATGTTTTTCTTCTTAGTGTGCTACACCCCTATTGGATGGGTTCCAAGGGATGAGGATGGGGAACGGGGAGGATGAGCCGTTGAGCGCGTCTGATACAGTGCCGTCTCAGATCGTTGCAAGGGAACGAATGAATTTCATCTGCGACGCGACAAAAGAAAGGGCCGAAGAGAATCAAACAAGCACCGCCAAACCCTTCTAGGGAAAACAACGCCGTTGGTTCGCGCGTCTGGTCATGTCTCAGGGCGGATGATCGCCCTCGAACGAAAGAAAAATCCAGTGACTAGAGAAGAAAAAAAAAAGACGGTAGGGGGGAAAGGGCCCCTGCGACCAGTACAACTGGACTTGCGAGGTAACTGCCGGACTGGCGTTGTGAGGCTTACAGGCAGTAATTACTAGGCCCCATGGGCGTGCGTCCGGTACATGCAGGAACCCGCTAGGTACGGCTGCCTCCCATCAAGCATGTACATGGCCTAGCTGGGGCAGATGGAAGCCAGGCGGCGTTTCCCATGCTAGCGGCCGCGGCACTGAGAGAAGCAGGGGACGGCATCGCATCCTTGGGTTACCCGCCATGCAAACCCCCGGGACTGCCAATGGCGGATGGAGCTGTGACCCGAGTTGCTGGGCTACTGGAGAACCAGTCATCAGTCTCCATCTCCGTGGGCCATCGATCAGGTCTGGCAAGTGTTCCGGCCGTCGACAGCGCCGATGCATAGTCACCCTCTCCACCAAGGTGCGGAGTCTGGGGAGGGGATCATAGTGTTGATGTTCTTGTTTTCTTTTTTCTTTTTTCAAGACAGGACGGGAAGACCCTGCGACGTAGGGTCGAGACAGCCGGGCGCTTGGGCACGAGGAGTAGGATTTGGGATGACGATGGCACAATTACGATGTGGCCCATAATAGAAAGTGCTGCCAGGCATCATCCATTGACACTCCGGCTGGCATCATCGCTGTTACTGCATATGCTCAGCCTCGTTCCAGTCAGCCACATTCGGCCGAGGGGAGGGTAAAGAAAATTTTCAAATAAGAAGCAAAAAAAAATATAGAGCATATTCGTGGGCAACCTGATACGTGTTTGAAAAAGAAAAGAAACCCGTATGGTACTCGACTATTAACCCTTAATTCTCCACTAGCCTCTCTGCCACGATGAGAGATCTCACGTTTCCAATCGTCTGGGCTCCCTTCGGGCGGAAAAATGCCATGGCATGGAACGTATGCGACGTTGTGCCATGCCTGCAACGACCACACTCAATCTCGCCTGCCATCTCGCTTGCCGCTCTGGATGGGGTCTGCGCACTCCCAGTACGAAGCATCAGGATCCGCATGTACCAGAAGGTTTTTTCTTCCTTCTCTTGCCCCTGTCGAGCATGCATCCTCTTCCCGGGAAAGCCACATTCCCATTCTACCGGGGAAGCAGAAAAAAAAGAGGGCCCCAGTGCGTATGCACGCCCATCCTCCTCGTGAGGCTGCCTGCACTGACAGAACACTGACATATGCCTTGAACCAACACAGTATCTGAGCAGGTCTGTGCCAGATTTCTTACTTTTGCCCGTTTTGATCCCAAGAATCTTGTTCCGTGCCCCATGCTCTTTTTTCCTTTCTTCCATTGATTGCCACGCCCCCCCTTCATCATCCCCTCCCATTTCCCCCATGTTCATCCCATGCTTCGTTTTTTTTTCTTCCCTTGCTGTCTGGGAGAGATAGGCTACCCATGTCACATCAGCTACCACCCATGGTATACACGCCCCTCCCCTGCGCGTCCTTGATGCAAGATATTGACACTGTGTACGACGTACCATCTGTACCTTGCAGGCGATATGCAATGCTGCAGCGCAGTCACGCAGGGTACCTGATCCCGCTTCCCTTTTCCCCCACTACGGCCCCCCCGTTCCCGAGTCCCAGCGCTCCGGACCCGGGTGCCGCCTGCATTAGCCCACCCATCTCATTCTCAGAGGTTTCGATGTTCTCTACCACGGAAGAAAAAAAAACTTGGAAATATGGAGCCTTCGATTAATTAAGAGGGACCCGCTTCTTGTTTTTTCTGGCTGTTGTGACATGCTAAATGCACCCCTCCCTCCCTCTTCGTCTCCCTCCCCCCCTTTACCTCTCTTAGCAGAGATGAGTGCAACCAAAAACAGAAATTCCCCAGCCTTGCCATCTAGCACACTTCGTCCCATCCCATCTAACCATGCAATACGACCAAACTCATAGAAGGTGGGAACGCGGGAACCACCCTTTGTACAGTGCTACCGTACAGTCGCCCAATGAATGGCCCGCGAGATTAGGTCACCCAGGGAAAAGCTGACCTGTCACTGGCATCTTGCATTGGTGGCTCGATAGACCCGGCCGATGGGTTGTTTGCCTGTCCTTCTGGCGCCGCTCCAGAAGCTTGCTTTTCCCCGACCCTAATATCCGTCCAGCCCTCTTTTTCTCAATCGTGATACTTCGGCCTCGGTACCAACTGTAGGGGACATTTCTTCCCACTTTTTATCTCGCCTCTCTCTATTCCACGAGGCTTCCGCTCATGTGACGAGCAGAACCGGTGGTTGGCTTAGTCCCCCTCCCTCTCGTTGTCGTTCCCCTTGAACACTATCAATCTCATCCCCCAACGTCCTGGCATCGGCCCCCAAAAAGCCCAGCCGCTCCCGGTGGCGCTCGCGGATTAGGGTGCATCAGGGTGTGGCAGAAGAAAAAGTAAAAACCAGGCGAGACAACAAGACCGTCCGGCGGTCCCCCTCGCCTCTTTTCCCATACCTATGTACTTTCTTTTGTTTTGGTGTTTTTTTTTCTTTTTCTTTTTCCCTCTATCGTAGCGTCGTGCTAGTAATTTCTTTTTTCCTTCGCATTTGGGCTTTCCTCTTTCTGGCGAATTCTCTCACTTGGCTTTGCCATTACGCTCGTGAATTTATTCCGACTGGCTGTATCAGATTCCTGTAACCCGTAGGCCGCGCGGGATCGTCCGCCCTAAGCAAAGACCCTTTTCCTCTTTCTCGCTCCCACCCCCGGCCGAAACCAAGACGGATACGTGTTTTAGGCGCGCCCCCGATTGTCCCCTTGCTGTTCTCGTTCTCCCCTAGTCATCGCGATGTGCAGTCACTCGCTCGAGCCTCAGGGCGTTCCAGATCATCTACCGTCAACTAGGGCGGGGGAGAGGGAAGCGTGAGTGTGGCGATGGGCTCGGACCCATCACAGATGGCCAGTTCATCAAGGAAAGCAGCTACGGAAAGGCCGCGGCGAACGGGGGGGGAGGGGCCTCCAACCACGCCCGCGCAGGCTTGGGGCTCTGTGTCTTTTCTTCTCTCATGGCGAAAAATAACCATGGCTTGTCACCCGTCTAAAACAAAACTACTGCGGGTTCGGGCGCTGCGCTGCAGTGCGTGCACTGAGCTGCCAAGGGAAATAGCCTCGGCTGGGCCCCAACATGCAAGGCTGCGTCACAACCAATGTTATCTGTTGGAGAGTGCGTGTGATTGAGTGGCATGGGAAGACTGTGGCCTGTTCTTGGCCTGTCGTTGGCCCTTGAATGGTGATGGAGAAAAAGGGTCCACGGCCGTGACAGTCTCGTGATTGATGGACGCCGTAATCGTATTCAAGATTGACTGCTAGGATGCGAGCGGAATCATGGCGCTGCTGCCAAACCCGTTGGTTCCTTCCCGTTTGGCCCAGGCAGGATCCATCTTCCCATCTTCCCCGGAATCAGACTCCGACCAACCTCATCAACTCATCTTATTAGTCGTGAACCACTGACACACATACGAGCGCGCACACACGGAGGAGAGGGAGGGCTGCGCGCCCACTTTAATTACGGTGGTACTCAGCGTAAAATCCGTCGGCGCAAATTGCAAGGTGCCTCTGCTCAGCTCGAATGAGGCTGCCACCACCACCACCAGCGGCCAGTAATGGACGGGACGCTCCCGCCGACGAAACTCGACGCCAGATTCAGGCCTCCCCCGCGGTCGTTCCGTCACGCGGACCCTCCCTCTCTTCCCCCCTCGCCTCCCCCTAAATTGCCGTGACAGCAAACCTCCTTCGGCGCTTGTGTCTGGGGAAAAGTGCCCTATGCGCCCCGTCTTGTGCGTGTGCGAATGCGTGTGCGCCTGCGTGTGCGTGTGCGTCGGATACGCCAGAGTTTGCGCGCTGACTCTGCATTTCTAAAATAGGGTCCTGATAGGTGTTAGTGCCCACGGTGTACCCCAGAAGGCCATCTTGTTAAACGGAGTCTAAACTGACTCGCCCTCTCCCCTGTGTCATCATCTCGCACGGGAGGCACACCCGTTCCAAATTAACCCTGGCCTAATCCAGCCAAGATGCCCTCTTTTTTTAATTTTTTTATGTTTTTTTTATTTTGAGTGTGCGTGTGCGGCCGACGGGTAAGCCTTCCGTCGCGTCAGGTACGTACCACACACAGTACAAGACGTTGGGGAGGGAACGCTCGCTATCGCGTTGCCTTCGGCGCCATCGTTCACGAGCTCGCGTGGCTCTCGCGTGTCACCAAAATTCGGCTCAACGACACGCTGTTAGGCCGATACCCGATAAATCCAATTGAGTCAGTACCCAGCTCATCACCAGCCTCTTGCTGCATGTTCTGCCAACCGCTTCCCTCGGACAGCAAACCATCATCGAGTAGTTATTTGTACATGCTTGATCATTTTATTAGTGCTCATTGAGTAACCTTGACACATGCACCAAATCGCTTGTCTGATATTCCTCAAACATTGAGCCGAGGCCACCAGTATTCGCTGCAAGTCATTGAGTCACGCAAGAGGAATCAAAATAAGTAGAAGTATTATCAGTCATATTGCTATCTGAATTATCCCAAAAATCAAAGTCATTTCCCTTGCGCTGTGTAGCTAGCATGTCTTCCTTTTCTTGTAGGTACTATACAGTCTAAGATGATCGAAGGGGGAAAACCTGTGGGGGTATCGTCTGTGTCCTGAGGCCAGCCCAGTGCTCCACGAGGTCAAGAGCATCCATGTTTTCCCCCCTCTCATCGCATTCATTCCACCACCCTTGTACAACTTATACAAACGGTAAAAGAAACCCAGACCAAAATATTGTCACAAATCTTCCTTTTCATTTGCCACGCTTTTACCCGCGAGGGTGTTGCGGGCTTTCCCAACCGACAAAAAGAAAACCAAAAACGAAAGATGCGGGAAACAAGGGAAAATCCAACCAAAGACAAACAAGGGGTTGTGACAAACCAAAGTGAAATGAAAAAACGCAGACACAAATCCCCCAGTCTATATGCAGTAAAAATCGAACTTTTCCTCAACCGTTCCCAAGTTTTGTTACCCTCTCCCATAAACCAACATTGATGTCGCAAATTCGAAATCGTCATCAAACAATGTATCCGTGGTGTTCGGTCTTGTTTTGCTCGGTCCATTTCGCCGCCGATTCGGAAGTCATATCGGCTCAATCTCTCGCTAGCGCAAGGGTCGGATCACGATCTGAGACAAGGCGCATCGTGGCTGATCTGCATTCCAGCGATCAGTGCCCTTGATCTGGGCCGTGTGACCCGTAAGATAGAGAAGACGATGAAATGGTCCCGGAAAAGAGTCGCCAGGGATGTGTAAGATGTGTGAAAAAAAAAATCCAATCCCAGATACCCGTCTATGTTCAAACGCCGCGCACTGAGTCCGTGAAAACAAAATATGAAATTCTCCTAGGAGAAGATAAAAGACGACACTAAGATGTCATCGACGCATCCTTTTTATTAACCTCCCATGAAAGTGCGCTTGCTGCTGGGAAGCAAGGGATGGCTGTGAGCCAATGTATGTATGATTGTCGACAGGAATGCGGATTAAAAGGTCGTATCAGATTGCATTAGGTGCGCAAGATGTGAGGCTCGCGACTCCGAGCCCCAAGAGGAAATTAAAATGTCGTAAAGGCGGTAATATCGCTGAAGGTGAACCGAATACACGTAGGAAAATGTCGTGTGGCGGTGGTCTGATGAGCACCACACAAGCGAATGCCAGTTTCGTCAATGATGCGAAGAAGCATCTTATTTGGGACGAGGAGGAGGCTTGGGAACGCCAGTGGTGTCATAGGCACCGCGACCCATGTTGCGAGGGCTTGAGGACTCTTGGGCAATCATTTTTTATGTGAATAAGGAAGGCGATATCTGCGCGAGTGTCTGTTAGTAAATGTGTTCGGGAGTTGAGTGATGCTAGCGCCATATGCAGTGCCGAGGACACCGCATTATAAATCTGACGCGGCAGTGTGGTCTTGAAACCCAGGATGTCGGCAGACATCTGGGTTCAGGCAGTCTTGCGACGGCATAGCATATGGGTAGAGCGATGGTGACTCACAAGATTAGATGTCGTAGTGTAACACGAGCGGGAAACCAATCAAATAGATTGGTTAAAGCAACGCTGGTAATGGAGGCGATGCTGCAGGAATCAAATGCGCGAAGATAGCCGAATGGCGTGTCAGATGCGAGCGTCACCAATATTACTGGAGTGTTTCGGAGGCGGCGGCGTCGGCAAGGTCGTCGACGTAAGAAGGACGAGGAGTCGGAGGCGCGTTGGAGATATTAGGCAACACAAGAAAGAAGGAATGTCGCAACACAAAAGTGTGCCTTGAGGTAGGAGATGTTGGTGATGGAGAGGAAGGGTGCTCGTCGAGAGTTAAGCTTGCGCAACAGAAGGCGGATTCCTCGACCTTTAATAAAGGGATGGGGATCGTCTGGGGGACTTGTGGTAGAAGGTTTCTCTCCTTCTGTCAGGTACACTACCACACCAAAGCGGATCGTTAGTGGAATAGGGTGGGCGCCGGTCGGACGGTCGAACGAGGTTGTGGGTCAAACGGGGGTCCAAGTACTGCTCTCTGGGGGGGTGTGAGGCGAGCGTTGCAAGGTGATCAAAGGTGAGGCGTGGTACGGGGGTGCTAAGACGGTTGGCGGGAGCAGATGTGATGAGCCGAGCTAGAGCAATGTCCAAGCTAAGTGCGAGCGCCTAGGTATAGAGTGATGATGATGAGTGTAATAAGAGTTGATTAGATGGATAGATGGATGGTGGAATTAGTAGCTGAAAAAGATCTGGACCTGAGGGAGAAAGGTGTCGCTTTTGTACGAGTGTGTCTTCTAAAAAGAAAGAAGGGGCTGCTGCTCGTCTCTCACCAAATTATCGAGAGAAACCCCCTCTCCCCCTGTACCCTGCAAAAGAAGCTGTCTAGGGGGTGTGGCAGGCTTCGGGGGTGTGGGTTCACCTTAGGTCAAGGGAATGGACACCCATGAAAAGAAAAGAAGGAAAAAGGAAAAAGGAGTACCAGGCTCAACCATGGTTGTGGCTCTCTCCCTCTCACTCAGGGCATCCGGGGATGTCATCCAGAGTGATGGGTGCCGTGTGGAGGGAAGCCCCCATGCCTGAGCCCTCAGAGCGACCCTAGCTGGGTCTGCTACCAGGCAAGCAAGCCCTGCTCGGGGGGGATCTGATGAATGCACAGTACAGACAACGTAGAGGGCGTGTGGCAAGGCGCGCCTTGATCCCCAACGGCGTCACCTCGTAGCAATTAGCCACGCCCCCTTCCCTCCCTACAGTCTGTGTCGTCTCTGTTTCCCAGCCCAGTCCCATCTTCTCATTGCATGTACCAGCCGACCCAGAAGCGCCGATGCGATGTGTCGCCGGTGGATCGTCGCTTGTTTCTACCTTGGGGCCCGTTTTCTACTCGTGTGGTTGAGAGCATGCGGCTTTCGCTGCGAGGCCGCAAAGGCTCTAGCCACCGCGGCGCTGCATGTGCAACGACTGGACGGCATCACCCACCTCGTCGCTTCTTCTCTTGCCTAACCCGGTAACTCGGCAGACTGGCGGCTCTCGACCAACTACCGCCGCGCAACGGCTACCAGAAGCCATGCGCTGCTCATGCGCTGCTCTGTGCGTGCTTGTTCTGCATGTCCTCAAACCCAGCAGTCTTCGCCCAAGCGAGCAATCGCACCCCGTCGCTGAACTTAGTGCAAATGAGAATGAATGAGAAAGCCCACCGCGTCCGCCTTGGCTCAAAAGGCTGGACTCCGGAGCGCCGCCGCGGGTGTGGGCCTTCGGCGCACCCAGTAACAGCCAGGACGCCAGCCAGCAGCACGTTGCTTTTCAGAGGCCGGAGCCCAGAAAAAAGGGTACCTAGAGCCGTGCCGCCGTACTGTACTCAATGTACCTCCCCTGTTCCCTTGCCCCCCCTGCGGCGCTTGCCCATCCCCTTGGTGCTGGCTCCTCATCCCGGGACACCCATCCACTGGATACACCCTGGTCCTTCCCATCCCAATATCTGTCACTTTTCGTCCTTTGCTTTGTCCTTCTTGTTTCGTCTGTTGGTACCTGGTTCAGCTTGTCACGCCCATAGTGTCTGTCCTCGTTCGTCGCTGTTCCCTACACTCACCGAGCCCATACCTCAGGTACCTGAAATCCGACTCCTTGGCCCTTGGTTGATTGCTCCTTCATATGCCTTCATCGATGCACGCCAATCAATCTGCTCCACGCACATCCACTTGGACCCCGTACCTGGCGCTTCCAAGTACATGCACGCCCGTGTATGTATGCAACTTTTCTTTTTGCATCGATCCCTCCTCCACCATGCAGGCTGTTTCCACCTTGTAGTCGATCTTTTTTTTTTCTTCTCGTTAGCCACCCTAAGGGGAAAAAAAACAAAATCCACTTCGCCCATGTCTCACTCCATCTCAATTACACATCGCCAAAATTCAAATTCAAGGGATCTCGCAGAGGTACGTGCGGCCCGGTATGCCCGCGTGAGAAGTGACAGATTAATAGTCCAGTTTGGCCGTACTCAGACATCAATGATCAATCAGCGTCAATACGTGCCCCGTGCATCCAGCACCTTCCGCTTGGGCTTTGCAATATGCCTCTCTTTGCCGTCTCTTTTTTTAGACTCCACACAATACGTTCTAGCTGGCTAGTCCATGACTTCTTGCTCTCTGTCTGTTTGGCTCTGTGGCACTGTAAAAGTTTGCCCAGCGCCATTAGTCGTCTAGTAGTGTCACAGCCCCTTGCGCATTCCAGACCACTCGTTTCTTTTTCCTGTTTCCTCCTCTCTCATCATAATCTTTTTTTGACAAGATGCAACGAGCGAAAAGAGACAAGAGGAAAAGAGCAAAAAATATTTCGGCGTTTTGCATTCCCCGTAACAATCACCAATCTTTGCTTTGTTGCATGCGCCTGTAAGCGCCCGCTTCTTGAACCAATGCGTCTCTTGTTTTCGGCCCTTATCTTGTCCGATGAACAGGACCAGTATTGGCACGAGCACCCTTCGCCGAGCCTCTGTGCATTTACCCAAAATACTCTTCTCCGCATTTCTGGTTCCCATTTGTCTGCTGCAGCGGCCGTTCACGACAGACACTACCAATGCAATTATCGCGTGCTTCCAAACAACAAGATTTCTAGGTTATCCTTGATTTGCACGACATAATGGTTGGTCCAACCACGTTCCCAATCATTTCTGGGGAAAATGGTGTGGTGTCGTTGGAGTTCGCAACTCTTACCCCAACGTCGAGGCCTCCTGCTTAATTTGTCCAACCAGTCGCAACCCAGATGAATATTTTCGGATAACCATTTGGGATGGATTCTGGTGTCTAGCTTCCATCCGAAACACCTCGCCCCGTAGAGATGAAGATATAGGCTCCAGTCCCCCACCGGCTTCGCTGGTAATTATCGACGAGAGCCTGTCGGTGCAACATATCCATTCAGCCGCAGAATAGGCTGTCTCAAGATACCGATGGAATATTCCCATTTTAGCCTATAAGACGACCAACTACAAGTACAGACCCTGAAGGGGAAATCTCCACGTCATGAGTGCAACACTAGTACAAAACTAGTAACTCTTGAGCCGTGGGCCTTGTGTTACTCCATATGCCGAATCAGTAAAGCCGCTCTGCATTCGCAAGCCCACAAAACTCTTCTCAATTAACCGCTTACTCGAAGAGGTAGTCAAGTCGGCAGTTGCGCTTCACCTTGCGGATCATCAACGAATCCCGCCAGTCGTGCCATGGGGCTGGCTCTCCGCCGGCTATCTCAGCCAGTCGCATTCTTCTTAGTGACCGCACGTCCCGGCCCGCGGCAGGCTTTGCATTGGTTATCCTGCTGCATTGTGCCCTCGAACCCAATGCCATGTCGTCGGCGCTTGTGAGAGTTGGCTGATTCGCTGTTCAACTCATCAACTAGGCGGCTAACACTCACCATGACTCGACCTGGGTGGGCCAACCTCACTCCAAAAACACACTGCTTCCCAAGGGACCGCTGCTTGCATCGCCTTAGTGGAACATTCCGTCGCATTTCTGGCTCCCAACATATAAAAAGAATGTCCCGGGTGACAGCCAGGGATCCCTCTACAACAGGGTAAGGAGACAGTACTGAACCTTGTCACGGACCCGTCGCCGACTTCGCCTAATATTGCCAGGATTTTCTGGCGGATTTTCAAGTGCATACAGTTAGGTTATGCATCATTAAAAGACCTTCCCGACCGCAATCCAAAGTAAATGCTTGTTATGGTCCCGAGCCTGCCTATTGAGTTGTCAGCATTGATGTTCAATGGTGACTACTGCGTGGCGTTTTCTACAAGTTTGACGGGGAATTTAAGCCGCAAACCCCCGTCCGACATGCATCGGGCCAGAGCTTGACAGATCCGGCCACACGGCCAAGGCGGTCCAGTGACCCGTTCTTCTGATCTAGCGCTCCATTCTCACCACGACTCCAGCCTTGCGCCGTGCTATTCAGACCCTGCTTTCTCGGTCTGTCATGGACTTTTGTTCGGTGAGAGCCTAGTGGGTCGACGGGGCCGAGCAGAAACCTTCCAGAAGGCTCTCAAATTGCCCCCAGGCATCAGGCTGCATTGTCTGCTGCTAGGCGACGATCTGTCCATGTGCGCACTGTACTCATGACGGGACACATCCGATACAGGGATTTGCCCCAGGCCAGAGCGTCCCCGGTCCTTGGGTGCCAGTTACGTAGCCGGCCGGATGCCTTCTTCGTTTGCGTTTCGTACCCAGGCGCCCGGCAGAAATTTGTCGTGGCCCTGATCCCGTGGAGTTGGTCTGTGGACGAGAAGCTGCCAGGAACTCCCGCTCCCCCACCCCTCTTCAAAGGGGGTCGAAAATGCACTACTGCCTTAGCGCATACGTTGTGACTTGCGTGGTGCCTAATCAAAACTCGGACTGGTGCTGTTCCTGCATTAGCCAATTTCCAATAGCCAAATCAGTTCTTGAAACAGGGGAGTATTTTGCCACCTTGACTGGAAGAGGACTGTCAACACCGCTGGTAGTTCTGTTGACCTGTCAAATGCCAAAAAGTCATGTCCTCTGTTAGTTTTTGGTAGCCTCGTTTGACTTCTGCGACATCAGGCCACTGCGATAGTTGGTGCGGCCGTGCCTCTCGATCCAGCCTCTCAATCGAAACACTTTTGAGTCGTCGCCACGTCGTGTGACGGCTTCAGATCCAGCAGTCCAATCGTCTGCAGGTCCTGCCAAGATCGGCCTGCCTCCACTCGCCATGTGTGACCGCGTGGACAGGTCTACTCCGACCTTGTTTGACGTAGGCCTTTCTGACAACGTCAGAATTTTTGGGGTTGTTAAAGCCATGGCCCATTCTAGGTTCTGGCACAGTCCTGTTCAGCATCTTCCCAACCTCTACTGCAAGGATGGCACTCTCTAGTTCGGGCGTTGACACTAAGATCCAAAGGTCCACGGCCCTGGAAACCCTAGCTCCGGAGCGTGTCCCGGAGAGTCGTTTCGTGGAGGTCGCTTGGATGTAGCCTCAGTTGGGTTGGGTTCAATCTGGCGTCACCGGGCGCCAGGACTACCAAGAGGTCCTCATCGCAACCGGTCAACGAACAAATTTAAAGCTTCTTCATTCTATGTTTAGAACTCAATCTTCGCACAGAGCTACAGGGCGTGCAGCCACTGGCTAGTGAGCGCGCTGCAAGGCTGCCCTCAAGCACTGCTCATCGGTGACAGCAAGCCGTCTCAGTCGACGAGGCCGACGGCCAGTTGAGATGAAGACCCTTCTTGGCGTTAAAAGTGTGGATCTGGACCCAAATCCACCTATCGGATTCGCAGCAGAGATGGGCTGGAGCTAGTTCCCAATGGAGAGGTTCAGTTGGTGGGACGCCTCCTGTCACCATGGCGTTCCAGAAGGCTCTTGGAAAGCGGCTACTCCAGATCGCAATCAAGCTCCAGGCAAACAACAATCACGCTTGGATCTCCCTGGTTGAGGGCCCGATCAATACAGGGTTTGATTTGATATCATAGCCGAGATTTTATTCTTTGGGCTTCCAACCTAGTGGACCGAAGAGCTCCCGTGTCTTTGGAAGCGAGCGCCGTTCCCAGCTCCGCGTCAATCTTCATTCCGCTTTGTCAAGCAACCCCAGAGATAGTGTGTGCTTTTGCTGGCAGGTTCCAGGGTGGCCGTTGAAACGAATTAGGAACCAGGATGTTTGAGGTGGTTGGGATGGGCCTCGTGGCACCGGGGAACCGCTTCCGCCTTGCAGGGCACCCGTGTTGAAAACGCTTGGTAATTTAATTTTTTCTTCGTCCAGAGGGACGGACGTAATTATCCCCACGGTTCTTGGGTCACTATGTGGGGGCAGGGCCTGGCTCCAAATGAAGAAACTGGTCTTCTGGAAGGACGATCTGCGTTGCCAGCTGTTAACTCCAGAAACCCACCCACCCGTCATTCGAGCGGGTTGCGCTCCCAGGGTGTGGCACGAGTCGGGTGCCACGGGGCAACGGGCTCAGTCGCCGGCGGCCTGCACCGTTCGAGCCATGAGCAGGTTTGATCTGGACGCGGCGCCATGAGGAGCCCAAGTGTTGCGCCCGGGCTACATTAGGTTGACAGGGTCTGGAAGTTTAGTTGTTGGCTGGAGATGAGCGCTCGGTTTCCCACGGCGCTTGCAATTGTCTGAATAGTCCGACTCGCTCAGAACATCCCCTATGGCACATTCATAGGTAGACAGAAGAGGAGGCCCATCTGTCTGGAGAAACCATGTGGCATGGCGTCCTCCGTTCAACCACCCGCAGCCATCGCGTTTCCGCAAAAAACGACAAATCTAGTTAAGAATATGGAGGTGCAGCTGCTTCGGAATGCGGCTCAGGCGTTAATTGGTGCCCTCGTCCGTCACAGTAAACGCCGCAGTCGCGTGAAATATGGGGCACAGATGCATAACCACGCCGCTGGTGATGACGTGAGAACATGCAGGAATTTGGACGATGCCTACCTCGGGAAATCGCATCCTGTATGCTCGTTGATGGATAACGTCGATTATGTGGACAGGTCTGGTGTGTGTGGGAGCTGCGGTGCTGTTGCTGGTTTCGGAACCCGCATTCGAGTTCGGTTTCAAGCGCCGGTCCAGGGTAAGCTGCTCGAGGATGCAATGAACCATGTGATGTTCGGTTGACAGGCCCTGCCAGGAGGAATAGTCATGAGGGCATCCTATCTACCCATAATTACCGGTGAGAATAGGCTGATGCCCTTGTGTTGCACTGTGACTATCGGACATGGGTAAATCAGGAAATAATGTGGTAAATAATGTGGTAGGATCGACCCAATCCCATTCTCAAACAACTTCAATGAGTGTTGACTCATAGCTACCTTGTCAATATCCTCATCTGCCCGATATTGGTAACAACTAGGATTGGACGGGGAAAAAATACCCCATGAATAGAAAAAGACAAGCAATGTCCGACGCCAGAACAAGACAATTGAAATCTAGATGTTGACAAGTTGTACTCCGGATGATAATCCGAGATGGATTGGTATAGGTTAAGCGGGCAGAGGCCTGTTAAGGGTGTACGAGGGCCCTGATCTCGGCATAGCGGTGGTACCGCCCTAAATGGCCACTGAAAATCTGATTGGCTCACCCGAAGCTAGGCGATCATTGGGGTGCGAATCGTACTGCACTAACTGAGCGCTGAACTGGCCACACTCTCTAGTTCATTAGAGCTCCCTTTTGCCCCACAGAGTAGCTGCCGTGCCACCTGTTCAGCCTCATCCCCACCCCGCCATCGCCGTCGCTGACGCAGTTGCATTGAGAGACCAACGTCAACCAAGCTCCTTGTCTGTTTTGCGGAGTCTCATATCACCACCACCGTATCAAGCATCCCCTTGAACCACGACGAGCCGTTCACAGAAATTGCACAATGTCTATCATCCAGCAACACACCAGCGCCACGCTGAGTGACGCCTGGCGCACCATCAACATCGATGCCTTGACCGAAGACTCCAGCCTTAACTTCGACACCTCGACTCTCCACCCCCCACAGCCCGAAATCAGCGAGGCCGAAGTTCGACAACTTGCTGGCCAGGTTAGACAGCTCCTGCGAGGAGGGGATTCTGAGGGCGCCCTGAGGGGGTGTCTGGAGACTCCGGTCTACAATGGAGACGATGCGGCAAAGGTATGCTCTGCCCTGGGAGACATTGAGCACGGAACAGATAGACCAGACGGGAGATCAAAATGACTAACCGTTTCAAATGCGATCAGGATGCCCACCTGCAGACTATCCTCGAGGTCCTCCAGTCAATTAAGGCGAGCGACATGAGCCCACTGCTGAAGAACATCTACGGATCCGAGGGCGGCAACGAGTGTCTGGACGTGCTGATGAAATACATGTATGGCCTGAAACCTGGATGATCTGTATCAAGTCTAACGGCCGCATTATAGTTACAAGGGTATGGCCACCGGAAGCTCCTCGAAATCCGCGAGCAAGGAGCCAAGCCAGGGATTCAGCCAAATTGGAGGACGCCCCGGCGCAAACGAGCCTGCCACTGCTGCCATGAGCGTACTGCTGAGCTGGCATGAAAAGGTGGTCGAGGTTGCTGGACTGGGCTGCATTGGACGTGTCATGACCGACTGGCGCAGGGTGTAGATATTGGGGCCTGGAGCTGAGCCGAAACAAGACAACATAGACCTGACGAATCCTTTTGACGATCACCGACCATTGGTATTATTTTCGCGCATGAGCTATCGGCTCGAGGTTTGTGAAGCAGACCTGAACAGAATACATTTTAGCATAAAATATTACAAGCCCATCTACGACTGAGTTTCTTGTCCAAAGATCACATCAAGTAGTGGCAAAATGAAGACAGACTTGTGAATCGGAAACTCATATCTGTCTGAATGAGGAGAGTTCGAGTTGGTGACTTTGGGTTGCTTGGCACAATCGCGTACTGGACCATGGATCTAGCACGAAAAAAAGCACACGAATAGAATGAACCAATTTCAATGTCATGGTTGTTTCATTTCTACATTGGTGATACAGGTTTTTACATCCGAGAGATCCGAGCAGGTTACTTTTGCTCTAAAACATCCTTCAGGTTCACCTGGCCGCTTCCTCTCTTGAGCGGTTCTGGCTGGTTTTCACCTTCGCGCCAGCCAATCATGTATATAATGCGGAACGTGGCCGGAATGGTGCCGTCCGGGTTGCCATGAAGCTCTCGATAAATGGCATCACCTGCGAGAAGCACATCCCGTTGAATGGGACCCATCTCACGCCCGATAACAGCATTTCCCTCGCCCATGGCTTGTAGATCCTGCATGAGGGCAAAGGTGTCTGGGTAATCAACAATGATATCGTCAATGTCTACAGTAAGCATTTTGAACCCGGCCTTTTGAAGCAGACCACCGACATCCCTCACATCAGCCAACGGAGACACGTGCGGGGACATGCCGCCACGTCGCTCTTGCTCTGCAAGCTGCAAAGAAGTCCGGAGTTCGAATAATGTGTCACCGCCCAGCATGGCACCAATAAATGGGCAGTCGGGCTTTAAGACGTTGTTGATCTGTGTGAGAATGCCGGGCAAATCATTGATCCAATGTAAACTCAGAGAGCTCATGACCAGATCGAATGACTCAGGCTCAAAGGGGATTGATTCTTGGTCGTCAAGAACCTGGCGGGTCAATTTGAGTTGCTTGTTGAATTCTTCGCCAGCATCTCGATACAGTAGTGATTGAGATGAGTCGACGGCAACCAATTCGTCGATTCGAGTGGACAATGGCTCGGAGACGGGCATTGCAGGATCGGCATCGGGGTTTTCGCGAATCATAGCTCGAGCGATATTGCAGGAATTGGCGCCCAAATCGAGGACTCGAGGAAAGCGGCGGTTAATGTCCTAGTCATGTTAGACGACGTATGTGGAGGGTTGAAAGGAGGGGGAGCGGCTACAAGAAGTCGTTCGGTTAGTCGCGATGCCACCTCGTCTTTGAGATAGTCGGCCTGGCGACCCTCTTCAGGATTGGCGGCAGCGCGCTCCTTTTGAAGCCATTTTGTGCGTGGGTTGAAGACCTGGAAGCGGGGAGCTCCCGCGGCTTGGACGGCATAGAAGCGGCGGTTTGCGATGGGAGAAGTCGTTGATGCAAGGCGTGGGATGGCGCGCAAGCTAAGGCGCATTGGCGAAAAGAGACGCATGCATGGCTTCATGCTACAGCGGTTCTGTAGAGGTTGTCTACAGACAGCAGCGTCGAAGTGTGAGGGGCAATGGGAAAAAGCAACTGCAGCAAGAGGGAGGCGCTGGCGGGCATGGAAGTCATGATGAGATATGTCGAGCTCTTCAGTGGGATGTGAACGGGATAGCGCACGGGCCACATAAAGGCCAGCGCGCACACCGAACCGGCTGGCTGTGGAAGCAGAGCGCTGGAGATGATTATGATTCCCGCCCCGGGCATGCGCCTACGCCTAATAGAGTAGTACGTCGGTCAACGCCAACTCCAACCCCAACCCAAAGACAGGGCACACGTCTGTCCCTATCCGCTCCGCCTCTTCCCACGTCTTTCCACGACACGTTTGTGACCTGTCCGCTGCATCCGCCCGCCATCTTCGCAGCTTGATCCTCCCCTTTTCCCGCCTCTTCGGCCTTCCCCTGACGCTGACGGCACTGACGTATCCGCCTCTTGTCAGCCCACGACAACCGCACGCGCCTCCCGCATCTCCCGGCTTGTCGCCCCTCCATCCATGTGCGCCGCATTCTAGGCCACCTGGACATCCCGAGTCGACTATGCAATCGATGCGACCGTCGTCTATACTGTGATTGGGACGTCCTTTGGCATTATCTTATCCCTCAGCCGTCAGCGCCTCACGCCGCTGGCCCTGAGTTCCGCCCACTTGAGCCCTCGACCAACTGTGTAATCAGGGGCCGTTGGCAAATTACCTGCGCGGGGCCCCCAGACATCAACCCCAAGCGACCACTCCGATATCTAGCCCATCATGTCGTCCGGCGGCGGTGGCTTCCTCGGCCGCTCGAGCAGCAGCAACTCGAACATGCGAGGTTTGGTTCAGTTCATTGCTGACTTGAGAAACGCTCGCGCGCGAGAGCTCGAAGAAAAGCGAATCAACAAGGAGCTTGCCAATATCCGACAAAAGTTCAAGGACGGCAGTCTCAGTGGATACCACAAGAAGAAATATGTTTGCAAATTGCTGTACATTTATATTTTGGGATGGAACGTTGACTTTGGCCATCTCGAAGCTGTTAACCTAATCTCTGCCAACAAGTACTCGGAGAAGCAGATTGGTTACCTCGCCATGACCCTCTTTCTGCACGAGAAGCATGAGTTGCTACACTTGGTTGTCAACAGTATTCGAAAGGATCTCCTGGACCACAACGAGCTCTTCAATTGCCTTGCCCTCCATGCAATTGCCAATGTTGGAAGTCGAGAGATGGGAGAAGCACTCAGTGGAGAGGTCCATAGACTGTTGATTTCGCCGTAAGCTTTGACTGTTTCTTGATGTTTTTGGATGCATACTAATCGCCGCACCGCAGCACCTCCAAGTCATTTGTTAAGAAGAAGGCTGCTTTGACCTTGTTGCGCTTGTATCGTAAGCACCCAGACATTGTCTCCCCTCAATGGGCTGAGCGTATTATCCATCTGATGGATGATGAGGACCTCGGAGTTGCGCTCTCCGTCACATCGCTAGTCATGACGCTGGCCCAGGACAACCTGGAGCAGTACAAGGGCGCATATCCCAAGGCAGCTGCTCGTCTGAAGCGTATCCTCATTGACGGAGAGTATACTACCGACTACCTTTACTACAAAGTACCTTGCCCCTGGCTCCAGGTCAAGCTACTTCGCCTGCTTCAATACTTCCCACCTGCTGGTACGTTTGATGTCATCACCGGCCCTCTGTGCGGCTCATCAACTAACTGAAACAGATGACACCCACGTTAGAGACATGATCCGCGAGTCTTTGCAGAAAATTCTGAATCTGGCCATGGAGACGAGCAAAAATGTTCAGCAAAATAACGCACAGAATGCAGTTTTGTTCGAGGCCATCAACCTCATCATTCACTTGGATACTGAACATGGTCTGATGAAGCAGATCTCCTCACGACTTGGTCGATTTATTCAGAGCCGGGAGACCAATGTAAGGTATCTGGGTTTGGAAGCGATGACACATCTTGCGGCTCGCGCCGAAACATTGGACCCGATCAAACAGCACCAAGAGATCATTCTCGGCTCCCTGAAGGATCGAGATATCAGTGTGCGTCGGAAGGGTCTCGACCTTCTGTACAGCATGTGTGACGCATCCAATGCCCAGACCATTGTTGGCGAGCTGTTGCACTACCTCCAGAATGCCGACTTTGCGATCCGTGAAGAAATGGTCCTCAAGATTGCTATCCTAACGGAAAAGTACGCCACTGATGTCCAGTGGTACGTTGACATCTCACTTCGTCTCATCGCGATGGCCGGAGACCACGTTAGCGATGAAGTGTGGCAACGAGTTATCCAGATTGTGACGAACAACGAAGAGCTCCAAATCTACGCTGCCCAAAACGCTCTCCAATACGTCAAGTCAGACCACTGCCACGAGACCTTGGTAAAGATTGGTGCGTATATTCTGGGTGAATTTGGTCATCTTATTGCCGACCAACCCCGCTGCAGCCCCATCGAGCAGTTCATGGCTCTGCAGTCAAAGCTTAGCGCTTGCTCGTCGAGTACTCGTGCCATGATTTTATCCTGCTTTATCAAGTATGTCAATTTGTTTCCGGAAATCAAGCCTCGACTTCTCCACGTCTTCGAGTTCCATAGCCACAACCTGGATTCGGAGCTGCAGCAGAGAGCCTGTGAATATTTGACGCTCGCACAGATGAGCACGGATGATCTTCTACGGACAGTTTGCGACGAGATGCCTCCGTTCCCCGAGAGACAGTCGGCTCTCCTTTCCCGACTTCACCAGAAACACGCCAATACCAGCGACCGAAGAACCTGGGTGGTCGGTGGCAAGGACGCCAACACGGATGCCACTGAACTGAACATGGCCAAGACTGGGGCTTTGAAGAGGACTTTTAGTTCTGCCGGCCCCCTGAACGGCAGTGCCAATGGCACCAACGGCTCCAATAGTCACGCCAACGGTGCGGCCGATTTGGCTGGGTTGGATATGAACGCCCCTGGCCCATCTGAACCAAAGATGCTCAAGGCACCTAATCTGGCGAGCGCAGCTCATCTTTCTCCCGGTTGGGAGCATGGATACAATAGGCTGTTGGTTAAAGCTGACGGCGTTCTTTACGAGGATGGACAGCTTCAAATTGGTGTCCGATCCGAATACCGTGGCCAGATGGCTTGTCTTATTATGTACTTTAAGAACAAGACTCCTGCCTCAATGGGCTCATTTACGACAACTCTTGACCTGGATGAGAGCGAGAAAAGTAATCTGACTTGGGATGTGAAGAACCTCCCTGACAGTCTTATCATGCAAAATGGCCAATCTCAGCAGGTGGTGATGTTTGAGGCGAAGAAAGCCTTTGAGAAGAGCCCAACCGTTCGAATTAGCTACCTGGCTGGCGCTCTGCAGGCCTTGACTTTGAAGCTTCCCGTGACAATCCACAAGTTCATGGACCCCGCGGAACTGACGGCTGAGGACTTTTTCAAGAGGTGGAAGCAAATTGGCGGTGCCCCCCGGGAAGCACAAGGCGTCTTTGGATTATCTGGCAAGGGAACCGACATTAACGAGAGCTTCATCTCCAAGACTGTCGAAGGCTTTAGATGGCGAGTACTTGACATGGTTGACCCCAACCCCAAGAACGTTGTCGGTGCTAGTGTCTTGCACACTTCTGAAGGCGGCAAGTTTGGCTGTCTTATGAGACTTGAGCCAAACTATAATACCAAGGTAAGCTAAAGCTACGCAACCTCGTATCAAGACCGGGATGACGCTAACATTGTATATCAGATGATTCGGCTGACCATTCGTGCAACGGACGATTCTGTGCCCGCGGTGCTCCTGAAACTCATGCAGGACCGACTCGCTGCTGGTATCCCGAATGGGCCAGATAGATTCGAGGCTCCCACACGGGATGAGATCTCGGATTCGTTCCGCAACGTAATGGTTCAGTAACCGGCACGTTCGACCTCTTGGCTTGTCTTTTATTCATGTGAATGGCGTTGTCTTAATATCGCACACACAAGCATACGCGGCGTTTGGGATTTAGCATGAGGAACCGACTGTTTGATTAGTCTTCGATCATTGCTGAAAAGTACATTGTGCTGTATAGTCCATCACCGGTATAGCCTGTCGGCCAAGAACCCCAGCTCGCCACATATAGAGCGATTGTGGACAGGGAGGATATAGTTTCTAGTTGATACCATGAATCTATCGATTGGATTGAAGCATTTCCAGCGCGACATGTTGCAAGTTTGTTTAGCTTTACTGAGGAAGGTCGGCTGTTTGTGAAAATTTCTCACCAGTATTACTTAGGATAGTCTTGTAAGAACACGAGTTGATATCATGTATTGACTACTCTTTTTATTGTGATTTGTTTACTCCTTAATTTTTGCATCTGCCTTGGCTGGCCTTTGGCCAAAGATGGTGCTTCCCACACGCACTTCACCGCTCCCGAGCCGGATCGCACCTTCAAAGTCCTCACTCATACCCATGCTCAGCTCTAGGCTCTCCGGGCTCAGACTTAGCTCCTTGGCCACGAGGTCTCGCTGCTGTGTCAGCGCTACAAAGTCCTCATTCTCATTCTCTGGGGTGGTGGCCTTGCTGCGAGCAATGGCGCCAATAGTCATGAGGCCGATAAGCTGAAGGTTAGGGCACGTCTCGATAATCTCGCGGCACAGGGCCACTGTTTCATCACCAGGTGCGCATCCTGATTTGGCATCTTCGCCAGATGTGTTGACCTGGACGTGCACCGAGAGCTTGAGTGCGTCGGGCTGGGAGGCAATGAGGGTGCCACGGGTGGAGTTGAGGAGCTGGGCCTTCTTGGATGTGTCGACACTAGACACACAAAATAGATTGGGAATCTTGGCAATGGTCTTGCAGTGGCCTGTTTTGTGCGGGTTAATCAGAGGGTGCCGAGCACAGGTGCTTGCGGAGCTGCATACCGGACTGCAAGCCGCCGATAAAGTGCCACTGAATGGCGCTGGGGAGCAGAGCGGCCTTTTGGATCAGCTCTTGGGCATAGTTTTCGCCAAAGTGAAGATGCGAAGCAGGGGCCTGGTGGAGGGCCAAAATATCATTGGCCGGCTTCAGCTTGGAGACGGCAACGAGTCGGACCTGTTGCAGGGTTAGGATGCACTCTAGGAAAAACCCCGAGGAGAGTCAAGGGTGAGCTTTGTGAGGTCTGTACACACATTTCGGCCGTTAGCCACAGCAATGAGCCGTTCCTTCACGGAGCCAAGCTGGGAGATAAGAGCCTCGGCCCTTGAAGGATCAATCTTCATTTCTTCATGCGTATCGGACATGTCTTGGATTTAACTGATACGAGACCAGATTCACTACGAGAGACCAAGTGGTGATGGGTGAGGTTGTAAGTGGAGAGTCGCCAACTTACGCATCGGGTTATCATCGGCTCTGGGGGCGGCGACACGTTCTGGGCTCTGCAGCGACCAGCATACGGTGGCCTTCCCACTGCAACGAATCCCATGATACCGCCGCGCCAAAGACGTTCCACGCATCCTTTGTAAGCTGTGCTTCTTACTCTTTGCGGGCCACAGGGGTCTCTTAAAGGTCGCAAGCTCCGGGGGTCGTGATCATAATGGCATCAGACCTAAAACAGAGGTGGCGGGCGGCAAGCAGCGCCAGCCAGACTTTCAGAAGTGGGCACTCGCGCCGCAAGTCTAGAGCCGTGATTCAGCCCAAATCAACACACACCTCGGATGAATTTCTTCAGGACTTTCTAGACCCAAACTTTGACCCCGCCTCATTCCTCAATTCCACTCTGCCGCCGTTGCAGCAGCGCTCCGCCCCTGGCCGCTCCGGGTCCGGGGCCGGATCCGGGTCCGATGTTGCTGAGCTGTCCACCCAAGCCCAGGCCCTTATCTCCCAGCTCAACTCCCAAACTTCCCGTCTTTCTAACACGCTCACACAACTCACCGACGATATCCTAAGGAGCGGAAGCCGCCTTGCCTACGAGGTGGAGTTGCTGCGGGGTGAGACGCTGAGCCTCACAGAAACAATGAATGAGACGCTCCAGGATGATATTAAAAAGTTTATCCCCGGAGGACTGCAAGAATCATCCGAGGCCAGAAGCAACCCAACACCAGGGACAGCGGCAACTACACCAAAGGATGACAAAGGGACGGCGCCAACAACACCTGCCCCGGCAGCTGACGGCGCCCCGGCAACTGGATTAGATGACCCCGAGTATATCAAACAATTGCAAACCCTGACCTTGGTTCGATCCCGACTCGACTCGGTTATCAAGACGTTTGGAGATGCTATGGAGTTCGTTTTTCCGCCTTCAGAAGTTTCCGTCAGCTCATCTTTCCTGTCTGTCTCGGCACCTGAACCGGGATCAGCACAGCAGAGCTCAGAAGAAAAGGGCCAAGAAGTGCTGAAGCAACTGAGAGAAGAGATTTCGGGGCTGTTGACCAAATCAGAGGACCCAATTCAAGGAATTGAGAAGGCGGCGCATCGTATTGAGCAGCTCAAGGAGCTGACGCAGGTGTGGAAAGAGACGGCGGAAGAAAAGGGCAGAACCAAGTTCATAGAGAGCTTGGCCAAGATGGTCGAAGACCGGCATAGGGATTTGATGAAGGAGATGGAGCAGGCCAATAAGAACGAGGGCAAACCAGAGCCGTCACGCCCGCGCAAGGCAAGCGTTTCGAGAGATGCGGTGGCTGTGGAAGACACAAAAGCTGGGCTGGGCGGATTCGGGTTGATCAACCAGCTGCAGAAGCTCCGGAGCGGGCTATGAGATTAATGACGGCAAATATAGAGCCTTGGCATGACACGGATAGTTGTTTACCCATTTGCGGGCAATCTCAGATGTTTCACAATAGTCTAATCAAATTTTTTTTTGTGCAGCAGAATCAATGTGACGTTTGGCCCGGGACTCAAAGGAAAAAGGACTTCAGCTAGTAATTTATGGAAGATCTACTGCATAAAATTTCTTCATTTCGTTTGCGTGACACACGTGTCAACTGGGGATGAAACTGTCTTTTTTCATGTTGTCTGCCCCAGTGTGTGAACTCATCAATTGCGAGCAAGAGAATGCACTTCGTGTTGGAAGAATCATCGTAATAAGAGAGTAAACGCGTTTGAGCCAGGTATTGCATGCCGTTTTAGATTGGTTTACAGGCGCCTTAATTCAGACATCAAATTGAAGGGGGCCTGGGAGTCTATGTGTGAGAAATGGTTGCTCATGTTCTGTTTGCTAAAGTGAGGTGAAATTGATAATTTTATTGCCCTGTTTTTAACACCATCAAATCCATGATCACCTGACGAATAGCCTGAGTAGATCGGGGTTTCCAGAGACACCGATATGACCCAAGCCCTGACGCCCGGGCAATAATGATCTCCATGAGAAATGATTAACTGACTTTTATGTAACCGTAGATGGTAAAACTCATTGATATACTTCGTGAAACCTTCTCTAATCAAAGATGGCTCCCTTGGCCAAGATTGATGTGTTTCAACACGCACGCGACTCCGGCATGGTGGATAGCAAATATTGTGTCATCTATAGGGGAGACGAAACTATTTCAAAAAAAAAAGGATGAGCTCTTTTGTGAAATCAAGAGCTCAAAACAATATAAAAGTACCGAGGATAATGAACATTAGCTAGAGTTGGGACCTTTGGTGGATCTGAAGAACTAGTGCGGAGAGCCCACCTGACAGGCCTTGTCGGATGTAGGGCAAAATTCAAGCTTGGGAAATGATCCAAAAAGAGAAATTTAAGACGGCCCTCACAGCCATGAGCTATTAAAAAAACACTCTCGAGTCGATCACACCTTAATAATTCCTCTTAATCACTTGGGCGTCTTACGACTCTCGGGAGTAAATCGGGTTCATATGCTGGGGCCCACCAATACCATTCTTGGAAGGCGGTGAAGGCACTCGGACGCCCCCCCGGAGATGTGCTGTAGCCGCTCCCGCCGGCAGAAGGCTGAACAACACACAACTCACTTTGTGCTTGTACGTCGTTTGATTCTTGCGCCGTTGACCAATACTGCTTTGCCCACGAGGCGAGCATCTTTTGCGCGTCCTTTTCCCGGCCTCTGACTCGTTTCAGATTTGTTCCTCATCCGTTTTCTTTTTTTTCTTTTACACGCTCCGTTCGCCCTCGCAAAAGCCTGACTTCGGCTAGCCGACGAGATTGGACCAACACGGACGAGGAAACTACCACTTCTTCCACTCTCCCTTTGCACTCTCACACACATTTCCCTAGTTCTTTGCCAATCCCACACCATCCTTGCGAGAACCCTCGTTACTTTGGTATAAAAAAAATTCTCCGGCAATTCACCATGGCTGCGAGCGACGCAGCCGTCCCTACAGTCGTGGGCGGCCGCGCCCCCGAGCGCCGCGGATCCCCTCAGCCATCTTCTCAATCAAAGCGAGACCGCAAGCGACAGGCTCTTATGGAGCGCCTGGCTACCATGAATGAAAAGTTCCAACGCGACAGAGATTTGACGTATCGCGACCAGCTCCAGAAGATTCAGTTCGACACTACACTAGTCCAGCGCTTCGACCCTTATGATCCTGATGTCCTCGAGACCATAGCCGATTTGCAAAAGGAGCACCGCCAGACCCAGGGGCCTCCCGTCAATGCCGAAGATGCCCGTAGTCTTCTTGACATGGCCGGAATTCGCTTCCCGGACTTCATCGAGGAGGTTGAGGATCTCGTCGAAATCCGCGATTTCCAATTGGCCCAGTCTAAAGTAAGGAGATCAACGCCAGTGGGGACTGATTGCACCGCGAAGCTAACACTTTGTGCACCTAGAATGATTATGAGCGACGCCTTCAGGAGTACAAGAATACATATGCCTTCAAGGTCGAGACGGCAAAACGCGAACATCGAGCTTTGACAAGCACCCTCCGAGACCGCCTCATCAACACCCTGACCCAGAAGAAGAACCGCCTCAACCGAGAGAAGGAGGTCCTGGAGATCAACGACTCCAACGCTCTGCTTCTAAACCCGAACCAGTTCAGCCTCACCAATCCTTCCAGCCCCGGCGGTACTCACAGCAAGCGGGCGACCCGATTGCGCAAAGACGCTGATGAGCTGCAAATATACACTGACAAGAAGCGGAAGCGAAACCCAGGCGACGACGATGGTTCGCCTGCTCCCATGCGTCGCGCACTTGATCCGAACAACACGACCGCCTTGTGGCAGTCAGAAAAGGCTCGCGCCGCCGCCAAGCAAAATGGCCCTGTCTACAGCATCGACAAACTCTTCACAGACAAAGAGCTTTCTCTCAACTACAACACTGCTGCTCTCGCCGCTCACCAGTACATCTTGCGCAACCGTGCCAATGGCAATGGCTCATCTCCCGAAGATACTGACTCTGGCAATGGCAACGGTGATGGCGATGACGGCGACTCGCAGCCCTCCGCTCCCATGATGGAACGGTCCGTCTCACATGCTACTAGAAGTACTCGTGGCGGCGCCAACCACAACTTCATGGATGACAAGATATTGGGTATCGAGGGAATTGCCAATTTTGAAATTCCTGGTAACTTGGACCTCATTCACGCTCAGGAGCCCCCCAAGATGCCGCCTCCCGTACCCCAGCAGTATCTCAAGCCCTACCCTCGCTCTGCAGACCAGAACTTCCCCACGCCCCTGTCCAACGACGACATCATGTCCGACTTGACTGTCATGGGATACTTCAAACAGTATGACCAGTCCCACGCACCCGGTGCTCATTTGGATGCACAAAGTGGACTGCGCAAGGTTCTCGAAGCTGTTGCGGTTCCGTATCAAGAGGCTCGATACGTCGCCTTTACCGGCGCCGGCCGCGATGACCCTGACAGCGTCCGGGACGGCCTGGGTCTTCCGGCCGTGAGCAGCTTGCGCGACCAGCCCAGCCCGGCCAATGCGCCAACGGCCGCGGCTCATTCCAGTGCTGCAGCCCCCATGAGCCGCCAGAGCAGCCAGGGCGGCGTTGCCATGAGCAGACAGGGCACCAACGGCAGCACCCGCGGCAAGGGCCGCAGGAATTGAGTGCGTGGCCTACATGGCCTATCGGCTCTTTTTCACGGCATTGCGAGCGCGGCGTAAGGATTTTTTGATTTATTATTATTATTATTACTGGACTGGTGGTATTTGTTTGCATTAGGTGGTTTGAACCAAATGGGTTGCATATGTATTTGATTGATGCTGCTTTCCTTTGGTTTATCGCAGTGGGACTTTTTAGGAGAGAGGACAGGACCCCGCAACAACAACAACAACAAGAAGAGGTTTCTATGGTGCAACTAAAAGGTTACGGTTTCTACGCTAGTCTTTTAGATGTTTCGTGTCATTATGTAGAGACGTCGAAATACGTGACACTGGTTATTCATAAATGCAGAACGTGCGCTATGTGTGATTTGTGTAACAGCCAGTTCATTTTCAATTGTCATTTCATCATTATGGCTTGCTTGGCCTATCTGGTTCCGGGACTAAACTACACTAAACTCGCATAACACAAACCCTGCATGTGGCCGGACAAGGCTATTTATTGCCTACGGGCCAAACACCAGAGCTCGCACCTCAATGCTCTGGCGGCCTTCGGCATCCATGCGAGTTCGGGGATCATCAAAGGCAGTGTGCGGCACACGTCCCTTGATCTTGGTCCCGGGCTTGAGACTCTCGCTGTCGAAGCACTCGAGCAGGAGGCGTTCGCTCCCGGTCATGCCGCTGAGGTAGTACCACTTCTGGTCTGCGTTCTGGAGGATGGCTGCGGTGTAGCCGAGATACCCGTCTGGGTAGCGGTGCTCAACAGGGATGACATCGCTGTCCTCGACGGAAGCGGACGAGGCCACGGCAAGGGGCGAGGCCTCAATTGGGCTCTCGTTGAGCGGGCGCCAGACGTTGACAATGCGGTAGCGACCCTGAAGGAGCTTGTCTGCCTCGTCAGGGAAGTAGCGGCGGACACGCTGGGCGGTGGCCGCGGCAGTCTGGTCAATATGAACGCGGGTCACGGGAGTGCGGTTGGTGTCTGGGCGACGAATGGTGTGGTCAAAGATGTAGATGCGATTGGATCCTGAGATGTGATCCAGCAGCAGCTGCTCCACCTCGGGATAGTACTTCTCTTCTATAGACTTGCTGTCCAGGAACTCAGTCTCCCTGGATGGGGCAACGTTCTGGATGACCTGGAAGGCGTCCTTGTCGAGAGTAAACTCGGTCTCGTGACCACGGAGATCATGGATAACAGTGTCATGAGAGTGGTTGCCAAAGTTGCGTTGGGGCTGCCCCTTGGGGGGAGTGTCGACAAAGTTGAACGGCTTAGCACCGTCTGCCGGGGGCTGGAAGAAGTGGAGGGTCGCGGTGACATCGCCACGGGGAACTGTGGACGCAATGGCCATTTCGGAATCGGAATTCGGGGGTGATTGAAACGTCAAGCGAGCTTGTGGTCTATATCCAAGTCGAGAGATGTAAGATAGTTCGCGTGAGGGAAACCAGCAACGTCTCGACTAGACGAATATAGTTGCTAAGGCTGATAGTATGTACTTTCTTTTTTTTTCCTAGTGCAACTAAAAAACTAGGATGACTTGACTAATGGGTTCGTTGTATTTTGTACAGTAAAAGATTAGACGGAATAAAGTAGATTTGGAGATGGGACGAACGGAGATGATATGCTTGTGGAGTGATTCAGATTGATTAGCTACTTCCTATCCCTAGTTTATATACTCTTGCTGTGAGGTCCGACGAGCAGGCGGATTTCAAATCAAAATGCCGTCAAAGTAACCATGGTCGCAATGCAGCTTGCGTGCTATGAGCACGTCATTGAATTGGGCAAAGGTAGTTGGCTGGTTGTCATTCCTAAGGCGTTGCAGGATTACTAAAGGGGATGTTGATTAGTGTACATGTGTGCGGGTGTGGGTGCGGGTACAGGTGCTTGGACCGGCAAAAGCCAAGAGTAAGCAGATGCGGGCAGGTTTTACCATGGTGTCATTGAACCATGTGCTTTATTAAAGGGCATGGTGCCGGCAATGGGGGACTACAAGGGAGGTCTCAATAGGGAAAGAAAAAAAATTACTGATTGGTCCCGGGGGTGGGTGTTGTGTGTCGGGGGGGGAGGGCACGCAAGTTATTGGGCATTGTTTTGCGGAGATGAAGCCTGGTGTGCATTATTTTCTTTTTCGTCGCATTCTGACACTTGCGCTGTGAAGTTTTTGTGACGTGGATGTGGTGGCATGCGGTGGTGCACCTGAAGTTGAACCATCCGCCAGCCGTCTTAGTGAACGGTGAGAGAGATAAAAGGGCGGCCATTCAAACCACAAAAATAGACAGCACCCTGGACGTTTCACAGTGAGCCACGCGCAATGCACTGTGCCAACCCGCCTGGAAATGACCGCCGGGCTATACGAGACCCGTAGGAACCCACAGTGTCTGTTTCCGGGGCTGGCACATGACAGGGGTGGGCTAAATTTAGCCCAGTTTCTCCATCGCAGCGACCTAATTTGCATCCCGCGTTTCCCTTCTCCCCTTACTTCCTTTATTCCATCATATTGGCCCAGTGAGCAGGTATGTTAAGTACATCGCCACGCATCTCGTCCCTCTCGTGCACACCAGATGATCGTGCCAGGGGTCTTTTGCGCTACACTTCTCCTGCGTCTGCTGCCCGCCTGACGCCCTTGCTTGTTTCGTCATAAAGCGGGCACTTGAATACTGCCAAAGCCCTCTCTCACTTTCTGCGCCGAGCATCATTTGGCTGTCCTCCCTCTCCCTCTCTCACTATTTCTTTTCTTTACTTTCTTTGCGCTGGCCCCCCCCGTCAAATGCCAATGTCTTGGTTCTGCTTCGTCGTCAAGATCGCCTTTTTCGCTCTCACATAATATTGCCACACCTCCCGGCCCGATCGCGTAATTCTGCCGGTCCAGAGACATGAGGCCGTGTTGCTCGCCATGCAGTCCCCTAATCATCCCCCGCCACAGTCGCATTCGCTGCCGCACCCGTACCCGCAACCCAGTCTCGGAGCTCCAGAGCCAACTTCCGCCCCGGGAGGGCCCGCAGTGTCGTCGCTCCCACTTCCGCATCAGCAAACGTCGCCTTCGCCCCAGCCTGAGTTCACTGTCAGGCCTACACTGCCGGATCGTGATGTCACTGTCGACACAATCGAGGATGCTTACGTCCGCTTCATCTTCTACTGTAACCCGGCACTGCCCCTCTCCTCTGAAACGACCAGTCTCCGCGAAGCATTTCGCAATCCCCCTCGCAGCGGAGGCAAGAGCTTCAATACATTTACAGTATTTGAGCTTGTCTGCAAGTTTTACGACAAGGAAATTCGAACTTGGACCGAGCTAACCACAAAGCTGGGCGTTGAGCCTCCAGATCCCTCCAAGGATGAGAGTGCTCAAAAGATTGCCCAGTACGGTGTGCGCCTGAAGGTATGTTGCTACCAACACAAGAAGAAAAAGAAAAAGCCTTTAGAACCTATACTAAAAAAAAACATTAAATAGAAATGGATGAACTCAATGCATGTAAAAGCATTCTTTGAGTATCTAATGAACATACCAAATGATTACTGGACCAAAATCCCCACGGATCCAAGCCCTGTGGCTCAACCCATCCGCGATGGTGTCGCCATTGAGGATGATATGGCACTGCGAGCACTGTTGCCACATATCCGTCCCAAACGAGGTCGAAAACGGCCCACAGATGATGACGGCATAAACTCTCCCGCCCAGCGTACTCATCTTTCGCCTTCGGCTGGCATCGAAGAGCCCAAGAATGGTTCTCAACTCCAAGTACCACACGACCCCAGGGCGCCACCTACACCGTGGACACCCGGCGATGCAGTCCAACAGGTACCTCTCACTCGATGGCCCCAATCTGCTATCACACCGACTTCGAGGAATTCCTTTTGGGATGACGCTCTCGAGCCCCGGTCTGCCGTCACCCCCTCGAAGCCCCGCTTGACCGCTCAGCGCCGAGGCCCCAAGAACGTGTCGTCAGCTTGGCGGCCAGGGGTACCCGATGGTGGCATCAAGATGAGAGGCCGCCCCCCGATCAATCGGACCCCAGTGGATACTGTACTACCTCCGTTCCCTTCCGGGACTCCGATTGTGGGTCCCGGCGAAGCTCCCACCCCGATATTTCCCACTCCCACAGCCCCCACATTAACGCCGGTCGAGAGAGAAGCTCATCCCTTACCCCGATCAATCCCGGCGCCGAGCTCAGTCACCTCCTCGCCTGCACGCTCAACACCACACGATGGTGCCCGCCCACCTCGGCCGAGCATATCTCTCCAAGTTCCGGAACGTCCCACGGGCAGCGTCAGACTTGCAACCCCTCCACCCCCTCCCCCGCCTGTTGTCGTCATCAATGGGGACAACAACAGCCCGCCTATATCCTCGTATTCAAGGTTGGAACAAACCAACGGCAGAATGGATTTTGCCCAGGTGGCAAAAGAAGTTGCGACACCGGGACAAGATAAATCTTACCGACAGAAAGACATTCCAGCATTCCACTTCGAAAGAGTTGAAGATCGCACAAATATCGACATGGTTATGGGATCCCTCACCCGAGCGACACTTGAAGCAGACTGGCGCGATGTCAACGGGAACCCCGCTGACCGGCCGTCAATGGACGAGGCCATGGCACTCGTCAATGCTACAATCGAAGACATGTATAAAACCGCGTCGTCACCGCAGGCTTTTCTCATTCCCCTGGCTGCCATTTCAGGAGGTGGGATGCTTCAGAAATCTGCCCCACGCATCACTCGGCTGCCCATGCAAGGGGCCTCAGCCGCGTACCGATGCGATTGGGAATACTCATTTGGCAGTATTCGGGGGTTGTACACGATGGAGCAGCTGGTTCCTGTATCCATGTTCCGGGAACCATCGCCCGCGGACAGCCAGGAAGCCCAGCCGGCTGCTGGTGGCGGACACGAAAAACTATCAACCGGGGAGTGGCAAGAGAAGTACCGTCATTTGTTGGAGGATGTACAAAAGAAAGACCAGGAGTTATTGGACCTGCGGAGCCAGGTGATGAAGTCCCTCAAGGGGGGTTTTTCGAAGAAATGATACCAAAACAGCGTTTGTTATTTGTCCTGTTGATTCTGCCGTCTATAACAGAGGGCGATTTCTGAGTGTTTGTTTCTGTTGCAATGTTTAATACGTACCGCCACGTACTTGGACTTGGTATAATATTATCCTACCCCATCGCAGGTTAGACGGGACTTGCTATAGATCCGAATGAGAACTCGAAGTCATGTATGTAAGCGCAGCGGGTTTAGCCAGCAAGGGCGAAGGCGAGTGGAGTCGAGCTTTTTTTGTATTTCGATCAACTTTGGCTAGGAGTCAAAGCAATCAATGCGAAATATTTTACATACATCCCGTACAACCCTTGCATGATCATCAACCCGATATTTGACTATAGGGCCAGAACTAAAAGACCCTAAAATTGTAGTGTTCTTTTTACCTAAAATAAAATTAATAACATCTTAGGCTTTTTTTAGGGTTGTTTTGATTAGGCCAATTCGTGCAGCACTAGTAATGTGGAACTACCTCCGTTCCAATGATTCAAGGTTTGGATTGTACTGTAGCCGGAGCCGATTCCCCGAACACAGTACCAACAAAAAGCGATCGTCTCTTCCAAAACCTGCCAAACATCAAAACTGATCTACTTCAGGTGTATCTATGGGTACAAACGGGAAGATCTCAATCGCAATGCATCTCACCCCAAGATAATCAGGCGCCTCCTCCTTTATCATCTTTATTGTCTTTAACCTTTACTACTAAGCTGCAGAGCCTAGCCTTTTTTTTCTTTTTGGTAAGTGCAAAGTGAGCAGCGCTACACGGCACGACGGGAAACGACATGCTCTTGAAGCCGGAGTGATGGCTAGGATCGAACTCGATTGGCAGAAACAGTGAAGAAGGAAAGATGTTTTTCACCTTCGCGTTCATTCAAGTTTTTTTTATCATGATCTTACGCCCAGCAAGGTATTGTGTTATCGCTATCGCTTGATGTAAAGTTTACAATGTGAAGCCTTTGCAAACTTTGGGTCTGATACCCTTAATATTGTTTCGCAATGCACCCTGAAAATCTCAACCATGAAACTTTAGCCCGTTGACTCAGGCTAAGACATTTGAGCGCTTTTCGTCATCCGTCACATATTCTCCCCGAGACTAAGCACGGGGTTTCTTGGCCGCGAATACTGGTGTGATGTCAAGGTTGGTTTCTCCTAATTACGCTCTTATTGTCTCATAACATATGGGGTATCTTATCGCAACAAGTACAATGTGTCTATACATGTAGTGAAAATATGGCAGCCAGAACAGTTGTAATAGCTAGATATCCAACTTAATAAAGGGCTCTTCATCGCCAAAACCGATATTGCAGCCAGATCAGCTGATCCACGACTTGACCGGATTTCAGGAGGTCAAGGGTCCGAATCCACATCCCCCAAGTCATCAGTCTACTTAACTGAGCATCCAGTAAGAGGAAATGGCCCATATTTCTAGCTGGCAAAAGTGCAAACAGCAGTCTTGTGCGGAGCTTCCTGCAGTCTAATCACAAGATCAGGCACGTGGCTCGTCCCATGAGCTCCAAGTCCACTGACTGATGCCGTGTCTGACGTCTCACCCAAAATGTTCAACCCCTAGCGCTGCACATGTAAGCATAGCCAAGGCAGACCGGTCCTCGCGGAGACAACGAGTCTTGGCGCAAAGTACCGCGCTTTGGGCTCAATGTTACAATACCCTGGAGATACTACATGAATTTCAATGCGGCATTTGGTTCTCAACCATGGTGTGGAGGATTGGCCAAAAAAAAAACCAACCCATGTTTTCGCCGTCTGCACTCGTCTTGTCGGCCACCCAGGCTTCCCTGATTTTGGCCCCGCTCTTTGAGAAAAGAAATCGCCCAATTGACGTCTGTGTTGTGGGTGGTGACAGTATTTTCTCGTACTTGTTATGTTTTCTCTTTTGCTCCGGTCGTTTTGTTTCCCCATGAGGTAAGTCACGAATGGATGCTTACCTCTATAGTTGCCTGCCTACTATAGGATTTACAAGTATGTATGTAAGCAGCTCGCTTCTCGGTTTCCAACCTTGTCAAACTCCTATTCTTATAACCAGAACAGCCTTTATAAATTACTGTTGGGTGTAAGGGACGATAGATTCGCAATAAGCGAGGTTCTTCATTTTTGAGCACTGTGATCCATTCGGTAAATTCATCAATAACTTTAAAAATAGATACAGACATATGTGACAAGATAATACAAGCTGGTCACTCTCAGTCGCCAAAATATCACGTGACACCATCACATGCTTCAACTGATGAATTGGCAGCATGGTCATTGGGGAAGAGGTCGGTCTCATGAGATTGGATAGCCAAGACCGCTATTCCGGAATGAGGCGAAAGACCCAAGTTGCAACATAGCGCCGCACAGGCTGACCAGCATGTGTGCGCTCAGGTGTGACGCGAGCATTAGTACGGAAAAGGAAGTAGAGTCACCAGGCGGGCGTGGGACGGGCCTCGCAGACGTGTTCTCTCTGCATTGCCAGTGCGTCTGTGCCTCACATCTCACACACGGCACGGCACATATGTACAATACAACCTTCGAATGATGACGGTGAAGGTACTTCCACATTACGACCACTGCACAAGTTGGCCTGATAAAAAATACCTCTAAAAAAAAGCCGAGGAAGTAATCTCTTAGGATAATATATTTATTTAAGTAATATTTTATTCATGTTAGGTAAAGAAGAATATCAGGTCCTGTAGTCTTTTAGTACTGGCCCCATGTAGCAAAGTACTGGACAATCATTGAAGGGTTGCTGCACAAATGAGTTCCCTATCAATGGCGGCCCGCATGGTGCTAGTGCCAGTGACATGATGTCCATGCATTGACTCATGCTGGCGATATTGAAGGGTGTTCCTGTTGGTCCCGAAAGGGATTAGAAAGAGGCCGAAGGATCTAGCTATATGACATGGATATTAGTGGAATCTGCGCCGCCCTGCACTGGAGATCGACACCAGCCAAGGCTGTCCTTTGGAAATTGAGCGTCGTAGACCCCATTCGATTGATTAACAAGGTTGCAGGCCACCCAAGTGTCCGTAATCTGCACTCTGCAGCTATGCAGCTAGCCCCGGGTCTCGCGTGACCCCAGAAATGCCAGCACTGAACCACATCACTCAATTGTTCCGGTCACACCAGCCGCACTCACACCACCGAGGTTCCTGTAGCCGTGAATCCTCCGTCAGTGGCGCAGATCAACAGGAATTTAATAACAAGACGAGCAAAAGCCATCCATAGCAAAAGGCGAGAGGGGTTGATCGAATGAAGGTTGCCGGTCGGGTTGCGCCACTGGGAAGGAAAATCGGGTCTTGCACCCGGCACAGGCGCAATCTGTCGCCAACGCCTCTGCAACGGGCACCCGTGTTACTCACAAACAATGAGCGTTGTGTCTCAAGGGTCCTGAGACAGGATGCCGAAATGTGCTTCGGCTTCTCAAAAAATATCAGCTGCAGCCATGTCAATATTGAACTTTAGCAGGCTAATGTTCCAGCTCCCCAAGTCAACCCCCTCCTCCAAAGCCAGCATTTCGGTGGTGTCGGGAAGGGACACACACTCTCGGTCCCGACCCTCCTGTCGCGGGATAACTGAGATGATGGGCAGCTTGATGCCGTAATTGGCCCAATGCCGAGACTAGATCAAGGGAAAGGAGTATTGGAGCGATGTTCTGCAGAGACTCCCTTGACCTTAATCGTCATGAGTCTATCACCCCCGACAAGCTGTGTCACTTGCCATTCAGGTTGCCGTTGTTGCAAGGATTGAGCCAACCCCAAATCAATTCAGGAGACTAAAAAGTGCCTCCATAGTGGAGGTAGGCTACAGCACGTCGGGAAAGGCGGGAAAGGCGGGAAAGAACAAGAAATAGTGTTTCTGAAATAATGGCCTTGGCCACTGAAATTGCAAGTGCCGCTGCATCTGGAGAGCCATCAGCCACCCAACATCAGGGCTGCACTTTTCTGAGAGTTGATTTTCTTGGATTTCGGGGCTGAAAACAAACATAAGAGAGAAACAAAACGGGCGAAACGGGTGGTTAAGCAGAGACAAAACGAGAGACAGGATGGATTCTCGGTGGAGTCCTTGGATGTCGCCCGTCGATCGTTGACAGGGGATGAAGGACGTGCATTGGGCTCTTTATTTTATTCTTTTGACGGAAACAACTGGCCAAGCATCAAAGATGTCGTCGTCGGCCGGAGGGCAGATGAGTTCGGGTAGCCTTGGCCTAGCCGCGCGGCGTCTTGAGATGGTGAGAATGCGCTCAATCGGCTCCCCATCATCGATGCGGGATAAGTTAGTGTGGGGATGGCTCCTCCGTCGGACGAGGATCCCATGAGTTGACGCCAGTCGAGTCCCGGGGTACATGGCGTGCATTACCCATCTGACGGTGGGCCGGGGAGAAGACTGACGGCAGCAAACCTGCAGCTTGGTACTTGGTAGCGCAACCTAATTGTCTGATGCCACCCAAACAAAGCCACAGAGCCGGGCGCACTCACCCCCGGCCTTTTCTGCCCAAGTTCGCCTGTCTCCTCTGGCGAACGTTTTATCCTCTCTTGTTCTTGTTTTTTTTTTGGTTTGTTTTTTTGGCCCTTCTTCTCTCTTGGCTTCCCCTTGGGTTGCGTGTACTCTACCCGCTTGCTTCCACGGTCCACCAACCCTCATGTTCACCAAAACCACAAGCCAGCCAGGGCTCAAGGCCACACGCGCACACACACTCGCGCCTCTTTCTTCATGCAACTGTACAAGCGGCCGTGCCACAGCCACCGTTACCGACCGGTTTGCTCGCTCCTCTCTCTCCACAAGCTAGTACAAATACCTCGAGAGCCCATCCCCGGCCCCCAGCTTCCTTCCCATGCTCTTTTCGGCTCTGGTTCCCACGGTTTAGCGGCATCTCCTTGTTAGATGGCTTTAGCGTCTGTCCCCGCTACCGGCCTTGACCTCCACCCCCAGTCTTCAATCCCCCAAACTCGACTGCGACTGTGACTTGCACTTCCACTTTGATTCCCTTGACATCACTCCAGCCCGCGACGAACCGAACCTTGCAGTTTGCCACGACAACCTCTTTACAAAGCGCAACCGCCCATTGATTTTGAAAATAACCGACAACAATACACATTTGTGCCACAACCCGGTTTTTTCTTGCTTTTTTTCATCTTTTTTTTTTTCATCTGGCGCATCGGAACTTTGCGCTTGTCGGACTCGTTCCTGCTTACCGTCGCTCCCACCAACCTTGAATTCCCCACCTCAGCAGACGACCGACCCGCCTCCGGCTTTAACCGTTGATGTCTTACCACAACCGAGAAGCAAAACAATACAACGAGAAATCGATCACATCTGAGAGCTTCAATTAGTGGCCTTCCTGGGCCTAGGCCCCTCCACCTGTTGAGGCATCCTCGGCCCTTCCCCTCTCAGGTGGCGAGCTCCGATCACCGCCCTCATGGCACCCAACCCATATCCTCATCAAGGGGACGATGAGGTCGAAACGTACGTCGTCCACACCCATTCCCATGCCCAACTTTGTCGAATACCAGACATTGCAAGCATTAAACTAACTTTGCTTCTTGTTCCAGTGCCTCTGCCACCCCATACAGCTATCCCATTGAACATGCCCGACGCACTTCTGACGCATTTGTCAACCTTAACGCCAATGTCGAAGCCAAGTAAGGATTTTCTAGAAATTTGCCCATGGTTTGTTCGTTTAGGCCGCCGCTAACAGGTCATCAAAGGATTAAGAACCCTCTGTTGGGTATTCCCCGAGGGACTTTGATGTCCCAGGTCGACGAATTTTGTGAGCAAAAAGGTCTTCAAGAGTACCGTAGCCTCATCAGAAAAGGCGCCTTGATTGCTCAAGATCCCACCGGCTATGAGGATATCACAGGGGAGGAGGCCCTCAACGACGAGGAGATCGAAGCTCTTCGTGACGAAGTCCTTCATAAATGGCGGGTCCCCATAGTTCTCTACCTTACCATCGCGACATGCTCAATAGGCGCTGCTGTCCAGGGATGGGATCAAACCGGTTCCAACGGTGCCAATCTTGACTTCCCGAAGGCCTATGGCATCGATAGCAAGAGCATACACGACAAACTTCTCGTTGGGCTTGTCAATGCTGCACCGTACATAGGCACCGCCTTCTTCGGCTGCTGGCTATCCGATCCTCTAAATCATCATTTTGGCCGCCGTGGTACGATTTTCTTTTCTGCGAACTTTTGCCTCTGGCCCGTGATTGGAAGCGCCTTCTGCGACAATTGGATGCAGCTTCTCATGTGTCGGCTACTCCTGGGGATTGGGATGGGTACCAAAGCATCAACAGGTAGGTGGTTTTCGTCATTTTATGCGTCATCACCAAAGAAATTTGAGCTAATATTGTTCGAAAATAGTCCCGATATTCGCTGCCGAAAACTCGCCGGCCCCAATTCGAGGTGCTCTTGTCATGAGTTGGCAAATGTGGACCGCTTTTGGTATTTTTTTGGGCACCTGTGCCAACTTGGCCGTAACAAAAATCGGACACGAGGCCTGGAGATATCAACTTGGCTCAGCATTCATCCCAGCTGTGCCATTGGTTATCCTGATTTACTTTTGCCCCGAGTCGCCCCGTTGGTACATGAAGAAAAACCGGTACATCGACGCCATGAAGTCACTACTGCGCTTGCGCAACCACCCTGTCCAGGCAGGTCGCGACCTCTACTATATCCATGCACAGCTTGAACTTGAATATGAGTTTGTTGAATTTTTTGGCAGGGGGAGCTACCTTAGTCGATTCATCGAACTCTTTACGATTCCTCGAGTTCGCCGTGCTACACTTGCCTCCTTTGTCGTTATGATTGCACAGCAGATGTGCGGTATCAATATTATCGCCTTCTATTCCACGACGGTATTCGTGGACTCTGGTGCCAATGCTCACCAAGCTCTGTTGGCATCACTAGGTTTCGGCCTGGTCAACTTCATATTTGCATGGCCCGCCATCTGGACCATTGACACGTTTGGGCGACGGTCTCTGCTCCTCTTCACATTCCCCCAGATGGCCTGGACGCTGCTGGCAGCAGGACTCTGCACCCTCATTAAAGGCGAAGGGGGTGCACACCTGGGCTTGGTAGCATTTTTTGTCTACTTGTTCGCAGCATTCTATTCACCTGGTGAGGGCCCTGTGCCATTCACCTACTCGGCCGAAGTCTTTCCTCTCTCACATCGTGAAGTCGGTATGGCCTTTGCGGTAGCTACTTGCCTGTTCTGGGCCGCCGTGCTCTCCATTACATTCCCTCTCATGTTGACGCGCGTAGGCGTGTTGGGCTCCTTTATACTATATGCGGGCTTCAACGTCATCGCTTTCATCATGATATTTTTGTGTCTTCCTGAGACAAAACAGCGCACACTGGAAGAGTTGGATTATATCTTTGCTGTTCCAACACGTGTTTTTGTGAAATATCAGTTAACCAAGGCTTTACCTTGGTGGATCAAGCGGTGGGTGTTTTTGCAGCGCGACGCCGCTTTGGAACCCTTGTATCAGCTTGATATCGGGGATCATGACGACAACCACAGCAGCGACGCAGGTTACGAGAATGACAAGGTCAAGGTGGAGCTGAAGGATATGAGGGGGTTCTCCTCGGGCGTTGATGGAGTTGAAGCTCCCGCTCGAGTAGCTCACTCAGCGATTTGAGGTTGTTTTTTTCCCGCTTAACATATGGGAGCGGTTGATTTGGCCATGTTTTTGTTTTTTATGATACCCAGAAATGAGCAGGCGAAAAGGGCTAGGTTTAGGGCTTTGGGCTTTGGGCTTTGATTTTACAGCAGATTTGATGCTCCTCCTGAATCAATAACCAGAAATGGACTTTGAATTGACGTCATTGGAAATCTAGACGTTGCAGGACATTATTCCCCATTTGCGGAAACAAGTCCTCCCATGATATTTGATGTAATTTAAGGTAAATGGAGACAATGTTGTCTTGGGCTAAAGCCACGGAACTACGGAACGGCCATATCTTGGAATGACGTCGTTTGGGTGGAGCTACCGCCTGCGGGATACATTAGCCGCCGTGGCAGACGGCAAACTCGTCGTTTAATGAACGGTGAAGGCCTGTGTTGGCAATGAGGCCGGCCCGAGTAAAGACGCCAGAGGTCTAAATAGTTGATGTATACGTACAACTTGGTCCACTTGAGAGCGGTACACGTGTGGTTTCCGTAAAAGAAGTGACTCAAACGACAGGAGGGGGAGGGTGTGCAAGAATTGAAGCAAGGCGGCGCGTCATTGACTTTTGGCTACCCTGGAGCAGCTAAACTTTGAATCCGGCAACTACGCGCGCCAACCTGGACCCAGACGCAAAAAGTGGCACACACACAGCCTTTCTATGTGTAGAAGAGAGGGAAAAAAAAATACGAGAAGATGGTCATTGCATGACAGGACCTTGGCGATCGATCGTCAAATCACCGACGGTAACACCCCCCTCCCGCCCCCGAGCGGAGCCTGCACATAGCTGCGGAGTCGGGCGTGATCGATCAGCGTTGATGAAAGCAGTTGTCGATCGACAAGTCAGTGCGACCGACAACGAAGCTGGGGTAAAGAGGAAAAAAAGACGTGCATGAGACTACGTTATGGGGACGAAGGGGATCTACGAAGAGCGGTCACTAGAGATTGAAAAAAAACATTTTAGGATGGGATGAGATGACACAGACAGTATAGACTACGTGAGGATTGCAAGGAACTGTAGGGCGAATAGACTTCGGCTCAAACGCGGCAGATGGGATGAAACGACATGACATGTGGGAAGTCTCTGGGAATCGGGGAATTCCATCGCAAAGTTCCAGGCCTCGTCTGCGGCCCCACGACCAGCTGTGGTCCTGGGCTTTCCGGGTTTCCCCAGGACTACATCTCGTCGGCCAAAGGTGGGTTATGGGGCCAGACGGACTTGCGTCTCTCCCCATTGTCCACGCACACACATTGCGCACGTCCACACAGGATGGATGGATGGATGGTTGGTTGGAGGGTCCAGCTTGATCACGGGAATACGTGCGATAAACGCACAGGGCTGGAAGGACCCGAAGGAGGGCGCCACCATCAGAAAGAGGGAGACAGCCCCGGGGCCGGTCCTGGGAGCCGTTCTACGGTTTCACGCCAACGGGGGACAGCTGTGTTTCCGGGGGCCTGCTGCGTTTCCAGGGCCTGCAATCAACCCATTGACGAGAGCGAGATTGGCTCACCACCTTTATTCCTTAAGAACGGTGCTTGCGAGCCCCCTGCGTGCTCAACCCATTCTCTTGGCGTCGGCACCGCCATGCCATGGTGCCGACTTGCGACGGGGGCCACCGTAAAAGGGAGAGGCCTGCAGGCGGAGGATCCTTGCGTCTGGTTAGGTTAGTGACTAGAAATCGCATCTGTCTGCGACACGCTCTCCCACATAGCGCGCAAGTCCAGATGATTGATTTTTAATGGAGTCGCAATATACAACATGCTGCTGCAGGGGGCGCTGCATGGCGACTGTTTTTTTTTCTTTGCTGCCGGCCCTCGCCGTTCCAGTGGCAACGCTGGGCTCGGTCCAGCCAAGTGCTACTGTTCCATCGTGCTGGAAGGGAAGACCATGTGTGCATGCATACATGTAGGATTCATCTATGGCATACGCGGCCAACATGAAAAAAAAAACCACGGCCAAAAGATAGCAGACCCATCGCATGACGGGCTAGTTGACCGTCTACGGAATGGAGGCACGCGGACCGGAACGACGGCCAAGTGATTTACGGCGTTGGCGAAACTGGGCAACGTCATTGGAACGGAGACTGAGGGGCTCTACGACCGCGGCAGCGTTTTTCCCCCTTCCTTTGCCTGTTCCAAAGGCGTCAACGTGCAGAGAGGCGTCAGATCAAGAGGGACGAACGGGGGCTTGGCAGTTGCGCGGCAAACGAGTAAGCTTGTTGTGGCGTTGACGCTAGGGCCGAACATTTTGTGCAGTGTGAGTTCCCTTGACGAAAGAGAAGTGAGGATGGCCTTGTCGGAAGAATGCTCTACGCTAAAAAAGACGAAACAGCCGAGGCTTGCGATTGCAACGTACGTATCGGTATCCGTAAAAGCAAAAAAAAAAAAATAGAGACATGCCCAACTGTCTTGCTGATTTGCTGGTCTGCCTTGCGTTGTGTTGCAGTGCTTTAGACGTCACGAAGAGTATCAGGAGTGTACGCCATGGTATGGTCGCACCCAGGAGCACCAACAACGACAGGGGAAGAATGAGCCGGTGCTGCAGTTGATATCTGGGATCAATGCGGAGGAACATTTCGCTTGGCGAGTTGGACGACCCAAGTTTGGATGTGCGGAACTGTGGCAGGCAACACAAGGCGGAGAGAGGCCATCACTCGGCCCATAGACTCTGGATGGACAGATGTCCAAGCGAGATGGGGCCCCCCCTCGAGATCGAAAAATGCCAATCCTTTCCATGATTGGGACCTGCACGATATTCGAGATGAGCCGGAAAGCGGAAGAAGAAGGGAGATCGTTGTGCGTCTGTTTCTTAGCTGGTGCGAGGCGTGGAGATGGGATGGAGACTAGGGGGGGGTCAGAGGGTGGCCAAGGAGGTCCTAATGATGAACAACCGGGATGGGAGCGATGGATCTCGTGTTGTGAGATCCAATTTTTTCTTTTCGTGTGCTCGCTTTGCCTTTTTGTTATTTTTTATTTATATTTTTATTATTTTTCGCGTGGAGCATGGTTTGTATTCGCATGGTCGACCCTTTTTTTCTTGCTTTCACCCCTGCGCTCCGCCGTGGTGGCCGGAGCGAGCAAGGTGCACTCGGTGCGCTCGACCGTGCTAGTAGAATAACGACTGTATAATTTGCATTAGAGCGTGAGTTGGTGTCCATGCCACGGCAATCTCCTTGAATGAGCTCAACATGCGCGTAGGCTTGGAGCTCCTTCCATCGTCCAACAGCATCTCGCCTGTACCTGCGTGGCTAGCCCGGTTTGCGCGAGCTGTCCCGAGGGAGGGATCCATGGTCCTCTCATCCATCCAGCGTCTGTCCACATGCAAGCTGCAATTAGGAGATGGGAGACGTAGCCAAACAACGGCCACTGGCCAGATCGGGCGACGTGAAACACAGCAGAGGCACCCAGACCAGAGAGGGTTTGATGCCGGGGTACGAGCCCCAGCGTTTTGGAGGATAACCCGGCGCTGTCAGTGGTTGTCACACGGGCTCGAGGGCGGCGCCTCCCCCTGGTGGCGTACTGCAGGGCTACTGGCTCTGTGAGGAGCACGCCAAACGGAGGTAAAAAAAAAAAAACACAACACAGCGTCCAAATGTGTATGGGTGGCTTTGTTTTTCCTCGAGGTTGCGTGTGGTGGGACCCCTTGGCATGGCCTTGTCGCGGATCCCTCCCTCAGCTGCAGGCGGGCCCCTGAAAAGAAAAAAGGTAGAGTAAAAAAAGGAAACAGAGCAGATGGCGAACCGCGCTGTGACTGGCTGAGCTGACGTTATTGCGAATGACGGCCCAGTGGGAAGGCTGACAGTGAACCAGAGCTCCTTGCCTCTGCCCCACGGTGCGCCCCACGCAGCACGCAGGGGACCCGCTTGGGGCGACTTTTGGGGGGGGAGCCCTGTGAGGTCGGGTCCCTTGGACTCACGACGGCGCTGGTGCATCCTGTACGTACCCCGACAATCGCTGCCCCTTTCCACTGCTTCTAGCGTCAATGGTACCTGCGAGGCTTGGCGCTGCCGGCATCCTGTCCCGCTGTTCGCACCGCTGAAGCTCGTACCTGTACCTGTGCCGTACCGCGCCGGCCGCCTGCTCCGTACAGCCCCATACCCATCAACAACACGACTCACCAACCTCACATTGCTTCATACACACCCAGCAAGCACATCTTCCCCCCGGAAATCTCTGTTGCGTTTCCTTCACTCGTTTCTGGCTTTTCTTCCTTTTCTCTCCAGTTTCCCCACCACTGTCTTTCTGGTCGTCTATAACCACTTCCCTCCCCTCTTTTTTCATCGGGAATCACGTCCTCCTCCCCTTTTCTTGATCTCGTCCCGTTAGCCTGGGAGACACTCTTTTTTTTTGACTTCCAACGTCCCTGTCGTTCCCCCCCCGGAGCTTTTTACCGAGCTTCATTTGGAGAGAGGCTGTTGGAAATCTCCCGCCCTCCTTCTTTGTCTATTTGGGGATTCTAGAAAGCTCTTGATATCCCCGTATCCGCATTTCTTTTATTTTTCCTTTGAACGTCAATCTGTCTGTCACGCATTGGGTTTGACAAACCCACACCCGCCTGGTGCGAGCCTATTGTTGCGAAACCTCCCAACCGACCTCACGCCCAGATCTTCCCAAGGACGGATTTGACATCCGCCTGAACACTGCCGTGCCCCTAGTTCATTGCCCTCCGACGTTGTGGGTTTCGCTACCCACACCAGGACCCCAAGTCTGCAGCTCAATTCCTAATTCTTCGAGTCTCCACGCTGGCACAGCACACAGCGACCGTGCCTGATCTGCGATACCTCTGACACCTAGCCTTCCGCCACCGGCCCTCCTGTGCCCGACTTACCTGCATCTGATACCCCTGGTGGAGGTCGGATAAACACCCTATATCATCATGGTGAACCGCCACCCTCCCTTGTCTCCACGAAACTCTGGCTTTATTCCTTTGGGTACTGGTAACTCAATCGACATGGACGGCGGCATCCCTCTCAGCACCGTTCGGAGCAATGTCTCTGTCAAATCCACTGGCCATCGCAAGCCTCTTGCCGGCACCGATTCCTTCGATTCCAACAGCAACAATGAAGACGAAAAAGAGCTCCGTCGTGGTCGCCGTCGCAAGCTCGAGACCACGCTGTCCCGCTCCGACACGGGTGAGGAGTCTTCCTTAAACGCCATGGGCAGGCTGTACAACAAGATTATCGGATTCTCCATCATCACTCGTTACCTCGTCTACGTTGTCCCTGTCGGTCTTATGCTCGCTGTTCCTCTCATTGTCCTACCTGCCACAGGCCACAAGCATGATATCAGAGTTGGTGCATCTGTGGACGGAACCAAGGCCCCCGCCTTGTTCAAGCTCTTCCTTTGGATTGAGATCATGTGGCTTTCCCTCTGGGTTGCAAAGGTCGTGGCTTGGTTCCTCCCCACCGTCTTCATTTTCTTCTGTGGTGTTGTCAGTGTGGGCACCCGAAAGTATGCTCAGGTCCTTCGCAACCTCATCCTCCCCATCTCCTTCTTCTTCTGGGCACTGGCATCGTATGTCACATACCAAAACCTCTATCGCACCGAAAAGAATGACATCGTCTGGTGCAAGAACATGAGTCGCATTCTCGGAGCTCTGTTTGTCTCATCGGCCGTCTTCCTTGCTGAGAAGGCCATTGTCCAGCTTATTGGTATTACATACCACCAACGATCTTTTGCAAACCGAATCAAGGCCTCGAAGCGCGAAATTCATCTTCTCGGTCTGCTCTACGATGCTTCTCGCACGCTGTTCCCTATGTACTGCCCTGAATTCGCTGAAGAAGATCACATTATCAACGATAGCATTGAGATGATGCTGCGAGGCAAGAAGGGCCACAAGCGGTTGGGTTCCAATGCTCCCATGAAGATCATTGGTGACGTCACCCGTATTGGAGACAAGCTAACGTCCGTCGTTGGAAACGTCGCTTCTGAGATTACCGGCAAACAGGTCTTCAACCCCAACTCTGCCCACTCCATCGTTCTCGAAGCCCTCGAGAAGACCAAGTCTTCGGACGCCCTGGCCCGCCGAATTTGGATGTCATTCGTTGTTGAAGGCAGCAATGCGCTTGTGGTTGATGACTTCCGGGAGGTGCTTGGCGCTGCCTACAAGGAGGAGGCCGAGGAGGCTTTCAACGCTATTGACAACGATGAGAACGGTGACATCAGTCTGGAGGAAATGATCCTGAAGGTTGTCGACATGGGTAACGAGCGAAAGGCCATCTCTGAAGGCATGAAGGATATTGGCCAGGCTCTGCGTGTGTTTGACAAGATTCTCTTGTTCTTTGTCCTGTTGCTTGTCATCTTCATTTTCCGTAAGTCCCTCTCCAATACGTTTACTTGCGATTGCTAACTGGCCCAGTCATCTTTTTCCAGAGCAGCTTCGTCAAGACTCTTACCACCGCTGGTACTACCCTCCTTTCTCTGTCTTTCGTTTTCGCCGTCACCTGCCAGGAATTCCTTGGTTCTTGCATCTTCCTCTTCGTCAAGCACCCTTATGATGTCGGTGACCGAGTTGAAATCACCAGCACAGTCATGGTTGTCAACAAAATTTCTCTTCTGTATACTGTCTTCCACCGCGGTAACAACCAGGTAGTCCAGGTAAGCAAACACGAAACCCAATTCTCTTGCTGAATAGTTGCCTAACGGATATAGATCCCCAACATTCAACTCAACACCCTTTGGATCGAAAATATTTCCCGTAGCAAGGCTATGAGTGAGACCGTCGAGGTTAACGTCTCCTTCGACACTACCTTCGAGGACATCGAACTTCTTCGCGCTGAGATGGAGAAATTTGTCACCCACCCTGACAATGCTCGTGACTTCCAGCCTGTGTTCAACATTGATGTTGGTGGTGTCGGCGACCTTGACAAGATGCTTCTCAAGATCGAGATCAAGCACAAGTCCAACTGGCACAACGCCGCAGTCCGAGCCAACCGTCGATCCAAGTTCATGTGTGCCCTGGCATCCTCTCTCAAGAAGGTCCCTATCTATGGCCCTGGCGGTGGCGGTGAGCCTCTTGGAGGCCCTACAAACCCTTCATACTCTGTTACCGTCAGCGATGACTTTGCTAGCAAGGCTCGCGATGATAGCGACAAGGCCAAGGATGAGGCTCGCTTGGTTCCTGTCGCTGGCAAGAAGGACAAGAAGAACAGTGAAAAGACAGCGATGGATGAACTCAACTCTCGCCCCCTAGTTGACACTGATCTGGGTCTGGGATTGGATGAACATGGCGGACTCAAGCGGGATGCTACCACTCACGGCCGTCGCAAGGCTGGTGAGACTCTGCCTGTGCTTACCTTGGAGACTGCTCCCAGGTCTAGTTTGTCTGTGAGATCCGCTCGCCGTCCTAGCCCGAGCCCGAGTGCTAGGAGCCCACGAGCAGGCCCCTTTGACGAAGAAGCCGAGACGGGAATGAGCTCCACTGCCTACGCTGGAGCCGCAGGATTGCAAACCACTTACAACGCGCCCGGCTCTGGATTCCCGCACCGCTCACCTTCTCAGCGAGGGGCTCCACCCAAGGGACCGCCATCTGGCCAGCACTGATCGTCCCAAGTTTTGGATGAATGAGAAGTATAACGACTGAGTGTAGAAATACTGGGCAAGATGAAATCCCAGGAACTTCGCTTTCAATTTGTCATTCGGTGTATATGGGATTTTTTTTTTAGTGAGGAGCAGGTATGCTCCTCCATTTGGAAATAGAAAAGGAGACCCGTGAAAACAACGGGCGGATGTATTAGGGTTCATGAAATTGGCTGGTTTTTCCTATTGTAACCTGGGAGTGTGTTGGGATTTCCCGCCGATTCTTACGATATCAAGAAATTTAGAACATACATTATTCACTCCACACACGTTTTTCTGTCATTGACTCTTTTGGCACTTGTAATGTTGGTGACATTTTCAACTAGCAGACATGCTCAGGCGGGGGAACTGCGCCGTCCTTGGCTCCAAGATCAGTCTTGAGCACGCGGCCGAAGAGCTCCAGAAGGACCTCGAAGCAGATCTTGGTAATGGCTGGGTCATAGCGACCCTTGCTGAGTTCATCACGGATGAAAGCGTGCTGAGCCCAGGCAAACTCGTAGAAGCTGGTGACGACACCGGCCTCGCGCAGCTTGGCGCGGATGAGGTCTCGACCGGCATCGGGGACGTGGGTGTCCTTGATGCCAAAGATCATGGCAACCTCACCCTTGAAGTTGTTGAAGAGATCAATGGTGTGGTTACTGTTGGGTGGAGGAGCTGCTGAGGAGTTGGCGGCTGTGTAGGGACCTAGAGTTCGGGAGTGAATGTCTGTAGCGAAGTATGAGACGCAGGCGGTTATGCGAGGGTCAAGCTGCAAACTGCGGGTTAGTTAAGCAACTCTTGAAGGGAGGTTTGGCGAGTGTATCATTGCAAACTGGGGATTGTGTGCGTGGAAGGAAATAACGTACAGCGGCACGGACGGCGAGATGGCCGCCGAGACACATGCCTGTAGCACCGATGAGACCGGTGCAGGTGGGGAGAGTGAGCAAGTAGTCCACGGTGGCATAGGAGTCAGCATCATAGGACTCGAGAGTCTGAAACAGTCATGCGTTAGCATAAATTGAGACAAAAAGCAAACACAATAGATTGAAATGGACCTTCTCAATCTTGAATCGGTTACCGCGGTCAGTGTCCTCGACGTCATATTTGAGAGGCTCCGGGCCAGTGAAGTCGTGATAAGATGAGGGGGCAGCAACAATGTAGCCCTGGCCGGCAATTTGGCGAGCAAAGCGAGCAACAGGACCAGTCACTGAAAGACGGAATTAGGAGAGGAGGCCATTAATTGGGATTATTTATGAAATTCAACGCACCTTGGTAAATTTCACTAAAAAGACAGACTCCGGGAAAGCGCCTGTCGCATGGCAATGAGAAATGTTAGCGTGAGTCTGCGAATGGATTGACAACAGAGCGACCAACGCATTGGGGTAACCAGGTATAGTGGGGTGAAAGAGGAAAATGCCTGGTGACTGTAAGCTTTCACATGGAACACAAATTACACGCCTGCCGAAAGAAAATAATGGAAGACGTACGCATAGAACTATCCTTGCCATTGGCAGAGGTGGGGACATCGACGTGGGATTCCTTGATCAACATGGTGGTTGGTTGCTCTGAATGTCGAGTTTCTTGTGGTGGAGGGGTTTTTGCTAGAGGTGAGGGGAGTTCAGAGCTATCGGATACATTTGATAGGTGCTAGGATCACGTGGATACGGCCCTCTGTACCAGACACGCAGTGTTTGCAATTGCAACTGCATTCGACCACCACCATCTGCTTATTTCTCTGGGTATTTGGTTCGACTTGAAGTGTCTTTATTGGTAGCCCTGGTCGTTGATTGAGGCTGCCGAGCTAGAGGTCACACCGGGTTTGGGAGAATGCACCAGCGTCATGCTCCGGAAAACCCGCATATAAACCGACGAGGCTCACAAGTTCAGCGAAATATTTTTCTTGGTGAGCAACCATTTCACTAACTATCCCCCCTCCCCGCTTGAAACTCCTAGGCCTGATGTAAAAATTGCATATCGGTGCCTATCTTTGACAATTATTCCGGCGGCAACTTGGCTCGTGCTTCTCAAATTGCCACTCCGTCTACTCATGAGGAACGGTTCTGGGACAAGGCTTTAATTCGCCGTTTACATGTGGTGAATGGGGTGTCGCTCAAGCAACTGGTGGCTGAAGTTGAAAATAGAGGCCTTTCCGTCGTGTTCGTGCTCACTATTTCTGTTACTCGAATTTTGAATGAGAGGCAGGTTTTCTTTCTTTATTGGATTGAGAGTGTCACAATCGGAGTAAAAACTTTGACAGTGGGAACTTCGCAGAAGCCCTGATCGAAACCCCTGGATTACGATTGATAAAAAAGAAAAAAGGCAAAGGTAGCCCAGTGATCATCTGTGAAAAGCATTTGAAGGTCCCGACCGTTGCGAAACAAACTGAACAAAATCGTGATTATAGAGTGTTTATACCTTCTGATGGGACAAGTGAGCCTATGATCTTCACCCTGAACATGCTGGTTCCCCTCTGATCAACCTCCATTCCACATCCCATGACCTTGAGGTCAAGTCTCAAATCAGCTCGCACTTCGGTGTGGCGTGCTGGAGCCAGTTTCAATGGAGTTTACGAAGGTTGAGACTAATGTGAATGAGCGTGACTGGTACCCGATAAGTTAGCCGATCTCCCCCCGCAACTGGCGGTAGAATCGTGTGAGTTTGACATTGTGAAGTGACCCCTGGAGGCTATAGCAGAAATCAATGCACCTGCAGCGTTGAAACATGGCGAAATTGCGTTACAATTCGCAGCCACTATTAGCAGCATGGACTCGACCAAGCGTACTTGACTATGGCGCACAAGTTAATGCTCCGACTGCCTCAGCATTCTGTAAGACAGCTCTGGAGGAAGCAACAGAACACGAGAGATTGGATACGCTACAATTCTTGTGCTCTGCAGCATTGACTCTAGAAACTGGAAGGTGTCGGTTCTCTGAGCTGTGATATTGGCTTCGAGAGAGAGAAACTATCCCCTCGCGGAGCTTCTATGGGAAACGAGGGGTTAGCTAGAAGAGGGCGAAATAATTTTCAACGACGAAGGTTTGCTCGGTGGGCGAGTTATTTTGGACGACAAGGGCCGGAGAAGGAGCGAGAAATGTGGAGTTGATGGAGATAAAAACTGTAGATAGAGTGGGATCAACAAGACATCAAAAACTACATCTATGAATGTAGTCAAGGAAATTGATACAGCTATATGCTTGCCTCTATCTCTCTCTTTTGGATTGTGTAAATAGGATTGATTCCCAAAAAAAAAACCCAAAAGAATGTTGCGCACGCGGTTGTTTGAATGCCTTGAATACCGCCTTACTCATCTTGGTCATCTGTGGTGTAATGAATGAATGAGGCGGCCGAACCGCACACCTCCGCCCAAACTCCAATCTTGCGAGGTTTTTAATGAAGCAAATAGACGTACATATATTTTGCGGTGAGGTTCTTGCTCCAATAAACACACGGTAAACATTGCAGTGAGTTTCTGATTGAGTTGACTTGCGCCTGTGCTGCCGTGGGCTGCGTTTATGACCTGAATATTGTACGCTTCTTCACATGTTAGAATCTGGGCAGATTTTAGAGACCACGGATTTAAAGGGGATTGAGCCCGCGTCGTTTGAGTCGAGTGCCCTCATGACACTTGTCTCAGCATCGAGCTATTTGTAAACGTTATCAAGAGACCAATCATGGCACGACTCTTGGCGACAGTGGTTCTATTTATTTTCATTCGGGCTGCACTCGGCTGGAGAGTCAAGATTTACCAGGACCATGACTGCGGTTTCAATGAAGACAGATCTGAACACGTATGTGCGGGCAGAACCAAGTGCAGAGAGCCAACGTTGACAATTGGTTACAGTACCTTTTCCAGGGCAGGGGAAACCTGGATTACTGCGTGAGCCCGGCGGCCCTCGAGTTTCCCGAGGGCGTTAGCTGCTTGTATTATTGGGGCAAGCATGAGAACCAAACCGAACCCTGCCGTGGACAGTTCAAGACGTTTCTCTCATGGACCCAATCCGACGCCAAGATGCGCGTGTGGAAACGATACGATTCGACCAAAGCAATTCGCAAAAGATGTGGTGGGTCGACCAGATGGTATAGTGAGGACAAGAAGGGGAATTGTTATAATTCGAGGCATATGAGTTACCGTTCAAAGCAATTATCAGGCTTCCGGGTTGACCTTCCCGAACGCAACAGTCGTTATGGTAGTCGTTATGATGATTAGTGGTGGATGGTCATTTCCATTGGCCGGATCCCAACACCAGCTTTCCGTGGCAACAAAGTTTCGCAAAAAACAAAACAAAACAAGAAGAAAAAAACACTCGATGAAATATATTGATTCAGTTTTTGTTGTCAATTTGGTCTTACATTGCCACGTCCTCCATGAGATGATCTGAGCCCCACGTGACGAAACCGAACAGGTCTTGGACTTTAAGGCTATCTTTCCTTTCTCCACGCCGAAGCACGGTGGGGCAACCGGAGCCGGTGATACTCGAGGCTCCGATGAGGGCCTTCTCAACCATTTCGTCCCCAAAACGTAAATCTGTGAGTGAGATTGGACAGAAACGAGGTACGTACCTGGCCCCTCCCCCCCTTTATTCTTCATTCTTGGCTCTATTGCGTGCCACCAAATCCATCCATCCACCCATCGAGGCTGCAATGCAACAAACGCATGCAAGACAAGAGACGGCGACGACTCGGGCCTGTGCGGAGTGGATAAAATAGACTCGAGGTTGTACAAAAGGAAATAGTCCTGCGGGCCAGCACAGTCAAGTAGCCAGGTAGCGATAGGCTGATGACCAGGCACAATGACATGTGTCAAGAGGCTAGGCTAATGTAGGTACCGCACACACGGATTCGAGTACACATGTATGCTTTCATCCCGGCCTCGGCCTTGGGGTTTGGGGCTGGTGGCAATTGTTCACTGCTGCTTGCAGCCCTCTGACGTTCTGTTTCTGGCTGGAGATGTGGCCGTGCATCCCGTGTGAACACACCCCTACACGCCCCGTGCCCGTGGGCAAAGGCTGGTCCCGCGGGCTTGGGGTACGTACCTGGTTGGCTGGATGCACAGTGCACTACATCACAAGGGTCTAGCATCTTTGTCCAGGTGGTCACTTCACAACATTTTGGCATCGCCCGTCCGTCGTCCCACGCACAACCTCCCTCCACACCCGACTGGCAACGAAAATTAAACCAATTCCCGGCGGCCACCTTTCAGTCCATTCCCTCCAACTTCACCCTGCTGCCTCTGCCAGCCTTTTCTCGCCTCATGCTTCTCCCAACTTGCTGAAGCTTTCCCTCATAGCTCCTCCACCGCTTCGTTGCCCCGTCTCCCACCAACTGATACTCCGCCATCGCAACAATGAACGGCCACTTCTCTGCCGTCGGCGACAAGCCGACCGCCGGCAGCTACGAACATGGCGTTCAGGTAATTGACGGAGACAAGGAATTCAAGTATGTTTTTTGCATCCTCCCTCTCCTCTCTGTATCCCGTCCGATTCTCCTATCGCTTGCTGGTGTCCTATGATATCATGCCGCTATCAACATCCAAGAATGACAACATTGCCACTTTGCTAACCTTGGATTCCAATATGCAGCCCCAACATCAACGAATATCTCCAACTCACCGAGGTCGCCGACTCCGGGTTCGACTATCACCTCATCTCCGTCTTCGGTTCCCAGTCCACTGGTAAATCCACGCTCCTCAACAACCTCTTCGGAACCGATTTCTCCGTCATGTCCGAGACGGAGCGCCGTCAGACCACCAAGGGCATTTGGATGTCCAAGAACAAGCGCGAGGAGAGCGCCGGCACCAAAATGTCTAACAACATCCTTGTCATGGATGTGGAAGGTACTGATGGTCGTGAGCGTGGTGAGGACCAGGACTTTGAGCGCAAGAGCGCCCTCTTTGCCCTGGCCACCAGCGAGGTGTTGATTGTCAACATCTGGGAGCACCAGGTTGGCCTGTACCAAGGTGCCAACATGGGCCTGCTGAAGACCGTATTCGAGGTCAACCTGCAGCTTTTCCTCAAGGACAAGCAGTGCGTCTCCTCCCCTTGCCATTGACCCTTGCTGGGTGCATGTTGCTTACATGTCCTTTTCTAGGTCTACACCACGATCGCGCCTCTTTTTCGTTATTCGTGATCACCTTGGGACCACTCCTCTCGCCAACCTCCGCACTACCCTTACCCAGGATCTGACCAAGATATGGTCCTCTATTTCAAAGCCCCAAGGCCTGGAGAACTCGCGCATCGAGGATTACTTTGATTTTGGATTCGCTGCGCTCCCCCACAAGATCCTGCAGGCTGAAAAATTCATTGAGGAAGTTGGTAAGCTGGGGTCGAGGTTCACCGCAGCCAACCGCAATGGCACGGGTGACCAGGAGCTTGAGGGTGGAGTCTTCCTCCCCGAGTACCACCGAAGGATCCCTGCCGATGGTCTGTCAGTATACACCGAAGGCATTTGGGACCAGATCGTCAATAACAAAGACCTCGATCTCCCCACCCAGCAAGAGCTCCTGGCTCAATTTCGTTGTGATGAAATCTCCCGGGAAGTTTTGGTCAGTTTTGACCTGATCATCACCCCCTTAGAGGATAAGCAAACCGAGGCCGGCAGGCTAGGAATCCCGACTGTGCTGCCCGACCTGGGTGCTACTGGAAAGGATGCCCGCGAAAAGTGTATCAAGGCTTTCGAGTCGCAAGCTAGTCGATACCATAAGGGTGTCTATGGCCGCAAGCGCCAGGAGCTGGAAGGGAAAATCGATAGTCGCCTCAAGGCTCTCTACCAAGGGCAGCTTGCTGCCGCACACAAGGCCGGCGTTGCCGCCTTTAGCGAAGCCGTCTCAAATAAGGTTAAAGCTGGACAGAAGGCCGGTGGCAGTTATGACTTTGCTGAGATCGTCTCCAATGAGACGCGCAAGACACTCGAGATCTTCAAGGTGGAATTGCAGACGCTGCTCATCGAAGATTTACCATGGACCAACTTTGAGTCTCAGCTCTCCCTCTTTGAAAAGGAGCTTGATGAGGTTAGCGGCAAGCTGCGCAAAGAAGAGATGCGCCGCCTGGCAACCCGTGTAGAGCGATGGGTCAAATCACGACTTGGAGACGCCATTGGTCTAGAGTTCAACAAGCTTGGCTCTGGTCGAGGCGGTTCCGGAGCCCCTGAGACTGGAGAGAAGCCCCCATCCGAGAAGGACCTCTGGGACAGAATCTGGAACGCCTTTACCGGAATCGTTAAGGAGGCTGAAGGCCGCTTTGTGGAGCGCGCTAAGAGCTTTGATGCCAGCGATGAAGAGGTCCTTGTGGGCACTTGGCGCCTTCGACGCAAGAGCTGGAGTGCCTTGCGCGAGAAGATTGAGGAAGAGGTTATGGAAGGCAATATTCTCATGAAGCTCCGAGAGAACTTTGAGGACAAGTTCCGCTATGACGAGGCTGGCGTGCCGCGCATTTGGCGGCCAACTGACGATATCGAGGGCATCTACACAAAGGCCAGGGAGTCGACCCTCACACTCATTCCTATCCTGTCAAGATTCCGTCTCTCTGAGACGGACGCGCTTCCCGACCTTCTCGGCTTCATTGGCCACCAGCCAGCTGGTGTCGAGGCTGGTGACGAGGAAGATCTGGCTCCTATCGGAGGTATTGACGAGGAGGATGGCAAGAGCTTGGAAGAAGAAATGACCGTTCTTGCCGAGAGCAAGCGACAAGACCTTGTTGTGCGATTCAAGAAGACGGCCGATGGCGTCTACGTGGAGGCCAAGCGAAGCGCCATTGGTGGCATTGCCCAGATTCCTTGGTACTTCTATGGACTACTCTTGGCTCTGGGCTGGAATGAAATCTTCATGGGTAAGTGGACCACTTGGATAATGAATATTGAGAGCTATTTGCTAATGCATGTTATTTCTAGTATTGCGCAATCCCTTCCTGTTTATCATGATTCTCATGATTGCAGGCGGCACCTACGTCGCATATACGCTTAACCTCCTCGGCCCTATGCTCCAGATGACCAACGCCGCCATGAACCAGGGTGTGGATATCGCCAAGCAGCAGCTGCGTGAGTTCATTGCCAACTCGGACACGGCACGCCAAGCTCTGTCCATGCCAGCCCGCGACAGCGACATCAGCTTGGACACGCTGGACAGCCGAGGGAAGAAGACCAACTCGACAGCAAACGACGACATTGATGAAATCTGATGAGTGTGTCTTGGGTATATATATGTGTATTTTTTTCAATGGCTTGTAGCGAAAACAAACAGGATATAATGTTTACTGAACCAAACATGATTGTACATCCAAAGCGCCGTATAGATGGAAACCTTCCCTGATAGACCTTGTAACCTGTATCAAAATGATAGAAAATAACGCCTAGAATGCCTCCAATCCCGTTGATGTACCATACCAAGTCCCAAGCTCGGACGAGTCCTTGTCCACTTCTCCCGCCGAAAAGAAATCAGTTAACCTTGCAGTCTCGCCGTCGTCATCGGCTGGCCACTCCACCTTGACGCCGCCCTTGGCTTCCAGCATATCCTTCGCTGTTCCCCAACTGAACCGACACTCCGGGCCCCAGCCGAACACAGGGTGCATATTGCCCTTGAGCCAGCCGACACACCGCCCATCAGAAGGATATCCAGATCCCCAAGCCATGCCGTCCTCACCCTCTGCGTCCTCGCCTGCCCGTGCCTCATACATCACCTCAAGCGCAGCATCGCGAGTTACTTTGGCGCAAACAGAGGCAGCGCTGACGCACGGGTAGAGACTATCGGCCTTTTTGGCAACGGTGATCTTGGTTGTGGGAAAGATGCGCTGCAGTTTGGCCTGGTAGGCGGCGGGCTGGCCGATGGTATCGACGTAGATTTCCTGGATGTTGACACCCCTGGCAAACACGCCCTTGATCAGCTCGACGGTGGCGTCCATGGCCTGCGCGTTGAGGTTGTACACGGCGGGGCGGTACATGTTTGCGGAAATGTCTCGAGCAGAGAGCGAGGCGGTGGCCCAGCCGCACTTGTCATGAAGATCTGAGTCTTCGGTACACAGGGTGCGCATTAGATCGGATCGGACGGCGGGGGTGAGAACCTTGGAGTCGTCAAAGTGGTGTTCCTCGCGGAGGAGAGGATCGGAGAGCGGCAGCGGCAGGTAGAAGACGCCGTAGACCATGGGGCCCAACACAGGGCCACGACCGGCCTCGTCAACGCCAAGGCAGCATGCTGGCGCCGATGAAGGGTCGGAAGGGTCAGTGGGCTTGAGGGAATCGGGGACGGCAGAGAAATGGGAGAATGAGGCGCCAGAGAGAAGTTCGGGGCGGTGAATCGAGGGGGGGACGAAGGTCGGAGACGAAGCTTGTGCGGCGACCATTGCGAGGGCGGTGATGGCGATTTTAGTGGAGGTTGTGGATGAGAGTACAGTACAATGCGATGTAACCCAATATTATGTTATGATGATGCCATTGACGATCAGAAAGAAAGGCAGGAATCCCAATTGCGCTGCTTTCGGCAAGCGGCGGTTGTTGCGGATCGAAGTTGCTTACTTGCTGTTGTACCAGTGGCATTGATCTTTCAATCATGCGGAGGTTGGGTCTAGGAGAATTAGATGGACAGGGACCCCTCGACGCGTCCGACAAGAACAAAGACGCGTTGATCTCAATTGATTTCTTGGCGCTGGACAGGTGTGAGGGGCCTTGCTTAGCCTCTGTATTTAGACGCATCCAACTGTTGGCGCAAACATGTCTGGGCGGTAAACATCCCTGCACACCCTATAAGAGCCCCCCAAGCAAGACAATTTGTGGGCCGGTGAGGGTCTTCAGCAAGCTTCCTGTGTACCCGGTCGCAGCTTCTACAAACACGCACCGCGTCGGCATCCAGGCTCATCGCGTCTCTTTTTCCATTGTCGCATCCCAACCTGCGACTCTGCGCAACACTGACTCGCTTTGTGCATTCGAATACCCTCCAGCTTCGCCCTGGTATTACATCACGAGCAAGAGAATATTCTCCAGCAGCTATGGCGCCTCGCGGCAAGCGTGGAGCCACTGATGATGGTGATGGGCCCCAGGCCTTTCACGAGCTTGGTGTTCGTGGTCGGTACGTACGACAACAACCTAACCCAATAGCTCCTACGAGTGCGTCATCGCGACGAAAAACCCTGACAAAAGCATTGGTAGAAAAACCGGCCTTGTCCTCCGCGACACTGGCGAACGCGACGAATATGGAATGCAACCGCTCGAAGACCTTCTCTCGTCTCCAGAGCCCGCTCCCGCCAACGGCAGAGACCCCAGTACCGACGACAATGACTCCGGCAGTGATGACATGGACCTTGAGACTAGTGCGAAGCTTCTACATACAACAAGCCTGAGTTCTCTGGGGAAGCTAACACAGCTGCAGGTATCGGTCCCGGTCCTAGAACGGTGCTTAAGGAGCGCCAGAGCTTCCAGATGCCCATTCCACGAAGTAGGTCACCCATAAAAACCAATCTGAAATCACCTGCACGCAAAAATCCATACCTCGAACGTGTCTCGTCTCCCACACGCGGTTCGACAACGGAGGAAGTTGAACCGACGGTAACACGGAAACTAGACTTTGGTAGTTCCCAAGGGCGTGGCAAAGGCAAGGCCAAGGCCAATGGTATCTCCAGGTCCCACCGCGAGGAAGAGGAAGAGGAGGAGGAGGAGGAGGAGGAAGCCGACAATACCCAGGACACCGTCGTGCGACACCCCGAAGAAGACGACAATGAAGATCTCTTAAATGAATCTCTACAGATGGTTGCAGAGATGGGAGGGGATACCCCAGAGCCGGAGCCTGAGGCCCCGCCAGTTGAGGAGGAAGAGGAAGAGCCTGAGCCTGAGCCCGTCGTCCAGAAAGCCGCTGAGAAGAAGAAGGGTGGACGTGGTAGACCACCCAAGGCTGCACCAAAGCCAATGCCAGAAGACCTGCCAGAAGAGCCCTCAACAATAGAAAAATCTGCCTCGTCTAAGGGACCTGGGCGACGAGGTCGTCCGGCAAAGAACACTAAGCAGAAGGATCCAGAACCGGAGCCGGAACCTGAGCCACCCAAGGCTTCAAGGAAGCGACCATCTGAAGATATATCTCTAGCCGAACACTCTATGGGAAGCGAGGAAGAGGACAACAATGAGCCGGAAGAACCCGCGCCAAAATCTAAGAAGCAAAAGACGACACAAAAGAAGTCGCCGAAACCTGCGCCGGCTAAATCACCTGCTGCAAGGGCTCCTGCGAAAGCTGCTCCTCCGAAAGCTGCCCCTCCGAAAGCTGCCCCTCCGAAGGCCGCAGCTCCGAAACCCGAAGCTAAGCCCCGAGGGAGACCGGGTCGAAAGCCAAAATCTACAGAGACGGAGGCTGATGTTGGAGACACATCCATGGCTGCCGTCCAGCGAGGCCCGCCTATGCCTAAGGCGCGCGGTCTTGTGTCTGTGCGCCGAGACGACGATGTGATGAAAACGACAAGATCAGGTAGACAATCCTACAAACCACTGGATTGGTGGAGAGGTGAAGAGGTTGTTCGTGAGGATGAGGAGATGCAAGACATGTTTGGCAAAGAACGATTTAATCTCCCCTCAATCAAGGAGGTCAAGCGTGTTCCACAAGAACTTCCACCATCAAAACGAGCGCCTCGATCGAAGGGTCGTCCCAAGGGCACCACCCCCCAGCGAGCTCAGCCTGTCCAGGAAGAGTTGGAAGACTGGGAAATTGATCCTGGCACCATGACGGGCGAAGTGATACTGTGGGAGCCCGAGCATGAGCATCAGCCACCCGCCGATGACGAGCCTGTCGAAGTCATGGAAGAGCGTGTTGCCGTCTCTTCCGAAGCCATCAAGACGCGTGATACTCGCGATGCCACGTTTCGCTTTGCAAAAACGCTTACTACACCGTTTATGGGCGCTGGTATCGTTGACTTACCCCCTGGTGCAGAAAAGAGACCCAAGAATTCGCGTAAGATGCACATGGTTTTCTTTGTTCACTATGGAAAGGTCCTTGTCACCGTAAACGACACTCAATTCCGCATCACGGCGGGAGGCATGTGGTTTGTCCCAAGAGGTTCGTGATACCCCAATCTTGATATCTGAGATGAGCCATGATGATTAACCATCTTGGCAGGAAACTACTACAGTATTACCAACGACTACGATAATCCCTGCCGCATCTTTTTCTCGCAGGCGTGCGAGATATCAGCAGGGCAAGGTTTTGACCCAGACATGTCACAAAATTCGACTCTGGCCCTCGGTTAATGAAATCCTCCTGTGAGGAGAGTCAACTTTGGCGGCCTCAGCTCACTCACCTGTGTGACAGGTGAGTGGCACACTTCCTGTACATATTCCGTCCAACTCCTGATTGGTTCATTCACGTAGCGAGCGATACTGGATGGGCTTCGTCGGGCCTAGTCCCGTTTTCTTCTTCTTTTTTTTTGATTCATTGATGGGGAGTTTCTGGGCTAGCATTCCTTACTAGCCTAGCTCTTTGACATAGCAAAAGGGGCGGTTCAATATCTGACTGAACATGGGCCCGGTTGGCAGATTCGGTTTATGATTTACGTTACGTTACGTGTGGGAGGAGATTGCTTTTTTTTTCTTCGTTGTATACCATCATGAAAAACAGAGTTGATAATGATAGGTTGCCTTGGGCCGTATTGATTTTGATTACTTGCGAGAGTGGCTAAAGTTGCGATGATGAAGGCCAAAAATACAATCAAATATTGAGCTGGGTATCCATCCCTATTCAACCCTTTGTATGTGATCCACATGATCTTCGGAACGTCAAAGCAACGGCACTAGACACAGACTGGGAACTGCGTCAATCTAGTACTCTTCGCTCAAAATCTTCTTGAGTTGAGTGATTTCCTTGTCCCACTTCGCAATCTTGCCCTGGCTAGTCTCGAGTTTGCCAAGGAGGAACGCAATTCGGCCAGCCGTCTCGCCCGTCTGGCGGGGCAGCGAACCCAGTATCGACAGCTCCGTCTCAACCTTGTCAATTGAACGAACTTCCGTCTTACTCATTTCCGTGAGAATATCAAGGTCCATCTTGGCCTGTAGAACACGGTCTCGCAAGAGCACCGTAAATGCAGCCTGATGCAGGGGTTTGCCAGCAGTAATAGTGTGAGGGCGGCCTTGATAAGTCTTGACAGTAATCAACTCGGCGTCGGCGAGACTGTCGAGCGCTGTTTCGGCATCAATAGTGGATGAGGCGAATGGGGAGGACAGCACGATCTGATTGTAGCGAAGGGACGGGTTCTCAGCGAGCGATTTGATGATGTGCCATGCCTGCAGAGACGTGTACTTTTTGCTTTCCGAGTCTGCAGTCTTGCCGAGAAGGAATACTCGAACGATATCAGTCGCAGTCTCATCCACAATGTCATCAACAGCTTGCTTCGGTGTCTGTCCAGTTCGCAGGCGTCGTGCGAGAAACTCGAGATCAGTGAGTCGGCCACCAATCGTAGAGATGCATTCATCCAGCTCTATGAGATCAGGGCGCCGCACCACTCGCTGCTCTTTTTCCTCCTCTTCAGCTTTGATCGCTTCGTCGGCAAGCTGGTCCCTGAGGCGGCTCAGAACGAACTTCTTAGCCACATGAGGAGCAAGGTCTCCCAAAGATACTGTGCGGAAAAGGCGGTCCGGAAGGGCCTTGGAGAGCGGCTTTGAGTAGGCCGAGTCAGTAGTCAGAAAAATGACATGGGCAATGTTGTTCTGCACAACAGACGCAGCCCATTCGGCGATCTTTTCGTACACGAGCCCATTTTCTTCATGCTTGTGAAGGAAATTGTCAATAACAATGACCGGTCTGCGTTCGGGATGGGCCTCAAGATAGGCATCGTCCATTATGTTTGCGTCACTATCCTTGCTAGTTCGACCAGAGATGGCCGCACGTTGCAAAGCTGAGGATGTGGTGTGCAAAATTTTAGTAAGTTGAGATTCGAGTGTTTCCGAAAAGCTCGCTTTGACACCTGTGGTGCTCTGAACGGCGAGATCAACCATGCTGCTTATGCTGTTCGCCCACGAGAATACAGGACGATATCCAACAGCACCGGCTAGTCTATTGATGGTGGCCGTCTCCCCTCTAGCTTCAACAATCGGTCGACAATCCAGTTTGAGGATGTTCTTTCGCCCCTCCAGTGACTGGTTCATGATCATTTCGATCTTTCCTGATCCCTTGGGACCGGTAACAACAATAAAAGTATCAGACGTCTCTTCTAACCAGGAGTGAATTTGGTCAATGACTTCGCGTCGGTGTTGCCACACAGTGCCCAAATCATCCACTTCCTTCTTTTTAGGCCCAAGAGAGAAGTTCCCTGATTGTTTCTTGAACCATTTGTAAAGCTTAGAATCTGTGATGTCGAGGGAGCGCCTGATGTGAAGCTCGACGAAAAACTCGCGAATGGGATCAAAAATAATCACAGAGAAACCAGCCAACAAAGCAGCGAGAATAGGCAAAACCACCCGAGGGTGGTTGCTCATCCAGTCCCAAGCACTATGCCCTTTGACACGTTGTTCGTAGGAAAGACGAAGCTTGGTTCCATTCTTACCGCCACCCAAGATTTCTGAAACAATAAAGCCATGCATACAGTTACGGGCCATGATAGCGTCCCTTAGGAGCGGAAATCCTATATTGGCGTATCGTGGGACGACTTTAGAGTCGGTTGGCTGTGGGATGATGTCGGAAATCTTGCCATACTTGCGGAACAGAGTATAAACCATTTCTTCAGAGAGTTCTTCGGGCGCGGTCCCAGGGCTGGGAGGAACAAACTCGACCTTGAGAAGACTAGTGGGATAACGATGTAGATCTTCGAGCCATGGGGTCCCCTGGACGAGCCGGGCAGACACACCGCGCCAGAGGCTAAACCAAGGCTTTATGGGGGATTCTTTCAATTGCTTGATAACAGTTGCTAAGTAATGTATTAGTAATTTGTGTTGAAATAATAGGAATATTACTAGTGATAGACAGTTACCTTCGATCTCAGCCGGGTCGATGTTGGCATCGTGTTTAAATTTAACGTAGGCACCACCATCCTTGAGGCGAGGTAGGATCTCAGTGACTTTGATGGGTAGGTTGTCTGGGATCGCTGTTTTAACGAGCCGTACTGGGTCCAAAATACCCAAGGATGAGCTCTCGAATCGTTTTAATAAGTCGGAGACATCGTGGTCTGTATTCCAAGGTCGAAAGAGAACAGAGTTGAGCTTGAGAGGGAAGATGTCTTAGCCAAAGTCAGCGAACCCGAATCGCATAGTCTCCGTTGTTTGGTAGCAACTAACTGTCGAAAAATAGGATCGACTCATTAGTGGAAACAGCAATGTGCCCACTCTTGTCACCGTCAGGCTCAGACGAGGGCGGGGGAGCAATTGAAGATGATGTTGGATGATTCAATGCTGCTGTGCTCTTCCACGTGCGGGAAGCTGCCTCGAGTCGAGAAACTGCCGGGAAGCCATTGCGGCAGCAGAGGAGCGAAGTTGCTGAGAGAGCAAGAGATGAGTGAGCAGATGGCGAAGCTCTCAGCGACGGCGAAAGGGAACGCCGTGCTGCCAAGAGCGACAGTCCTCGTCTAGGTATCATGATGAAGGCGGCACTGCTGTGCACATTCTACAAAAGAAGAGAGCGATATGATCAGGACTTTCCTGATTGAAAACCCAAAGAGAAGAAGCTCGCGGGTTTAAGTTTAAGAGCTAGCTAGAGCTTAGGTACCTAGCTGCCTCGGCTGAGGGGATGAGGTCATCCATCGTGCCAATAGCATGAAATCGGGCAACAACCCCACCACGCTGGACAGCAACGCGATGCACCACCTAATTTTCCTAGCATACATCATGGAAATTCCAATGGAATCTACAGGAAGATTATATCAGCAGGATAAAGCACCACTCAGTTCTATAGCTGCGCGAAAACCCCCTTTTCTTCCATTTATTTTTTCGCCATCTTCCATCATGTGCTGACATGCCCGTTATCATGTGGTATGCCGCCCGGGTAAAGTGGCTGCAAACGGCCACGCAGAATTCGGGTCGCAATAAGAATTATATGATAGATCAATTCCAACATTGAACAAGCTGCCCATTACCAATCCCAGCCAGCGGAGAGCTGGTGGGGACATAGAAAAAGATGCGGTTCCATCAAAGGGTTTGTTGGGCACCGGGAAACGAGTGAAAAGCACCATTCTAGTGCACAAATACAAGAATTGGAGGCTATAATAAGATAATATGGAGATGAGAAAATTGTCTGGGAAGTACGGGTGGCCTATAGACGTTGATCTCAATGATTCCAGAAGGGAATGCGGGTATCAAGAAGGTGACATCTGCCCTGTCTGCTCAGCATCCGAGTTGTTTGGTCTGAATGAAATGTCCATATTGAGAACTATAGAAATTCGCATGAAACTATTGGGTAACAAAAGTATTTGAACATATACGTTCATCATTTCCAATAATAACAGTGGCTACGCCCTCGTAATCGAAACCTTTAAGCATAGTGGCAGCTAGACCTGGATTTTTGGTTTATCAATCAATCCAAATCTTCGACGTCTCTTTATTTATAGGCTATTGGCCTATTATCTCAAATGTCTAGTCTTTTATCCTTCAACAGCATCAGTATGTCAATCATACGTTGTCAATGGTAACGCCTGGCTACTCTCCACAATTCCTCGATCAGTCCAAAACTAATTGAGGAGATGGTATGTAAAGTGCAATACGGCTTTCAAGTTTCTATTATTATTATTTTCCATCAAGCTACCTTATAATCATCAAAACAATTACTATTTAGTATTTACATCATCTTGTGGGGAGTGGTTCTTAATTGGCAGGCTAAAATGCGGCGAGGTCGATATCTTGTTTGGTGTTGAACTCACAACGCAACAAAAGCCTCTAGTTTCTCGAAACGGTGGGAAAACTCAATCTCAAACCTTCCCCTCTAGACATTCAACGAAAAGGAATTGGTTTTTTTTTTTAACTGTCGATCTTCAACGAATTCTCATCCTTGACTTGTTCCTCTCCTGAGGCTCTACCTCTGCTGCACCACCCCACCAATCTCAACACCCAGCACCCGGGAACCCGGGAGCCTTTTTTTCCGAAAACTACCCAGCGACCAATACACCTCGTTGCACGCTGCTGCCGTCGAGACGACTAGGCCCAAGAATAACCTCACGCGCAGAAAAACGAAAATCAATACCGCTTTTTGTTTAATTTTGAATCGCGAATAGCGCTCAATTCGGCCTTCAACTTCGCTCCCGCATCGAGTTTTTACCCGGAGAACCCAACCTTCGCCTGTGCTCCCTGGACTGCGACCCAGCAAAGCCACCAGACAAGCGACGGCGGCTGCCCATTGCCGAGCCAAAACCCGCTTCCTCGAATTGCGAAAGACAGCTCCTCCTACCAATTCTCACAATGGGTTGGCTCTGGAATTCTTCATCGTCCGAGAAGGCGCCCGCGCCGCAAACCGACAAGGAGACCGCCCCTCCTCCCACTTCCACATCCACTTCTACCTCAAGCTCTGCGACATCCAACCCATCCGCTGATCCCGAACTTGAAAAGTTTCTTGAGCTCCTAAACACAAAATCTGAACCCTCCGAATCAAACGGCTCCTCGCCTTCGTCACAAAAATCTTCCAATCAGTCGTCCTTATCGTCATGGCTTTCTGCAGGCACCTTGGGCACTACCAGCAAGCCCACCATCGAAGCTCCCGTTGGCAACGACCTCTCCGAGTCACTACTGCCCGCCGATATGAGCTGTCGACAGGCATTTGACCAGGCATGGGCGTGCAACTCAATGGGCGGCCAGTGGAATGCCGTCTACCGCTACGGTGGAATGCGCTCCTGCAGCGAGCACTGGGATGACTTTTGGTTCTGCATGCGCACGAGGAGCCATGGGCCTGAGATGCGTGAGAAGCTCATCCGTGCCCATTATCGCAATAAGGAATACGCAAAGTACGGGCCTGGCAAGCCCAACAGCGAGGACATTTGGCAAAGCCGGGACGAAAAGGTCGAACCAGGAACCGTATTCATCGAACCCATTGAATGATTTGAGAAATGAACAACTCCCGTCTTTTTTTTTTGGGGGGGGGGGGAGAAGCAGAGCGAATTCAGCTATTGTAACTATATTTAAACGCATTGACGAAAGGCTAGCAATGGTGTTTGTTGTACACTAGGACAAGAGGTATGTAGGAAAGGAATACTGTACCATTGCATGTACACCAATAAATGGCATGTAGAGTGGGAAGATAAACATGTTAATTGAATATCTGCCTGTTTGGATGCTACGTATATGTTGGAGACGCGTTGGTAAAACTACCCAAGGTGCCCAAGTCAACTAATCGTGGCGTAGCGCTCGAGTGCGGCTGAGCGCAGGTCAACTTCCAAAACACGAAGGCTCCCTTCTCTGGACTTCTTTTTAATCGCTGTAAAAGTGAAATGACACCTTGTGTCATAATGTTCTGGTTGTTCACTGGTAATAGATAGCAACTGGTCCTAGCGTCCCATGTACAAGCTACAGAAATACATACAATCTCTTTGAATGGTTGCTTGTGCTTCTCGAGCCAAGCTGCTACAAAATGTCAAGTCAAAAACAATTACATATATCTAGGGCAAAAATAATCCTAAAAAACAAAAGCTCCAAGAAATAACAATGTTTAGGTCAATACCATTACTTAGGTTTTTTTTTTTTTTTTCTTTAGCCGAAAATACTAAGACCCTTAGCCTTTGAACCCACACAGCAAAGTGTCAAGCAGATAATCATCCAAGGGCTGGTATTGGATACCTGCGAGTAATATGGATTGGGAGTGAAGGCCATTTCACTTGGAGATCGACTTTCTCAATCCTTGCGGTTTCCGCTCAGCTCCGCTACCTAACGGGTAGGCATTATTGGCCACATAAAGATTGGGAGTGCCCTCCCTTTCCTCGTCAGCCTCCGCCCTATGACGGAAACGCCACTTTGATTCAGCTCCTGTCTCGTGTCGAGCACGCAATACGGATTATCCATTCCCTCCCACACAAAAAAAAATTCAGCTTCTATGATAATCAGTAAGAACATTGACCTCTCCGCACGCTACCGGGACCATTTGATCGTCGCCACAAAAGATTGTGGCGTTTGTATTGTACTCATCACTCCACCCCTTGTTTCTTTTTTTCTTCTTTTCGTTACCTCTAGTCCTGTGTTCCGCATGTGGATGCGAATGTCAGCAGATATGGCAGACAGGGCAATCAAGGTGGAAAGCAGGGGTGTGTGTGGGAGCAACGTGAAGTAAAGTGGTGTGCAGGAGTGTGGCGTTGGACTATTTTTGCAGTCTGCAACATCATCAATTGACTTTCACATCGACTTAGAAAAACACCTAGTAGAACATCCCATCACGCATTTTCTGACTGAGCAACGGATTGTGCGAGATACGCAATATATTCAATTTAGTAAAGCATATCCTCAAACTCGGCCACGAGAGCACTAATAGTGAAAGCTAGACCAATATGGGTAAATGATAGGATTAGAATGGAAAACTTCATCAAAGAGTGTCCTGGTATTCCATCGCAGTTTGCACCCTCGTGACAGCATCATTCCAGGGTCACTAGCAACTCCGTGCCAAAAAAAAAAAAAGTGAAGCTATGTTATGAGCTCAAATGTCACAGCAGTAGCTCTTGCATTCCTTCTTGCCATAGCACTTAATGTGAAGCTTGGCGTAGCTGATAACATCAGAGGGGGGAGCAGGCTTCTTCTTGTTATCATATTTGTGCGGGGGGTAGCCGGGCTTGCAGCGGCCACCATCGTAGCCAACCCAGAGGTCCTTGTCGCAGATACCAGGGTAGCCAGGTAGCTTTTCAATGGAGATGGAGCAGACGTTTCCGGTGCAGTAAGAGCTGTAGTTGAGGTCGGAAACCTTGTTAGGGCCGTACCACTTGTTTTCGTAAAGGCCAACGTAGGAGATCTCGTGGCCTTGGGGCCAGTATCCGCCGTCGTAGGTGACAACGAGGCAGTCTCCGTAACCCCCCTTGCAAGGGCCGATATTGCCGTAGACGCTGTAGTCGTTGCCCTTCTTACAGTCAACGGAGGCGCTGAAGCCACCCTTGAACTTGGGGTGGCCTTTAACCCAGCCGTACTTGGTGCACTTGAGGTTATACTTGGGGCACTTCTTCTTGCATACAGAGGGAGGGTAGCCACGCTCTTCAAGAGCCTCGTCACGCTCATCAATGTCTTCTGCATCACGCTCATTGAGTTCAATGTCGCGATCATCGATTTCGACCTCGCGTTCATCAAACTCAAGATCGCGAGGATACCAAGCCTTGCAGCGTCCTGGCTCGTAAATCACCTTTTGACAGTGGGTGCTAGGTTTGTCAACAGCAATAGCACCGGTCACTACAAAAGTGAGAAGGGCAATCGCAGTGGCCTTCATTTTGATGGTTATCTGGTCCTTTTTAGGAACGAGAGCTATGAAAGAGTAAAAAGAATATCAGGGGCTAGCTGGAGTGCTTTTCTGGTTCTTTGTATTGAAAAATTGGCGAGGATGGTGGTGATTCCCAAATTCGAAAGGAGGATATCAGCGGATTTTATATTCCTCTTATCAAGACCTCTGTGGCTCTTAAGCCCTCTTAAGCAAGCAACGAGAGTCCAGCCAGCAAGCATCACCGGCGCTCTCACATCACTGTTCCTTCTCTCAACCATGTCCCCGTCTTGTCCTATTTTCCTCCTAAGACAGATATAGATGACATCAAATAACCATAAACAACCAGTTAAGCCACAAGAAGTCATCTCCAACTATGAGCATGCGAGTGTGGTGGCGTATCCAGAAGTGTTCGCAGCCAGCGAATCGGCATCTTTCCCCATACGCGTAGCTAGCTTCCCTGGTCAAGCCCCATGCATGTTAGCCTCAGCGTCAGCCCATGTCTCTCTTTTAACTTTTGTCCGGCTCGTATAGCCCCAAGCCCTTCAGCAGTTCTCTGTATATGCCTTAAGTGCTGACCCCGATGCAGCCGCGTTTGTCTCCATGCGGTAACGAGTGCAACATGTCCCTGATTGATAAATCTATGATCGTCACATAGCTCCGCGCCGTTGTAGCACGTTTGAACAGGTTGAATGCACGCAGATACAGGACCGCAGCGTCCGACCTAATGCGTAAGACGGATATAAAGCGGAGGGGCATGGTTCTCGTGTTCCCCGCTCACAAGACAGGCACCGCCAAGCAGAGGCAGACGGCAATTGTTGCATCAGCTAAAAAACGCCATGGTCTGTCTCATTGGGGGGCTGACAGTAAGAAGAAAAAAGCAATCCGATTCGGTGTCATGGCGCCCCGAGGAGTCCATCATCTCAAGCAAATTGGCCATCAAACGACAAGGACCGCAGCTGATGTTATCGGGCTGGTGAATGAATGGTGGCTTGCATCTGACGGATTTGAGTAAATACGTAGCTGCTCTGTCCAAGATACCGGCTGTTGGCAAGTATTTAATAAGTGTCATTCGTCCACCGGTAGTAACAAGGGAAAGCCAATGGCTGCACGAGAGTAACATCCGGCGCTTTCTTATGCCGATCAAGGTTGGCCCACTCGCTCGTATATGCAGCAGACATCGCCCAGCACCCAGTGAAATCATCCAAACACTTCTATTCAGATTATTTCTGGGTACACGCTGCGTCCAGTAGCACATGGCGGCAAGATGGGAGGGTCGCGTTCGCGTGCAAGTGCTGCTACCGTTGCCTCTGCCCGTCACTTGTCCAGGGCAGCTCGACGGTGACTGGCGAGGCCCTGCAGCCCCGGATGCAAGTTTCAGGCAAGGCTAACGTTGAGAGGGGGAAGATCTAAAGACTCGATTGTCGCGTTGTAGCAGTATCCGTGCTCGGGGCCGCCGTCGAGTTGAGACGTTGATGTCTGACATCGGGCCCCCCTCCCCGGAACATCGCGATCGACGCCCGATACGTCATAGTACACGCAGTCACTCATAATAAGAAACACTCCCAAGACATACATACGGGTTGTTTAAGCTTTAAAGAACCTTGATTTTAGGCGATGAACTGGCGAAACCCTGCACCGCTGTATATCTCGTTCCCCCTATCATCCGTGTTAGTAACAACCGAACAGGCAGAGCATATATAACAAGGCCTTGTAAAACGAGGAGATTCAGTTTAACATGGCATTGTTTAATTCTTCATTCATTTACACAACTTATTTCTTCCTTTCACCCATTCTACTATCCATGGTTGCTGTCGTGGCTGCTGCCACCTGCTCATACCTTTCTTCTAGTTCCTTTTGCCAACCACTCTAATTCGAGGGGGGGAGCCCAACAACACCATTCGCTCAGCTACAGCGCCTCATTCAGGTCATCTATTCTTGACAACAACCAACAACCTCGTGACACATGTGCTTTGTTTTCTCCGCACGGACTAGATTCTGGTGGCTACTTCCCACCCCCCAAGTCTCACGCGGAGCCATCCAATTCCGGCACCTGCAATGAGGAAGTTGACCCCAGCAAACACGGCTGCGAACCTGTAGCTTCCTCCATCGTCTGCGACAATTTCTCCGGCTATTGGGGGACTGGTCAGCGTGCCAATCGCCGCGAGGGACATGATGGTGCCCATCCGAAAGCCTAGCTCCTCGGGGGGTGAGATGTTGGACACCAGGACCGGGCCCAGACCGATTCCAGCACCAGAGCTGACTCCAAAAAGAATAGCGAAGCTGATGAAAGCGCCATCGCCGCGCCCGGGGAGCCAAAGAGCTAAAATCACAGCGGCTGAGAGAAGCACCATGACGATCATGACGTTGAATCGGCCCACCTTGTCTGCCACAATATTAGGCAACGTCCGCCCAAAGAAGCTTCTCATATTAGCTGATGCAGCATCACCGGAGTAACAAAAGGGAAGCAATTACCTTGCCCCGTTCATAATAGAAACGAGCGAAAGGGCCAAGGCTTCCTTCATCCCGTAGTGGATGGCCTCGGCGACAATGTAATTGAACGGGACAAACATGCCCCCTGTTTTGCAGTCAGATATTCCGGTTCTTCCGGTGCTCAGACACCCGTCACTCACAGTACAGGAAAAAGCAAGATGCAGCCATGATGCAAAAGTTCAGCTCGCCAGCTGGCCGTAGGTAAGTCTTGATGTCAAATGGCCGGGGTCGGTGCTCCCAGTTAGAAGTGACTGTCAAGTTGGCAAAGATCAACATGCCAAGTATCAGAAATGCACAGGTCCGGACTGTCCAGCTGAAGCCGATGTCTGGGATCAGGTGTTGGGCCATTTGCGGGAACACGACGCCTCCAACTGATGATCCTGCAACTACGAGACCTAGGGCAATGGCTCGCTTCTGATCAAAGTAGGTTTGGGCCTTCCAACAATCAGCGGGGAGCTCAACTGAGCGGTCTGTCTTGGTGTGCCAGGTGTACTCACAGCGGTTATGGCAGGTGAAAAAATCAGGGATGATCCAATCCCTGAACAAATCGACTGGCTGAGCATGATTTGATAATACTTGTGAGAGATGCTCAGCATCATCAGCCCGAGAACGTGCATGACAGTACCAATAAGCATTGGGACTCGGGGGCCATAGTTGTCAAACAACCTTCCTCCTACTGGAGAAAAGAATAGCATGCAAAAGACTAGCCATAAGATGTCAGTATGATCTGTGTCGTGTTAGTCAACTCACAATTTCTAACTTACATTCCACCGATGTGATCCAGGAAATGGTCGAGCTTGAGCTGTCTCTCAACTGATCCAGTTCGTATACTGCTTGAAATAACCCAATACAATTGACCCAGCCAAACGTGACAAACAAAGCAGCCGAAGCGCCAGCCACCGTCAACCATGCTCTAATACCACCTTCTGGTGCTATTTGATGTTTCTCATCGGGCCCCGGGCTTTCTAAATGGCCATTCTCCAACATAGCACCATCAAGTGTTGTCGTAGAGCCCGACATGATTTCAGCTGGAATAGGCTCAGTGTGACAGTGATGGATGTGGAAAATAAACAATTTTATTAGTCTGATTTAATCTTATTTATTTTATTTTGGTTTAGATTATATTAGTTTATTTTATTTTATTTTGCCAAAATCTCAAATCATTAGGCGTTAGACTATTCCAAACCTCATCCAGCTACACAGACATGTTTTCTTGTTGAATGCCGAAGTTCGGCATCGGGAATACTAGTTCGGCATATTGATTCTAGCTGACATTAAAATTCAGGCATCAAGTGACCCGCATCACCACAAATATTGCAGTTTAGATTTGTCATCCAACAAGCTCGGTCGTAAACTTCCAAGTTCGGTCGTAAATCTCGGTGTTATCATTCCCACTTATACCCACCACCAACGTCCTACATGACCCTCGGGCCTTCACCCTCAACTCCGTTGAGCACCCATTCAAACCTCGGCCATGTCGTCAGTTGTCAGTCCACCTCCCAAACGCCGACGCCGACGTCCAGCCCGGTCCTGCGAACAATGCCGGCGTCGGAAGATCCGCTGCGACCAGGACCAGCCCTGTGGCGGATGTGTTCGAGCCCGCGCCTCAATGCAGTGCACTTATCGAGATGAGGGCGTGGGAGATGCAATTGCTGTATCAGAACAGCCCTCGACATTGGCCTCTTCGAATCCTCAGCCTGCTACCAACGATGAGGCTTCTCATCTAGTCGCTCGTCCTGCAAATAGTGCCAGTGCTAGTTATCCCCAAGATCAGCATCCACCACGGGCACAAAGACGGGATGTGCCCGTGGCACCAGAACAGGAGACCAACAGTTCTCCAGGGCCCCCACATCTCTCATCACCATTAGCATATCCCTCTTTCTCTTCCATACCCCCTGTCACACCTCGCCTTCGCAATATCCCCGAAAAGACAAAGGTATTCGGCCAGACCCATTGGTTACACACAGCAGAGAAGGTTCGCCATCATCATTCAGGGAATAAATTAATTTATGCATGTTCTTGATTACTCACCCAACACTAGTTTCCGGTTTCTGGGACCATCCACCCCATAGAGGTGGAGCCAAGCTTCATTGATGCCAAAGCCGAACTTCTTGAGGCCCTCGGCGAGGCCAGGAATCTCCGATTCGCCATGAAGGCGCGGAACAAGATCAGGCTCGAAGAGCCAATTCGAGATATTATGAGTACCCTTCCGTCAAGGGACATATGCGACACGCTCATTCACGGCTACTTTCGCACACTAGAACCCCTGTACCGAATCATCCATATCCCATCTTTCTGGAGGGACTATGATCGTATCTGGGAACCACAACCTACGGCACTTGTGCCCGCGGTCTTCATGATCAAGCTCAGCCTAATTCTTTCCATCGGGACCACGTTCTACAGTACGGGGGACGATGACAAGATGAAGCAGCTTCAGCAACTTTCTCAGACCTGGATACAAAATGCTCAGTGGTGGTTTACCGGCCCCTCAGAAAAGACCACCTACACTCATGAAGGCCTACAAGCATGCTGTCTACTCCTTCTCGCACGCCAAACCACTTTCAACTGCTTCGGAGCAACATCGTGGCTTTCGGCAGGGTCTCTGCTCCGAATGGCCATCACCATGGGTCTACATAGGAACTCGACTCTATTTCCCATACTGACACCCTTCCACCGAGAGCTGCGTGCACGGCTGTGGGCCACTGTCTTAGAACTATGTGTGCAGTCGTGTCTTGACCTAGCCCTTCCGCTCAATTTTAATGCTGAAGATTACGATTCCAGCTTTCTGTCTAATTATAATGACTCTGATCTCGATTCCAACTCTCAAAAACCACCCGCCCACGCCGACAAGTTCACAGATTCTTCACTTCAAATTCTCTTGGCCAAGTCATTGCCGCTACGTATGAAGATTGTTCACCTCCTCAATGACTTTCGAAGAGAGCAATCGTACGAGAATGCATTGGCTCTGGGGGCCGAAGTTCGCGCCGCATGTCGCGAGGCGGCGGCTTTTTTCCACACGTATGACAAGGCAGAGCACAACTCGAATGACGGCTCGGTGTTGAAGCCAACAGAGTTTCATAGAAAGTTGCTAGACATACACCTGCGGCGCTTCACCATGTTCCTCCATCGCGACTTCATGCTCCAGGCCAGGACGGACCCACGATTTTATCTGTCGCGCAAATCTTGCGTCGAAGCTGCCATGGTCATTGCGTCCTCCACCAAAGGTGCCGATCTTACCCAACATCTGAAAGACTGGGACACCATTTCTCGCTTGTCGCTCGTCGGCAGAGGGCTTTTCAAGTGCGCCCTGAGCTTTGATGCCACTCTGATCCTCGCCCTTGAAGTCGTAACTCAGCTTGATGACGAAGCTGCGCCGTACAGCGAGGCCGATGCCCTAGACGAGATGGCCAAGGCAGCGCGTGCCCCCCTGATACACGTTCTTGAGGAGACCCGTGACCAGCTGGCACAGCAGATCGTGCAAGGCAACACCAGCCTGAAGCGTTATCTCTTCGTGGAGGCACACCTGGCCCAGATCCAAGCCATGGAGTCTGGCCAGCCCATCAAAAACGCTGTATACGAAACAGCCAACAAGACTCTGCGCAAGTGCATCTCGATTATGAGAGAACACTGGGAAGCGTCAACACCACGAGAGCCTGTCGAAATGATAGACCCCATGACGACCGACTTTTTTCCCACCGACATGCTTCCTGACGTGAGTGAAATGACTACGACTTTTTCTTTCTTTCTTTTTTTTTCTTCGCTAACTTGGCTTTTATAGGACACTGAAATCAACTGGGATATATCGAACCTGCTCTGTTTTTCCACAGTCAACGAACTTGGACAAATACAATGGCCAGCTTAAGGAACCCACCCTATCAAAATTGAAACTTATACGGGTCGTGGTAAAAAAAAAAATATGCCCCAGGGTATGTTAATTGCCCCGGCTTACATCGCATATTGCTTTGACAGCCCAGCTCTACCATATTTATGGAATCCAGGCATACACCACGAAGTAAAATTGGCATGGAAAGAAGGGTATGATGAAAATATTTCATTTAGTCATCATAGTAACCATCATAAGTACCCTGCATGGCCTGGGTGCTAACAAATTCCTCCGTGGCAAGCCCCCTCATGAACCTCTTTTCTAAATCTTCAACATCTTTATGCCAGTCACAAGCAAAATCGCAGCTGGGCATGGTCTCTTCACCAAAATACTTGCATATGGTGGCGTGCCGACATGATTCTATGTTCTCACAGTACAATGCCAAAGCTTGGAGGCTTTTCAGGCGGGCAACCTGGTTTGCCTCCTCGGTAGAGTCAGTCCGTACCAAACGCATCACACGCTCCAGGTCCTCACGGCTATAATATAGAAAACAATAGCTGGCATTTCCGTCTCGGCCAGCTCGGCCAGCTTCCTGATAGTAGCCTTCAAATGATTTGGGGATACGCCAGTGCACCACGAATCGCACATTATTCTTGTCAATGCCCATTCCGAATGCAGTCGTCGCAACAATGATATCATAACCGGGTTCGTTGTTTATCCACCGGTTCAGGGTGTCCTCTTTGACTTCTTTAGGGAGTTTGGCATGGAATGGCTTGGCCCCGATGCCTTCATCCCGAAGAGCTGCAGAGAGCGACTCACACTCATCCCGAGATATCGTATAGATAATTCCCGGAACACTCTCTATCCTCTCACCGACCGCAGCCAGCTCCACCTTTCTCTTGTCAGCCCTTCGACGCTCATATACACCACGTATCCAGCGTAAGAAATCTGATAAACGGTTGTCATCTTCATCCTTGGTGTACCTAATCTCCATGTGGAGATTGGCGCGCTGGGGGCTCATGAGAAACGTTTTGGTTCGTTCAGGTGTAGCATCCAGCCCCAGGATAGACAGCACATCCCGGCGGACCCGTGGGTTAGCAGTGGCAGTAAGGCACATGATGGGGACGTCTGGGAATGCCTCCCGGAACCAGGACAGACGCTTGAAATCCTTTCGAAAGTCATGGCCCCATTCTGATATGCAATGCGCCTCGTCAATTGCGACCCTAGCCAGTCCTTTTTGCTTATAGACTACCTTGAGGCGTTCTCGAAATCGAGTGCCAGCGCACAGTTCAGGCGTGACATAGAGTAGTCTGGTTTTGGGGTGGCCAGTTTCCAGATCACGTTCTATACGAACCCGCTCAGGGTATGGCGTGTTGCTGTTGAGAGAGCTAGCGTCAATCCCGGACGCCTTCAGTGCATCCACTTGATTGATCTGGTTATAGTGTCAGATCTGTAGAAAGGTCCGAAATCAGTGGCGCCTCACCATGAGACTTAACAGCGGGGATACAACTATCGTGACTAAAAGCAGGGTTAGATGGATGGAACGGTAACACAAAGGCCCCACGGCATGACCAGGATACTAACCTCCATGATCAACAACAGCTGGCAGCTGAAAGCAAAGACTTTTTCCAAATGACGTGGCAGCTTGGACGTATACATCGTGGCCGTCAAGCGCGGCTTCAATTATTTCGCGTTGGTAGGGTCTTGTTGCACAAGTCAGAAGCTTGCCGTATAAGAATTGACAATTGAGGGAGACATGTTGCCCAACCTGAAATCATCCTTGTGGAACTGATGCCTGAGCGTCAGGCGTATGTCCGTGCAGGAGCTGGTTCCCATGGTGAAGCTGCATGGGACGACGAGTCAGGGATTGCTGAGCTGGATGGGGGTTGCAAGGTTTATCGGTGCAGAAAAAAGTTGTCTTGAATGGTAAAAGTTGGATCGAGTGACGTTTGTTTTGATTACGAATGTTGGTGGTGGTTGGAGCAAGTGAAGTCAAGAGCGAATCACGGTAGCTCAATCCGTCGCAGATTAAACGGAACTTGAAAGCCTTACAGAGTCGCAGTGTGGCTTGATTGTGTGCTTATCGTTGGCGGGGGTGATGTATGCCTAATTGCGGCTGTTATACCACCACGTACATGAGATTGGAGTGCATTCACTCCGACTCGATGTGTTGGCGACTGCAGTTATGCTTGTCAGCGCACGGCTGTTGAATACGAGGCTCGTGCAGTCGACGGTGCTCGTGGATTAGCTGGCTGGGGCAAGGCGAAGAGGGGGGCAAGAGGAGAAGAGTGACCCCATCCAATGCTAGTTGAAGTTGTTGCTGATCGATTATCGCTTAAGTATGGTGGGTTTCAAATCAGTGACGGTACGCGACTTGTTTAGAGGTGCCAGACCAGGGTTTAGAATCACTCTAAAACTGAGCATGGATGTGAGGTACCTTCCGGCCTGAACAGGCGACAAGTAAGGCATCTTTGCCGCTTCGAGAATTCGCATCACGTGCTGATTACCAACGGTTTCCAAGTTTGATCAGCAGTCCTATTTTGAGCACGTAGTTCATCGGACGTATATCCACATGCTTGAACAGGGTTGTGAATGTATCACCATATGCCATGTATTATTCATCATGACGAAGCGGCATTGGTATGTATGCATGTAGCTGGCGCCAAACCGGAATTCATCATTCAGGAATCGAGAAACCCCGTCTCACCTGCAGGAGCCTGTTGCGAGACTCTCGGCAGCAGCCACCACCTCCAATAACATCGTACTGCTTGCCTCGGGAATTGGACATGGCATCTCGGTTACCCTGCAGTTCTGCGCCCGCACTCACAAGGCCAGGGCAGGCGATGAGGTGATTGGGGCCTTGTTGAACAGTCCAAGTGGCCTAAGTTTAGTGCCCAGGACCGCTAGCAAACGAAGTCCGGGTGGGTGGGTGCTTTGGAACCCTAGACGCTCCCTCCAGACAAGGGGGCCGAAGCGGCAACACTGTGTCGTACAGCGGTATGCTGGCTTGCTCAGCGGCTAGAAGCAGGCAAAAGGAAGTGTAGGGGCGAAACAGGTTGGCGGGCTTTGGTGGATGGCGGCCCATTGTTCCTGGCGGCCCCGGCCCAAGATGGCGCTGACGGCTGTGTTCATGGAGACGTGCGCGACTACTTCATAGGCCAGCCGTGGCCGGCTCTACCCTCCTTTCCAGCCAGGAACCAAACATACCATGAATTGTCCACCCGGAGCAGGACTTGGATGCGAGGATATGCGTGTGCATCCCACGGTAGGAGCCATGCACCCACTCAACTCACATTGGACACACCAAAATAACCCACCCGTTCTTGTTGCCCTCGTCACTGAACAGGCTTGACTCGTAATGTTTCGTATACGCCGGGCACAAAGCCAATTGTCGCCTCTGGACTGGCTCGTATCCAGACACTGTGCGCCAGTCAGTGGCTGGCGTTGTGCACTGGCATCCAGACTGTCTGGGCACCCGGTTGTCGCGCCCGTCACGGCCTGTCGTTCCGTTCTTGTCAGGTCAGTGGTTTGCCCCAACTCAACGCAGCGCAGGGCCTCCGCGCTACGGGACCATTGCCCCGAGTTGCCTACATTCTGTCCGGTAGCCTCCGCTCACGGCCATTTCAGTGGCTCAGGATGTAGACGGGGGTGGCAGCCCCGCACTGTACATGCGTGCTATGGTAGCATCAGAGCACGGGATTGTCTCAGTCCCTGAAGGAGATGCAAGGTTCTTGGCTTTGGGACCCAGCCCAAGGCTCCTCCTAGGCCTGCAAGGCGTGCCAGGCTTGCCCAAGTGCGTCCCGAAAGACACCTGGAGCCCCACGTACCATGCTTCCAGGTTACTTTGCGACCTGAAGTGAGGTGCGCCGCCGCGCCAGCCCCCGGACCAGTGCCCCAGCCGGTCAGGGCTCCAGGGCATCATGGCCACAGGGGTCACCTTACCCCTATATCCTGACGTCCCCCTATCTCTTAAGGTCTGGGTGTTTAGATGGCGCCAGGGGTGGTTCGCCCTGGCAAAGAAGCAAGAAGCGGAAAAAGAAAAAGAAACAAAATAAAAAAAATTGAATACTTCAAAATTTAAATGAAAAAAAAACGACTCGGAAGAAAAAGAAAGTGATGCGATCTTCAGTACGTGGTCTCGGAGTGGGGAAACAGGACTTCTGCAGTCTGTATCTTGTCTCGTATCCCCTCTCGTCAACTAAATTGTCCTCAAGGTAAAAAAGGGTCCTAACTTTGTTTGGCCGGGGCTGTCCTTACCTATCGATGTAAATACCCTTTAGGGGATGAGATGGGGAATCAAATCCACATTAGCAAGCCATCCTTTGTGTGCTAGCCTCTAGTCCCCGTGCTGGTGCTCTCGCCTACTCCATCGCAAATCTTGACTCCTCTTCAAACCTGCCACTTCGACTTGACGACCAAAAGCAACGAAAGCAAAAAGAAAAAAGAAAAAAAACGAGAAGGCAAAAAAAGTCCGAGACGGGGGATCCCAGTGGCGACCAGTCCAATAATCATCCCCTCTACGCTGCATCAGCTCATAGCGGTCGTTTCCGTACCGTCCCCCTCTTCCTTGGCCTTCATTTCCATCCTTCGTCCTTCTTACTCACATATTTCTAATCTTTGACTACTCCGTCACTTTGGCCAGTCTGATTCTGTACGGATTCACACAATATACGCTCTTTCCCCCAATCATCCATACTCTTGACTCCGGCATCTCCCCCTCAACCAACACGCGCCGCCGGCTGACCTTTCCTCTTACAACCATGACCTTGTCGCGCTCGATTCTGCCGCCGCCTTCATTGGCCTAATCGTCCAACAAGAATAAAAGAAAAAAAAAATATCCCGATCACGCCCCCGGCTCTGTTTGAGACTCCAGGACCTGCTTCTGTGTTGCGCGTCGTCCTAGAGTGACACAAGAGACAATAGAGGGGGAATTCTGAGACGTTTTGAGCCCGAGCTTCGTCCTCGGAATCCCAGCCTGCCTCCTCGATCCACGACCTCCACCGACCCGCCTATCTCCGAACCTTCTTCACTTCCCCTTCCCTCCGCTCTCATGGACCGGCCAGACAGACCTCCTGGCCCGTCTGGCGCCTCTTCTCACCAACCTACGATATCGAGAATCAATTTGGACAGTCCTGCTCCAACGCCCCCTCCATCCGCTCCGCCTCCTGCCCCTGGTCGCCGTCCGATCCCCAACTCAGCCGCCACTTCCAACGGCATCCCGCCGCCTCTGCCTCCTATCCCGGGCTTGCGAAAAGTGCCCTCCAACACGGCCCTCTCGGTCAACATGTCGGCTGCCCAGGTTATTAGCCTCGCCCGTGAGGCTATGCGGAATGCGCTCGAGAGCGAAAACAAGGCAGCTGAGGCCAGCGCTACAGGGATCAAGACTGGTGTTACCATTGATCTGAGTCGCAAAAACATCCAGAAGCTTCCTGAAGAGGTGGTCGATATCGTAAAGAATGAACTCGAACGGTTGGTTTACATATCGCTTCAATTCCAGTCGAATACACTCGCTAACGTTTCTCATGTTGCCAGACTGGCTCTGTCCCACAACCAGCTCTCCACGCTCCCCGCTCGGTTTTCTGAATGCACATCGCTGCGTTATCTTAACATTCGCGGCAATCAGATTAGAGAATTCCCTCTGCCTGTAAATCCCATCTCTCTTCCTCGACGCCTGCGGATTATTGCTAACCACAATTCAGCTCTGTGATCTCAAATCGCTAGAGATTCTCGATCTGGGCCGCAACCAACTCCGAATATTACCCCCCGACATTGTCAGGCTTTCATCCCTCAAGGTTCTATCTGTTCCCAAGAATCAAATTCGAGAGCTCCCTCTTTGCTTGGCGGATATGGGTTCATTGCAAGTGCTCAAATTCGAAGGGAACCCCATCAGCTTTCCCCCTCGAGACGCAATCCAGGTCCAGGCGGCAAGCCCGCCCAACGAAGGCATCTCAAGAGATAGCGAGGTAACGGAGCTTGCTGTTACGGCGCATATCAAGAAGTTCCTTCGACAACACACGCTCAATGGCCGACTAGACGCCGAGAATACCGGTGACGAATCAAGCGAAGGGAACGAGACACCCCGCTTTCCGCTGAAACGAGTTGCGAGCGGTCGATTCCCAATCAAAGTCAATGGCGGAGACAAAGCTGACAATCGATCGCCAAGCATCGGCCCCCGTCCACCGCCGATACCGTCGAGGTCACATTATAGGGGACTATCACAGCAGACCAGCACTGTTCGGCGGCCAGGTGTCATGCCCCTGACCATTGGAAATCCAAGCGAACGATCGCGCAGTAACTCGGAAACTATTTTGAGGGCCGATCGGTCAGAGAGTCGCAGTAGGAGAATGGGGATTGTGTCGAGAAAGCCGTCAGACCTGGGTACATTGGACGAAACTCAGGCGAATAATCGGTTTAGCCATTATCGCGGACTGAGCCATGGATCCGCTATGCAGGGAAATCCGATTGTCAACAAGAGCCCGGCAACGCCTACAGAACCCTTCCTACAGCGACCCATATATGTTCGACGACTCTCGATTCTGCCCGAGCGACGACGAGAGTCCAAAGTCTTTGATCCGGTCCTCGAAGCTGCCAAAGGAATCCTATACTCGGTGTTCCAAATACATCCCATGATACAGATGTTGATGGGTTTGACAAGTGACGGGTCGGCGAAGCGATCCAGCCTGGAGATCGTATTTTACAATACTAACTCGCACGTTGAAGAGCTGGAGCAGGAGATTCAAAAGAATGAGACGGCCTTGGCTGAGAAGGAAGACCACTCTTACCGGGAAAATGAAAACGTCCACCGAGCTTGCCAAACCTTGGTGAGTGCCTACGGTCACGTCTGCACACTTTTGGCGGACAATATCGATCTCTTTGTTGATAACGGAGATCCCCGATACATTCGATCGCTCCTGATGTTGCTCTACAATAGCATCATGGAACTGCGTGTGACACTATCTACTCTGGGCGCTGAACAGGCGCGACAAAAGAGAGCTGACAATGATGCTCTCGGCGGCCAAACGATACGACCTCACATGCGGGAGCCTTCCATCACGCCTACTGTGGACAGGTCGAATATTGCCAGAAACCGTAATGGAACGTTAGTAAACCACCCTCCAGTTAACCTGCGGGTCACCACAGACGTCCCTGTACCAATGCCTCCCCCGTACCTCAATGGAACCGGACGAACTGCCACCATCACATCTGCTACTCCTCGCTCGGGAGAATCGTTTTCTTCAATCGGGAGCCGGACTGTACCTTCTGAATTTAGCGAGGAAGATCGCCAGTTTGAAAAAATATTCCTATCCTTGCAAAAGTCAACTGATGTGGTAATGCGCACCCTGCCTAGCTTTAACGTGCAGTTGATGGGCGGCCTGAGAAACGCCATACACCAGCGAACCGCCGAAGGAATTCTCCTCCAATGGAAAGCTCTCATTTCCAAGTGCAACAATGTTATTCAGCAGACGGAAATACTTAAAAATCGGCTGTCCTTGATCAAGCTGAAGGAGCCTGGGATCAGAAGCCAGCCTGCCTTCTGGAGCCTGTGCAGCAACTTCATTCACTCATGGACAGATATGGCGTTCCAGATCAAACGAGAGGTGAATACGGTACCGCTACCGCCGGATACGAGGGTCCGGTTGAGGCCTGTCCAGCATAGCATCAAGGAGACGAATAAGATCATATCACAGTCCCCATGGCAACACCTCTTGCCATCATCCGGAGGTCATAGCATCTCAGGTTCGTTCTCCTCAAACGCTATGTCACCGATCCAAATGCCAATCACTCCTCAGAGCGCGGCCCTAGGTCCGGCCATGCAGGCAACGGTTCCTATCACACCTCAGAGCAGCTCGTTCGCAACGGCGTTTCACGGGAACGTTTTTGACCGAGCGGATGCACTCATGGCAAACCCCGGTATCTCTATGAGTCGAAACGGCACCATGATCAAGGGCCATATGGGATACAGCTCGCTATCGTCCCTTTCTTCCATCTCCTCCGACGAGGGCATGCATCATCCATCAGCGGTTTTGGGTCCTCATGGGCCACTTGGGCCGGCACCGCTGCGGCTTCACGGTGGCAAAGTTGCCTTCTAACTACAGGGGCCAGCTCCCCTATTCAAATTCTAAATTTGTTTGATTTGCATCGGCCAAAGGTCATCCGTTTTTTGCCTTTTTTTGCATAGGTTAAGGTCATTGAGTTGAAGGAAACTAGGGATTACATCACGTTTTTTGTTTTACGGTTGAACTATTGCCAATGGCGTACTTGGCTACGCCAATACCGCGCTCCTTTCCCGCATAGCCTTGGCGTTTGGTCCATGCTGTTCAAGTTCATCTTCTCCTTGAAAAGAGGGGACCTTTTTTACTTTTCTTGTTCTTTTTTCTCACATTTTTTTCTTCACTTTCTCTTTCTTACGGGCGGGCATCTGCATTTAATTTATCGGTCGGACGAATCAAGCATACGTGTGCACGGGAGAGGACAAAAAAAAGCTTCTGGTGCATCAAATGACAAATTTTGGGCGAGGCATCGGACCCGGTGTTCGACAAAGGAGAGGATATGGACCTGCCACAAGAGATTCGCATATTGGACTGTTGCGAACGACACGAGAGGGACTAGAATATTCCAGGTGTACATTAGCGGTACAGGCAATGTAATGTTATATGGTTGAATGATGGTCAAGCCAATGACTCTTGTCTTTGTTCTCTGCTTTTTGATGTGATGTTGGACGGTAACCTGCAGGACGAGTCGATTAGGTGATGCTGTACCACACCACCTGCAGTGGCCCTGGTCTTCTGATGTAAGGGCCGCATGATGCCCCTCCTCCCCCACCAAGGTGCAGCAGCATCAGCTGCGTAAGAGACATCAGATACAAGATTTAGTTTCATTGACGTTTCCATTGTCTTTTTCCGATCCTTCATCGCACGTCTGATCTTATGACGCAGACGCTAGCCACGCCAGAAGAGCATCACGAGGAAAGATAATCATTGCATCAGCTTTTGTCAGTCATGTCAACCATGGCCGCACCATCGCCCTCCCCCTCGGCATCCCTCTCTCCGCGACAGCGACAGCCCACATCTCCACCGCCGTCCATAGCATCGCCGTCCACCACCCCGGCTGTCGCCGTCGCCCACGGCCTTGCCGTCCGGGCTCCTGGCCCGGCGTTGCCCCCTCCTACGGCGCCGCTGCAGTCGACGCTCCCGACGGCCGAGACGCAGCGGCACGTGGCCGAGGCGCGAGCCGCCGTGGTGGCCACCATGGAGAACATGATGGACTCGGAGCTGCAGTGGCGCGCGTCGACGCTGCACTCCAACGCGGCCGCCCTCGGGCCTCAGGCTCTGGACGTGCAGCGGGCCACCGACGGCCTGCGCCGCGAGAACGAGAAGCTGGCCCGCGAGGCCGACGTCGCCGCCCGCCGCATCAAGGAGCTCGGCAACGTCCAGAACTGGGCCGAGGTGCTGGAGCGCGACTTTCTCGTCCTCGAGGAGACTGTGCGCCTGGCCAACGGCGGCGGCAGCGGGAGCTGCAGCTGCAGTGAGTGCGGGAGCGTCATGAGCGACGACGAGGGCGAGGATGACGACGCCGACAGGATGGATGTGGATATGCGTGGGAAGCTGGAACACCATGGCGACGAGAACGGCCACGGGGTCAAGGCGAGGGTCGAGGAGGTCGAGATGGCTCTGGACTCGGATGGCGTCACGGGGACGTGGTCCGAGGCGAGCCGCAGCTTGACGGAACCAGAGTCCAGCACCGGGAGAGGAGCGAAAGGCTCCGATACGGCATCAACGGCATCTTGACCAGAGGCCGAAGTGTTCGACAAGATTTGAGAATGATCTCATACGAGTTTTACGACGCAGATGTGTGATGGCGACGGTTTGAAATTTATTTTGGATTTGTTGGCGTTTGGGGAACTTGACTAGGGACGACCGACAGGATACTCACATTTCCAGGAACGCACGCACGTAACACCTTATCAGAATGTTAAATAAACTCATCTATTTTTATTCATTCATCCTTCTCGATGCTATTAATCCGGTCTGTGTCCTTACACCTTCTCCTGACATCCAACCTCGCCCAGTCACATCGACGCCACTTCCTGGCTTTTACCTACACTTTTCCCATTCCCGCATGTTGTATCGTTTCTTTTACATCGTGACCCAATGAATTTATGGTATTACACGAGTCCAGGAAGCATGACATATCGCTTCTTCTTGTACTTGTCACCAAACTCCTTGCGGTAGGCGCGCTCCTTGCCCTTGGCCCAGTCAAACATCTGGGCAGCACCAAAGGCAATGAACAGAGCAACGCTCCAGTCTCGGCTGACGATAATAACACCAACCCAAGAGAGAATCTCGTACATGTAGTTGGGACATGTGACGATACCAAAACCGTAGCCGTGGGGGATCTTGCGCTCAGTACCACCGGTGGATCGCAGAGAGGACAGGTATCGGTGAACCAAGGCATTGCCAGTCTCTCCAAACAGGTACAGCGCGGTACCGACAGCATCAATGGCGGGGATATCGGCGTTGGCCGCAATGGAGCGGGGGCTGTAGATACAGTAGGCGCAGAGAGCACCAGAGAGGGCCCAGTAGAAGAAGCTGTTTTTGAAAACGTTGAATGCGGGCATCGTGTTGGCTGAGAATTTGTGCACAAAGAGCGTCTCGTACTCGCGCTTGAGGAAATGCGCCACGATCAACCCAAATGAGAGCCATTGGGTCTGTGACATGGGAGCGTCACCGTTTTTGTAGAGGTAAGGGCGAGCGGCGAGGACTGCGAGGTGGATGAGGATGGGACCGAAATATTCGATGACAAATACGGTTCTCCAAGCGATCTGGGGGCCTGTAAATACAGAAAAATTAGAATACTGTCTACTTTGTTGGAGTCCCCGATGAAAAGAGAATGGGATTCATACCAAGATCCTTGACGAGGACCTCGCCGGCGGCAACGACGGCGGGCTCATCAGCAATGCGAGCCATGCGGTTCTTCAGGGTCTTTTTGGTGGAAGGATCGTACAAGCCAACACGGTTATGGTCACCAATGTTGGCGGCCTTGGCGATCAACTTCTTGACATCTTCGACGGTAGTGTCGGGGCCAAGCTCCAGAGACTCGGGAAGCTTCTTGATGGGCTTCTTTGGAGCTGTTCATTGGATGTTAGTCGCTTGAAAAGAAACAAAAGTTAAAAGGGGAACAAAGAGCCCTTACCGCGATTGGTGAGCTTGAGGGTCGTCAAGGCGGGCGCCATTTTGAACGGCAGCAGAGCAAGTCGAGCGAGTGCAATTAGGGGGGAATCCGTGGTGTTGAGGATACGTCAACTTATTTTAGGACGGGACGAATAATCCAAAGTGGGCCATGTCGGCCCAGGGCACCTCGGCCACTGGGTGGGGCCACCGATGGATGGTGATAGACGCACCTGCAACTTTGTTGGGACGAGAGACACCACAATCAGAACTCCCCTTCTTGGATTGGTTGAAGATTCAACACTGTGGTTATTATTTACAATAAAGGGGCGATGACAAATATATTTCTGACCATTCAGAATTCCCTTGCAAGCGTGCTGACCTTTTTCGGTCTCTTCTTTTTTTCTCCCCAGTCTATTTTCATGGTTGCAGCAAGTAAGGTTCTGACATCCGCCGTGGGCATGTGATTGTGATCCTTTGGATATGTCGCGCTGATGATATCGAGTTGAAGATTGAATAGCAAGTGATAGAACACAATATCGGCTCTGCAATTGTGAATATATGGGTGCTAATCATCATTTTCACGAGCCGGTCTTCTCAATATCACTTTGCCAAGGCTAATCTCTCTCATATTGTAATTAAAGACAAAAAAAAAAACACCCGACTCACCTTGGGATTGGTGCCTGCAGGTGATTGTTGTATCTACAATGTCACTGAGTTGAACAAATAGATCTGCTAGGATTTTTTTTTTATTAAAAGGTCACAATCACATCATCGTTGATTCACGGGTACATGTATTCAGTGTTTTCTTTAACCATTCACTTATGCACTACGGTTTTTCTACACTCCCCTCGTCTAAGTGCACCCGCCCAGCGGGGAGATTCAGATTGACATCAATATTAAAATCAGTTCGAGCTCAACCTCAATAACAGTGATTAAATATGCAATATAAATATCCTCTCATCACCACAGTAGGTCATCGTAAATCCCTTCTTCTGCTTTTCATCCTCAGAAGCTGTTTAATCGAATCGTCTATCCCATCCGACTTGGTTGGTTGCCAGGTGGAAGCCAGGTGCAGCCAACCCAAATTCACTACCTACGCCTATGTAAGGTACTCATAGTGGACGTGTTGACTCAACCACACCGCAGCTGTCCTGTCAAGCAGTCTCATATTCTAAAGCCTTCGCATTGTCCATGCGACGCGTCTCTCTGTGGGTTCGGTCTCTCATTATCTTCAAGACCATTATCCTAACCACCCCTAGACCCTAAGAACAGTTCCGCGATTTTGCTCCATCCTCTACACGATAACCGTCAATCTAAGTTCAATAGTAAGCCCTCTTCGGATTTTTGTCGTACCGTTTCTAAACAGTTGCCAGGTTTTGGATGCAGCTTCGCATCGTATGTTTGCTTGGGCTAGGCATCAGTTTTAGGCGAAGCGAGCACTCTGGACACCATTCAAAAATCCCAGGCATTGTCCATATTCGGTGAATATTGAACCATCAAAGTGATCGAATCTTCTGCGCCGGCTAGGTCTTATGGACCTCCTCAGGTTCCTGTATTCACAATGAATCCTCGGGCAGTAACATTTACACCGGGCACCTTCTCGCCCGAACCCAGGATCAGGGATGACAGTCACAAACAACTGGAATATAAACAAATTCTGGCTATCCCACGAGGAGATGAGAAGGTTGAAGAGAAATCTGGCACAGGAGACGCTCTAAATCCAGAAAATTATGATGCAATGTTCCCATCTCTCAAAACCGCGAACCAAAGAGCAGACCCTCCGACCAATCCCGAAGCTACACTCAGGGGCAGCCGGAAGCAAAGAAGAGCAGCAAAAAAGTTTGAGAGAAAGCATGGGAAGAAAGTAGTAGAGTTATCTTCTGGGCCACGACCAAGGGCTGGGTCTTCTCTGTTGTTGAGTAGGGCTGAAGAACCATATCAAAAGGTGTTGGAGGCCGATGCATCAGAGGTGCTCAGCTCCACTGAACACGAAGAGGAACCTGGTATATTGACTGCATCTCCAACGTCCCTTGATCGGTTCAAAGAGAGACCCACAGGCATTGTCCAAATTGTTCAAAACATGCCCCCGACTCCAAAGCCCGAACATGAGATAGCAGCTGGACAACATGCTCTCGCAAAGGCAACTTCTGCTGCTCCGAGCACCTCATCGACACCAATGCCAACGAAGTCCTCCCCTTTCCCGACCTTCCCTTTCCCTTCCCCATTCGGGTATCCTGGTGCTGCAGCATCTCCATTGCCATGGTCACCGGGTGGTTACCTCTTCTACTACACGCAAAACCCACTTTCTTACGGTCCTAACTATATGCCGGCGGCCATGCCACAGGGAACTCAATTTCATTGGAATCAACCATTCGCCCAGACGGGCCCGATATGGCCGGCCACAGGGCCGTTTAACCCTCCTGGGATCCCACACGCAGCCCCATGGCAGGCAGCAGCGACTCAGCACCTTGCCTCCACAATCGGCTCGAATTCGAACGCTCGGGGGGTTGCGCAAATCCGCAATGAGTCGAGGTCATCCTCTGGGGGTCATCCTCGAAGTAGATTAGCAGTTCCGAAAATTTCAAAGCAGAAACAAGAGCCAGTCGAATCACCAAAGGATCATAAAACTATTACGAGCCACTCAGCCTCTAGAGCGGTACGTTCATAGACTCTCTCATTACAGACGTGTTCAAGTGCTAACAGAAGCTATCAGAGCACAACTCGGTGGCTTGCTGGAAACAAGCCAGCAGGTGAAAAAGAGAAGGATAGAGCTCGTAGGGTAGAGGGGAAACAACCTGGATCAAACCCTGCTCTTGAAGAAAATGTTAGCAAATTGGCTGGCACGACCATTCCCAAGGCAACTGAAAAGGAGTATTTGCAAAGCAAAACCTTGCCAAGAGAAGTGCTTACATTTAACAATGACGACTCCCATTGTGTTCCCAAGGCTCCCCGGCCTTCCCCATCTCAGCGGGATCAACTGGCTCGAGATAGCCTCGTACAACCCCAATCAAATACGGGCCTCCGTTCCGCTAAGATTGGAACCTGGTCTCAATCAAAGCGGTGGGTGAGCGATGAGACAAAAGAAAGAACTGCCTTCCAAAAGATGCTGACGAATTTGCATTACATGGGCGCTGATAAGTCCCCGTTTATACCCCAAAGCCCTGCAGAACTGACAGCGCTGAAAGCGGACGTGGCCGAGACGCGGAGAATGAAGCTCTTGGAAAAGGTCGGCAAGCTCATATCAAAGCCGAACGATGAACGAAATGGGCAGATGATTGAAGCAATCTTTCAGGGGAAGAAGCTCGAAGATGATTCCTCGCCGGTACTTGGTATCGACACTTGTTTCAACAAAGAACAGGCCACCAAGGATGGCCGCCGCGTCGATTGGCCGTCTCTAGCACAATTGAAAGAGGAAGGTGACAAGCGCGCAGTACACCACAGTCGGTATTTCCCCCTCCCTCGCCTCAACGTTTCCGCTTCTCAAGCATCTTGTGAAGAGCACGGCCAGGTCTACAGCCCAGACGGATCTACCCAGTGGAGCATGCAAGAAATCAAGCTAGACTCAGCAGACATTGCACTAAAATATGCCGGATCAGCCTATAATTCGAAATGTGCTCCCAGCTTTGATATCGAGGAAGTTCCTGCGTCGCTCGAGGAAATTATCAATCATATCAATGAGTTGGAAGCGAAGATGGAGGGAAGCATATCGGGATGAGCAGGTCAGAAACAGGTGGGTGGGTGGGTCTAGCATCATGGAAAACAAGATTTGACATTGTTCAATTGCAATTTCAAGATAGGCATGGCGTTGGATCTTCACAACTCCAGCATGGGATCTTGGAACATATGGTTGACGCCATTCCAATTGTTAACTTTTTTTTCGGGGGGGGTGGAAAAAACTAAGAAAAGACTTCGGAGCGACTTCAACCCAAGCAATGCACATTCCATATGAAAAAGACAGAAAAGAATAATCCATTTTGGAGCACTTAAAGAGACTATTTCGTAGGGCCCTTTTCAAAAATAGTGTCTTCGTCTCCAATGGCATAAACAGGTAGAAGAAGCTACATCCTCAGCAATCATAGCAGCAATGCCGCCATCATGACTAGGCCAACTGTGAGTGGGGAAACACCCATCATGACAAGACCGCAGCCGGAGGTGACCCACATCTCACGTGATGAGGAGGGCTAAACGGAATAACTTGCCTTCCGCAGTGCGGTGAAGGTACGTACCTCGGGCTAGCGAAACCCGCAGCGCACGAAACAATTTCGCATGCAATTCAGATCTCCACGCTCATCCAGCCAAAAAGTTCATTCCTCCCACATCCATCCGACAATCGATTGCCTGGTGACCGTCAACCTCATCAGGTGAGTAGCAATCGACGAGACAATAACTCAGTAGCACTCTAATCAACGGCATCGTCTACTGCCGATTTCGATTACCAGTCTGTTGAGTTTGTTGTCACCTCGTCTACCTCTCCTCCTCGTCGTTGTCCGCAAGCAAAAGCACTAGCTAACCACTTGGGATAATTTTTTCCTCTGCAGAAAACCGCAATCATGGGTATCTCTCGTGACTCTCGCCACAAGCGATCCGCCTCCGGTGCCAAGCGCGCCTACTACCGTGCGTAACATATACCGAAAGCCCGTATGATCCTTGTGACATACGTTCTGACCTTTGACAACAGGGAAGAAGCGCGCTTTCGAGGCCGGCCGCCAGGGTGCTAACACCCGTATTGGCGCCAAGCGTGTTCACACCGTCCGAACTCGTGGTGGCAACCACAAGTACCGTGCCCTCCGTCTCGACTCCGGTAACTTCGCCTGGGGTTCCGAGGGCTGCACCCGCAAGACCCGTGTCATCGCTGTCGCCTACCACCCTTCCAACAACGAGCTGGTCCGAACCAACACCCTGACCAAGAGCGCCGTCGTCCAGGTTGATGCCGCTCCCTTCCGACAGTGGTACGAGGCCCACTACGGCCAGAGCATCGGCCGAAGACGCCAGAAGGCCCAGGCCGCCAAGGAGGGCAAGACCGAGGAGGAGGAGAAGAAGAGCAACGCTGTCCAGAAGAAGCAGGCTGCTCGCTACGCCGCTGCCGGCAAGGTCGAGAGCGCTGTTGAGAAGCAGTTCGAGGCCGGTCGTCTGTACGCCGTCGTCTCCAGCCGTCCCGGCCAGTCTGGCCGCTGCGATGGTTACATCTTGGAGGGTGAGGAGCTCGCTTTCTACCAGCGCAAGCTCCACAAGTAAAGTGGCTGAAATCGTGGTGGAGTATCCGCCCAAGGTATGGTGTTAAGGATTTCTCGCTGCTCTGGATTTTCCAGACATGAAGAGCTTCACATGAGCATCGGGTCGGGTCCATAGGGAATGAAAAAACTTTTTTCTTGCGATGAATTGAATTCATAATCAAGGTCGTCTTAATGGTTTTTTGCAAATGTGATGTGAGCCTCGTGAAAACAAGTATTGTTTTCAAAGCTTGTCAATTCAACCCAACCCCTTTTGGCCCTATTCGAGTTCTAACGAGACAATACAAAAATTCTACTATTCATGGAGAAAAACAGAAAAGGGAAAAGGCAAAGAGAAACCAATGTACCGAAAAACGCCTGCATGTGGCACCAGTCCGTGCCTGACACGGTGGGAAATCGTCGTGCTCTGGGGAAGGATATCAAAAAACATGCCGCCAAAAAAAGGTCTTCCAGTGATCCCGTCATTAACCACATATGCGAGCGGCTCGCCCTCATCCAGCGAGCAGTGCGCCGCCCACGCAGGAAAACTAACTCCAGCCTATGGGGAAAAACGGAGGATGGCGGAACTGGGGAGGGGACGCAAGACTTTGTACATAAAGATCGATTGTCCCTGGGGAAGGTCCAGGGAACCAAAGAGTAACCAGCGATGTGAGAGAGACGCTTAAGCAAACTGACGCTTGAGGTCAGACCATTTGCGGTTGAGCGTCTCATGTTGAGAATTGATCTGCAAATCAAAGTCAGTTTCACGATCACGATACAGTCTAAATTCAGAATTCTCACCTCAGCATACTGGAGTTTCGTTGAAACCAACTCTTCCTCTAGTTCCGACATCTCTTTTTCCAGTCTCTGGTTCTCCTCGTGGACATGCAAGTTAGCTTTCATCAGTTCCTCGCGCTCGAGCTTCCAAGTTCCCTCGAGCTCTTCCGGCTGTTTTTGAATGACGATGCGCAGCTCCCGAACTTGACCCTTCATGCTCTCATTCTCATCTCGAAGCTCTTCGTTGTCCACCTTGGTGCGAACCAGCTCAGTGGCAAGGTCCGTCTGCTCGCGATCACAAACCTCAACTCTCTCCTCAAGTCGACGAACCCGAATAGCGAAGTTGTGGTTTGCTGCGCGAAGCTCCTGGAGCTCCTCTTCTCGTTCTTTTTCTGTCCTTGTCTTCTCTTCCCATTCCACAGTGTACGACTTCAGCAATTCTGGTGTAATCTTAACCTCGCATGCATCCTTGACAAGTTGATCGGCGTGGTAGACCTCCTTATCCATGCTGGAACTTGAGCTTCCGAAGAATCCATTCTCCAGAAGGCTACCGTGGCTGGGATCTTTGTCAATATACACATCGAAAAGCTTATCCTTGAGATAAGTGGTGAGCTGCTGCATGTCTGAGAGACCTAGCAGGGTGGTTGCATTCTTTTGCATAAGAACGAGACCAAATCGCAAAATCGCCGACAGGCCTTCACTCAGAATCAAGTCATAAATACGAAGCACAAGTTGGAGGGGGAATCGGTAGGCGAAAAGTGTCAAAAACCACTGAGTCGCATAAAGGTGGGGTGAAATTCCCCTTCTGTGGAGGTGACAATACAGAGCAGGTTCAAAATCTTCCAACAGTCGCTCAAACTGGTAGAGGTGCATGTGCAATCCAGGCATGTCCTGAATAAAGAGATCGCGCAGCTTGTAGTGGTTCATTAATCGGACGAGAAGACAGAAAGCTTCCTGCTCAGGCATCTAAAAGCAACAATTAGTATGAAAAAGCGAAACATCAGGACAGTGGAGGGTGTGTTTACGTTGAAGAGTAGAGGCATGATCAAGAAGTTCATGCCCTGTGCATAGCCAACGCCTTCATCGAACAGTGCATAGGCCTTGCAAACTCCAAACAACCCTTCCTGAAGACCGGCAGCAGCCGCATACTTAGAGTAGCTGGTACGAGCGCCAAGATCACGGCGGATTATCTTTTCAAGCTTCTGCAAATTTGCAGCGTCTTCCTTCTCCTTCCTCTTTCGCTCAGCAGCAGCAGCCGCCTGCGCTTTCAAGATGGCTTCTGAGTTTTTCTCCGCATTTGGTGAGGGCAGGCCGTTGGATCCTGAATTATCTGAGGTGACTGACGAGGCAGAAGATGTAACAATTTCTCCGCTCTGAACGCTCAGGTTTCCATTGCTGAAAGAGCTGTTGGTAGTGCCATTGCTATGTCGATCTCGGCTCTTGTCTGTGCCTCTAGTAGACAAATCCTTGTAAACACCCTCAAGGTCGTCGTTTTTGCTATTGGCCAAAACTTGCCAAATAACGCCTCGAATCGCGCTTGGAATGCCCGTGGCAATAGCCTTATTCAATTCCTCTGCGCTCGTGCGGGCCACCGCCGCTGGGCCTTCGTAAACAACAGATTGCCAGAGATCCCAGTCGACGTTGGTCTCCGAGATGGAGGAGAGGCCCACATTCACACCAGAAGCCGTGCCAGGCGCCAAGCCGGTAGTTGGGTCGGGAACTGGAGACGGGAGAGGTTTCTCACCAGCAGGAAGTTCCACACCTGTTGTAATACCAAGGCCAGTAGCCTTGGTTGCTCCGGTCTCGTCCTCGTCACCCTCTGCGGGGTGGGCGCCCTCGCCCTGCAGTCGAAGTTGTTTAAATCTGTCCCTAAGACTGCTTCGGCGCACTCCATCAACGGAAGCCGAACCAACATCCCCCTCCTCTTCCAGTCTACTTAACATCATCTCTGGGTTGCTCGTGAGAGTGGCGATTGAGCTTGCTGTGTTTCTTCTGGTTGATTGGGCGGGGGGCGGTGGCGGGAGCTCCTTGTCTTTGCTAGAGTTGCGAGAAAGCCAAGAGAAAGGGCTGGTGAGTTTACGGCTCGCAGGCGCCGCTTGAGGTGGCGGCGGTGGCGGGGGCGGAGGCGCAACAGCTGCAGCTGGCGGGACGGGGCTTTTCGGAGGTGAATCGGATGGCGGAGACCAAGGCAATGATGGTAAAGAATTTGTGATGCTATTTAACGAGAGTGTCTTGGGGATAGTTGTCTTTTGTTCCTCCTTAGGAGATTTGGACTCTGCATCATTGTTAGTGAGCTAGGACACTACGATGGCGTTGTTTCAGTTTTGTGGATTACCTAGTGGGGGGCTCTGTTGGGACGGGCCATCATCGTCCAGGCTGACATTGTCAAGGTTGGATGTATTCGATATGCGGTGCGACATGACCGATTTCCGCCTGTTAGCGGGCTTCTCGTTCACAGGCATCTCATCAAGAGATTCCACCTCGCTCAGTTCTGCAACACGTTCGTCATCGCTGTCTTCGTCGTCACTCTCGTCATTGTCGCTTTCATCGGTGTCGCTGTCTGCTTTTATTTTCGCATTCTTCTCGTTTTCAGTATACACCTCGTCTGTGCTTTTCTGAAGGGCCTCGTCTTGTTCTTCTTTTGGAGATGCCCTGGTGGCGGAGAGGGATCGGTTGGTTAAAGATCGAGAGGCCTCAATGGGAGATGCATCGACGGCATCCTCGAAATCATCGTCGTTCTCAGTCACCTGTCTTGTCAGCATGGGTGAAGCTGCGTGAGATGCAGCCTGTCGTGTGACGAGGGATGCAGGGACGTGGCATGGACCTACTGCATCATCATCAGACTCCGTACCAGACGAGAGCCTCCTGGTGCTTTTTTCTTCTTGTTCTGCTTGCTTCTGATCTTGCTGGGTTTCTCCCGGGGCTTCTCCCGGGGCTGCTGCTACTTCCTCCTCCTTGAGTATTTTCTTGAGGACATTCTCAGCCTGGGGAGGTGGCGAGGCGATTTGCTCCTCTTGCGACATGGCTTCGTGTGTGGTAGCTTCGAGGCCGTGGCTCGGTGGTGGCTCGTTGTGCTGGCAAGGCCGTCCGCAGGAATCGGGTACCTGAGGCGGTGGGAGAAGCAGCGGTATAGCCCCTCAATTGCAGCACATATAGGTTGCGATTGCTGCGGAAAGAGATTCAGGTGAGGTCAAAGGAGAGTAATGAGTAGTTGAGTGCAGGAGAAAAACTAGAGACCGAGGGCGGAGGGAGGAATGCCAACGACAGCTGGAAATCCTGGGGGTTGTGGCGTTGGAGACGGTCTCCTTGACGATTCGGGACACGAGCGCTGGAGACGAGACGACAGATACCTGGGCCGGTCGGCTGGGGTGTGGTTTTGAGGCGCTGGACCCCCCAAAAAAACGGGGAACCAAGTTATGCTAGCGGAGTGGTGCGCTGTACGCCTACGTAGCGCACACGTAAACTGGGAGGGCAGGTACCGAGCAGCTGCACACGGCAAGGTAAGCTCGGCAGCTAAGGGGGGTCGGGGAGGGGTGCGAGGGCGCCTGGCCACGGCTGGCGTCGCAGTGACAGCTGGAGCCTCCAAGCTACTAACTTTGGCGGGCAAGGTGCTGGAATGAAGCCCTCGCTCAGAGTCCACTTCCGTGGAAACCTTGTCTCTTGTTTTGAAGACGGCGCTGTTTTGCAGGAAGGCCAATCAATTGAGACGGCGCTCGCCTGTTCTCCGTCTTCGTCTTCAATCAAGGTTAAGAATGAAACCGAGATTGCAGGTGGACAGGCAAACCCCGCGATACAATCCGTGGCAGATAAGGGGAACACCGGCTTTCAGCAGCCTCTGGGTGGAAGGACAAGCCAACTGGAGGAAAATGCAGCACGTATGACCAGGGGGGCAGATCTCCGTCAGGGCACGCACACTGCCTTTTCCAGTCTATCCCAGCCGTCTCCTTGCATCAGAGTCGCCCATCTTGGTATACATAAACCCGATAATATCCAATTGTAGCCCGCACCCGGACACCGCATATTGGATCTGGGCGATCAGAAGACACATGCTGCGTCTCTGCGTGCTTCCCAAATGAACTACTGGGTAATTACTTAATTTGGGTTCCAGGGAATACAACCCACCCGAGACGCCCTTGTTCCATTGCGTTCCAGCGGCCTGCCAAAATTGGTCCGGAGGTTGGAACAATGCCTGTTCGGAACCCCTTGGCCAAATTATTCAAGAAGTTGTCTCGACAGCCACCGCGACACATTTCTCGCCTCGCTGCCCCTGCTTGGCTGAAAACAACAAGAGACGAGACACCAACGAAGACACCCGTTATTGTACTGCTCTCGCATTCACAATCGTCGGTGGCAGGCATGTGCATGACAAGGCGGTTTCAGAACCCGCCCAGGCCAAAGACATGGAGTCTATGGCACAACGCTGCAGCACTCAATGGCGTGCATTCGGGTGCATGTTTCACTGGCCAACTCCCTAGAATCGTGTTTGCACGTCGTACGGCGGTGCTGCCACCAAGTACCGAAGGATTGTTCCAAATCCCCTCTAGTATTGATCTGCCTAGTCTCTTTCACTTGTGCCAGTTTTTCTGCATAATCTTGAAGCCCCTATCCCTACCTACTTGAATCCTCCCTTACCTTGTTCGGCCCCTCTCACACATTTCTATTTGTCCATCACCATGCCTGTCTTGAAGAAACCTAACCATATTGTCTTTGATGGAGTCCTCACCACTGTTTTTTTTTGGGCGCACTAACGCAGGGGCGGCTTTGGCGCTGACTAGGTACCGTGGCTGCCAAAAGCGATGACGTCCCGCCGTTGCTCTAAAAAAAAATTGTACATCCGGACTGTCCGCCTTGACGTTTCTTGAACCTCTTGCCCTCCACAGCATCATATTGGGAGGGAAAATACAGGCGGCGTAGCATAGGCTCAATCACATTTCTTGATGCATCCCTCGTTATTTTATTGGCAAGTCGGAGCATAGATCTCTTCACCCTAGTCAAACATTTACAGTAGGGACGGTGATCATTTAACCCATGCCTAGTCCGCTGCAATCGTAGGAGGTGAATAGACTAGTCACTGTTCGCTACTTGATGGTCTCCATGTCAAATGCCGCCCTTACTCGAATCTCGGATGTACTACAAATTAATTCAATGTGGTCGGATAAAATCACGACCAAGAATACTTGACAAAAAAAATATCCATGGATGGCGTATAAGGTTATACCCCCTTATCCAACCGTCCCCTTGCTGATGGAGTGACACCAGGATTAAGTTGGCGATGCTCCGCAGCCATCTACCCTAGAGTTTGACGACCGTTTGTACTATGTATTTAAAGGTGCAGACTCAAGTTCCATCTATATTCATGCATCATGATTAATACGTGCGTTTCTTTTTTTTAGTAATTGTCTGGAAACACGCTGTATTTCTATGTCTTTTTTGTATAGTGTACTTTGCATCATTGATTTATACGCAAAGCGGAGTCTCGCCCAAAAAACATCAAGTCAAAAAGTGGGCAGCAGCCCAAATCTCCCAAAGTTCATCCAATTCAGAAGAATGTTTACCAATATGTTAAGAACGTTGACAAATGACGCCATTGCTATGGCCGACTCGACGCGTTGGGCCAGCGCTCCACACGCGAAAATGTGAATAGTACTAGTCTAAGTATGTACAGATGCACGTCGCGTGGGCGAGTGAGGAGTTGATAACCCCGCTCATGACAGGCAGGTCGGTGGTGAAGAGGGAACTGACCCAACCGATTGTCCAAGTACATGAAGGCATTTCTACATCAAGATGTATATCTGGTCGATCTGGATCTCTCTCTAGCTTGCTGAAGCTGAAGGTGAAAAACGAGATGGATATTAAAGTAAGAAATGAGAGTGAACCAAGCAACATTAATTTCATGAATGGTGGTGGCTGCAGAAGTATGAGATGCAAAGAAGAGGGTGTGCTTTGCGTCTGCCAGCTCATGCAGCGACACAAGTGGACGGACGAAAACAAAACAAAACACAGACCGTATTGTACCCCAGATGCAAGCTCAGATGCTAGATGCTACCAGGGTACATACTACAGTGTTGAGGACACCAAAAAATAGTGAATGGGGATGCCCCAACAGTGTGTCATAAAATAAAATCTACCGAACAAAGAAATCCAAACACTAAGCACGTAATCATCATGAAATGCCTCTGTTTGCGATTAACAAGGCATTTCTGGTGAATCTGGCTGGGTCGGAGTTCGGCTTTCGCGCCTGGACAAGGCGGCAATTCAAATCACAGGCAGACAATGAAAGAGAGGCGTGGAGGGGTCAACAGCCGAAAAGATAATCCGGCCCTTCGGCGTCTAGATTTGGGTGTGTCTTTGTAGGTTGTACCTTGCAGCCCAAGACTTGCCCCGGAGGTACCTCGCTGCGGTCGCTTAGCTTCCACCTACGCGGGTACACCTATTACGCAAAGGCCCACCTGCACTTCTCAACCTGAACCTGACGATTTGACGGACGCCTTTTCTCACTCTACGTCCTTCCTCCACCTTCTCACCAAACGCTTTCCCTCTTCACCTGGGAGATATCATCGCACTTCAAACAAAGGGCTGGCTACCTGCGCAGTGATACAAGCTCTTTTCCCCACCATTCGGTTCGATTCGACCCTTGGCGGAGCTGTTCCAGAGGCCGACTGCACTCGACTTTGGACTGCTAATCCAAGCTTCATCAACCATTCACGATCATCTCCCAGTGACGGCGCCCTGCCCTCTTCACCACCGACATCCCTGTAAAAAAGTGCACTTGATAACAGGCACAATTTATTTCCTCTTCGCCACATCTGGAGCCCCGGCTTTACTTTGACGGTCAGAGGACCCGAAAACTTCCATTTGCAACCCCGCCGAGTCTCACAGACCGATTTTCGGAAAGAGTCTGAACATATCATCCCGACCTCCGCACCACTCCCCCTTCGACATAGAGCGCTGTCTAGGAGGGGGTATATTGTAACACAAAAAAAAAAACTGTCGCTGTGACGGGTCAGGTCACCCGGCTGTAGTGGAGGGGGAGTTTGTATTGTGTTTTGCGGCTCCGCCGCTTCCACCTTCACCATGGGCAAGATCATCAAGCCGATGCAGCAGAAGCACAAGGAGACCTTGGTAAACTTCCCGATTAAACCCACCGAGAAAAATAAAATCGCTAACTCTCTGATAGTCTCCTTGGCTGAAAAGCTATGTCGAGTCGGCCTCTTCAACCCCTCTGCCCCTCTTACCACAGGAACTTGCTAGCTTTCCATCTCGATGGCCATTCGGACGAGGCGATCTCTATCACTGGATACCTTTACTGAATCGATTCGACACCATACTAGAGCGCTTCTGTGCGACATACAAGTTGAACGAAGGACCCCAGCCTCGCGAGTTTGGATGCGATGTGCTCCTCAATCAAGCCAAGGAATCGGAGTTTAGTAATGAGAAACAGTGGTCCATGGAGGAGTTGACAGGCCTCGGCTTTCCTGCCGACGGTGACCGACAGCTTATCGAAAATGTCCTGAGGTTCACCCGCATGCTATTGGAACACTGCGGCAACAGAAGCATCTATGCTAGTAGTGCTCATCTTAATGACCTTCTCCATACCACTTCATTGACGGTGCTGATTGCCACGCTTGAGGTTGGTTCTGAGCTGGCACAAAGGTATCAAGCATCCGTCAAAAGGATTGGCAACGCTTCTAGACAGATTAGCACAGCGTTGCTCGCGAACCACTATAATATTGACCTTGACCGTGTGCAGCAACTGGCCCTGCCTTTCGTCAAAACTCCTTTTGTCAGCCTTTCTGATCCCGTCCCCACTCATACTCCCGGCTCAGCTAAGGGCAAGGACCGAGCTCAAAGCGGCAGTTCCAAGACAGTCACGTCGATGCATGCAAATGACTTGGTGGCCCTCGCATCAACCGACGACAAGCGGTGGAGTAGCTGGGGCGATGTCAAGGTGTCGTATTATCCCCAGAACGCAACACAGGAGCCTGTCCCTGTTCCTGACCAGGGTCGGTCGTCCGCTCCGTCCACCCCAACACCCCTTCGACGAAGTGCCACAATATCTTCACACCAAACCCCCAAGTCACGGACCAGCTTCGAGGATTCGTCTCCCTTAGGGCCTCGCACTCCTGGAATTGCTGATGAATCTGCTGCGCCGGGACCAAAATCATTTGAGTTGCCTCAGGCACAGGTGACATCAACAGCTGTGTATGAGCTGGTTTCCAGATGTCCGGAGGATATGCCTCTAGCGTCCAAATATGAAGCTTTCCACCGTATCAGAGCCGCGAAGGTTTTGATGGGACCGCGCGACGATCGACGAAAACTTTTGGCGGTGCGTTTGTTGGCAATCACCAACCTGGCCTACATTCATACCGAGACGAACTTTATCGAAAAGGTCCTTCGCCAGGATTCTGATGAAACCCGCAGGTTTCAGTTGGTTTATCAACTCGCTGAACTAATCCACCCTTCTACCGATGGTACGATTGACATCCCCATCTGGCTACAGTCAGTTGCTCTGGCTCTGCTGGAGGCGATTTCCAATTTTCATGCTCGATGCCAGGACGTTTTGTCAGCGTTGAATGCCAACGTGAATCATGGAATCCTCCTGTATGTCATCAGAAAAGCGGTCGCTGGTATGAAAGAAGACAACGATAGCGACAAGGGCGATCAGGTTACTGAAATGGATGAATGGCGCAACAATCTATTTTCCCTTACGCTTCATCTGTCAATGGCGACTCGAGTCGGTAGTGAAATGGTGACTGCGGGTTTGATGGATATTTTGGTTGAAATTCTCAGCATTCGGTCGGCCGTTGCGCAGAGGAACCACTCAATGGTGCTTGCGTTCTTGGATGGTCTTATTTGGACCTACCAGAATGCCTTCTCAGCATTTTTCAATGCCAAAGGTTTGGATGCCGTGGCTCAGCTAGTTGTCGACACCGTAGCAGAGGCTCAGACACTTCAGAAGTCTGGACAGGGAATTTCTCAAGGGCAACAGTCTGGTGCGGTGGATTACGAGATCCCCTATTATCAACAGCAAACCCTGAAGTGGCTTCTCAAGTTTGTCCACCACATTATGTCCAACTCATACAGTTACGGCGGAAATACGGATCGATTGCTTCGCAACTTGGCTGACAAGTCTGATCTCCTGGGGAGCCTGCGAGCTATCATCGAAGACAAGAAGAGCTTTGGCTCCGTGGTTTGGACGAATTCGGTTACCATCCTGAGTGACTTCATCAATAATGACCCGACCAGCTTCGCGGCCATCTCTGAATCTGGTATGATCAAAACGTACCTCGAAGCCATCACCGGCAATCCTCTCCCTAAAGAGGCTATTGAAGAACAAAAAGCCAATGAGAGGGAAGGAGAGGAATCGGATTCCCCAGAGAGCTCTACCCCATCCATGATTGATCAGGACACAAGGCCACACCCCCCTACTGAAGAAAGTCTTCAACAGAGATCCCGCGACTCTTTGGCCTCTGGAATCCTCCCATCCACGGATGCCATCACTGTTGTTCCCCAAGTTCTCAATTCGATTTCCCTGAATAATGCCGGGATGAAATTGGTTGTCGCCTCCAAAGCATTCGAGGGCTTCTTGGAAATTTTTGAGAGCCCTACCCATGTTCGATGCATGGAGGTGGATAACGATCTGGCGAACAATGTTGGCGCAAGTTTTGATGAACTTGCTCGTCACCACCCTCTTTTGCGAACGTCAATATCAAATGCTGTCATTGACATGGTTGCGCGCGTTCGTTTCCTTGGCATTGATAAGGCCAGAACTGAGGGATGGGGTGCCAGACTCCTCCTCGTTGACTCAGATGGAAAGACAGTTTCAGTTGATGAAAATGCTGTTTTTTCACCCGTGGTCAAGCCATCTGACCAAGCAAAAGAACCCAGCGCAACCGGGGATGGAGACGTCGACATGTCTGATGCTGCTCCCTCGAGAGATACACCTGCTGAGGCTTCAAACGACAACCGCACAGACTCGCCCCAGCAGTCTATCACTCCATATATTTTCGCTCTTGCAAGCTTTCTCACTTCTTACGTATCGAACTCGGTGCTGAAAGCAAATTTTGTTCTCAGTGGTGGTCTCGAATTATTGCTTGACATTTGCGAATCTCCAAGCCTTCCCACCAATTTTGGTGACTCTCTCGCCTCGCGAGTACTCAATCAGGTTGTTTCAGTGTTGATCGAGCATTCTCCCATCCGAGGACTGCCTTCCCTTCTTCGCCGTGCTCAATCTGCTGTTGATGCCTTGCAACCCCTGGCAAGCAAGACAGAGCCAGTTCCACCCTATTTCGCAAACTTCCTTTCCACAGATCTCAGCCAGGTTTATAGCAATGAAACACAATCTGAAGTCACAAAGAATGGGACGAAAATCATCAAGGCTCTCTTGAATGCGCAGACTTTTATCAAGATCATCTCTGACTGCTTCCCCACGTCTCGTTCAAACGCCCTGCAGTTTTACCCCGTCAACGTATATGATTACTATCTTCGTCTTGTCAAATCTATTGGTCCTTTGCTACGCGGATTGCTTGCCGAAGAGGCGGGGGAGCTGACTGTAGTCCCCCAGCACTGGTCTTTTAGGCGCCATGGTCCATTGGCTGAAGGAATTACGGGGAGCAGCAACGCTGATGCTGAAGTTGACGAGAACACCTCATTGCCGGATATAATGAATGGTTCTGGAAACTGGCAAGCCAGAAGTGAGGCAGCCGCTGATTCGGGCCCCAGCCGCCCAACAGAGGAGGAGCAGGCTAGCCCCCGGTTCCAGAACTACGATACACTGAGGGTTCTTCTGCACCCCATGATTCCCACGACCTTCCCTCTCTTCCAAACCCTCGGAAAGGCTTTGCTCCCTCGTCGCGAACGAGACCCTCGAGACCAATATCCAAGGCCACGCCACCTCGAGATTGCCAGAGCACTCGCTGATACCGTTTTGAGCCAGCTGCGGCCATCAGTTGAAATTGCCGAACCGACATCCAAGGACTATCATTTCTGGATCATCATGCTTCATACTATCACTGAGATGTTGATTGACCATCCCTCAACGCGACCAAGCGATCGCTCAAATGTCCAAATCATCATGCCTGTCCTTCTTGCATTTAAGGAGGAAGGCGGCCTGGAAGTCTTGAACTCGATGCTCAGAGTATTTTCTCAGGCTATCCGGGACGACAATGATGACACCTCCGATAAGTCATCCAAGTCCAAGGTGGCTGCTTTTGGACTTAAGAAGATTCTGGACCTATATCTCACATTAGTGAATGGGAAGTACCTGACTGAAACCAGCAACTATTTCACTTTGCAACCTCGCTCAGTGGATAGGTCGCAACAGCCTGGGCTGTATCTCCAGATAGTTGTTGAGTTCCGAGCCGCCATTCTTCCCGAGGTGACGGATCTTTGGGAATCCAATTTTGTTGAAAAGGTGCCCCATCAGACCGTGATTCGCTTGCTGGACATTCTGAAGGTCATCGCTGCAGGTGATCATGAGCCTCAACAGTCTTCGAGAGATAAGCCGCCATTCCAACTCTTCAAATATACTGATGTCCGCTTTGATTGGCGAGCATACCGAGGTACTGTCGAGGACCTGTTGAGTAGGGATTTTGATGTAGATTTGGTGCATGAAGCTGTCTACAGAGCCAATGGAAACAGTGCAAATGCTCGGGACTATTGCACAGCTCACAAGGCTGGGCTTGCGGGGCCTCGAAACCCTATCCCGGATGAAGACGCTGACACGTCGGGCTTGACCGAGGCAGACAGCAGCGGTACTGGTGCCGAGCAGCCCAGTGCTTCTACCGCAGCCGAACCCGATCGTATGTCTCTTGATGGTCCTCCTGAGCTTGCCCCGCCGGATCTCGCCGATCGGTTTTCTGGAGAGACTATTGGTGAAATTATTGATCGCTCATCTCAGGCGACGGACGAGACGCGCGAGACTTCAAGTATGGCCAACGAAACCGCGGCTGCTGATACCCCGGTGCAAAATACAGCAGAAACAGCTCCCGAGCAAGCATCTGAAGTTCAGCCTGCAGCCACAAAAGAAGATGTTGATAAATATCGCGAGAAACTGCGTGAGAACTTGATTGATAGGTGCCTTGATGTTATTCGGGCACACCCCGAAACAGCAATTGAGATTTCCGAGCTCATTCAAGTCATCGTTCTTCGGCAACAAAATAGCGAGGCTCAGGATGAGGTTGGCGAGACTTTGACTTCGGCGCTTTCTTCTTTATCCCTGGACGAGGACGACAAGAAGCGAAACGGGAAGTGCATCGCTGCATATGCTCATCTCCTCGCCTTGTTGCTTCAGGACGAAACTTTCTTTGAAAACAACACGGAAACACTCAACGGAAGAATTGATGAGTATGTAGCGTTCTTGAAGATACCGCCCTCGACCTCTTCTGAAGACATGCCACCCTGGATCCCATACATACTGCTAGTGGTCGAGACTCTACTTTGTCACGATGAACGACCAATTCCTACCCAGTGGAAACCGCCCAAATCTTTGGATGAACCTGTGGTAGCCCCTGTGGTCCAGCAGCGTCAGTCACTCGTCGATGATGCTCAACGCGGCGAAATACTTGACTCCCTACTGGAATTGCTCCCACGAGTAGGCAAGGAAGAGACTTTGGCTGTTGCAGCCCTTAGAGTGCTCGTGATATTAACTCGAAACCGGCGACTGGCCAAGTTAGTTGGCGATAAGAAGAACTTGCAACGTTTGTTTCTTATGGCGAAGCAGCTGTCGGGTTCGGGTTCAGAGCGTTTCAAACAGACAAAGCTGTCAGCACATATCATGACCATCCTCCGCCACGTTGTGGAAGACGAGGAAATCATCAAGCAAATCATGCGTGCTGAGATCAAGGCTAGTTTCCCCAGTTTGCAACGCAGCAATCGCGGTCACTCGGATATTGCCACATATCTTCGAGCAATGTCACCAATCGCACTTCGTGCGCCCGACCTGTTTGTGGAAGCCACCAACGAAATGCTCAAATTTTCTCGGTGGACACCTCAGTCAGGTGATGGGTCTCGCCCTCTGCCCCTGGTTTTTAAGGAGCGAGACGAGCAAGTTACAGAGAAGCCCGAGGAAATTGCGCAGGGCAATCAAGAGGTTTTGGAAGACGAGGTCAAGCAGTCGACCGAGCCTGTGGACAAAGAAATGCCTGATGCACCCAAGTCACACCACGAGAGTAAGCGACCAGTGGTTGAAAACCCGGACGGTGTGATCCATTTCCTTCTCTGCGAATTAATCAACTACCGTGAAGTGGAGGATAAGGAGGTGCCGCAAGTCGAAAAGGACTCCAAGTCAGAGCCCCAATCCGGTGTGGAGACAGTCTCTTCCTCCAAAGACGTACCTGGTGCAGACCCCAAAGACAAGAAACCCACCAAACCCGTTTTCAAAGCTGAGGAGCATCCGATTTTCGTCTATCGTTGCTTCTTGCTGAATTGTTTGGCTGAACTGCTCCAGAGCTACACCAGGACTAAGATGGAGTTCATCAACTTCAAGCGCAGCGCACCACTCACGACAAGCACTCCGATTAAACCCCGATCCAGCGTCCTCAATTATTTGATTTACGATTTGCTCTGTCAAGGCAATCTCAGTGGCACTGTGGATAGCATTGCCTCGAAGAAAAAGGCTGCGACTTCTGCCCAGGCACAGAAGGTTTTGGTTGCCCTGGTTGCGAAGACCACTGAAAAGGCTGCCGACCGTGGTGCAGACAAATTTGCGTATGATGAGGAACCAGACCTACTTTTTGTTCGCAAATTTGTTCTAGACACAATGTTAAAGGCATACGAGAGGGCACCCATTTCGGACGAGCCACTCGAGATCCGATATTCTCGGATGCAATGTCTCGCCGAGCTGATGAATTACATGGTTGGAGAGAGGGAGAAAGAATCAACCAATGGCAGTCGTACCGATAATATCCAAGCTCGATCCCACGCTCAGCTACGCCGTCTTATGTACGAAAAGGGTTATCTGGACAAGCTGACGACATCAATTGCAGAGATCAACCTGAACTACCCTGGGGTGAAGCGTGCCATCAAGTACATTCTGCGGGTTCTTCGTGTGTTGACAGAAACGGCCAAGGAGTTGAGTCATTCAAATATTTTGCCTTCGGACGGCCTTTCAGACAATGGCGACGATGAAATTGCTTCTACATCCTCGCTTTCTGATGTAGATGATGATCGAGAAGAAACCCCTGATTTGTACCGGAACTCGGCTTTGGGCATGCTTGAGCCGCGAGGGGAGGACGATGATTCTGACGAGGATGAGGAAGAGGACGACGAAGACATGTATGGTGACGAATATGATGACGACGAGATGGACTACGGAGAGGATGATCTCTCTGAGGACGCTGAAGACAACATTAGCGACGAGGACGAAGAGCTTAGTGAGATGGGAGAGATTGAAGGCCTCCATGGCGAACCCGGCGTTGTCGAGGTCATTATGGACGACGACGACGATGACGAAGAGGATAGCGATGAGGAAGAGGATGACGAAGACGACGACGAAGTCGAATCTGCGGATATGGAGGATGTGGAAGACCAAGTGGAAATTGTTGACGAAGAGGGCAATCCTATTGAGGATGACGGAAACTCAGGTTGGGAAAGCGCGAGCCAAGACGAGGACGATGATGAGGCAGACGAGGATGAACTCGATTATGATGCTGATATTCACGAACCTCACCGGATTGATCTTGGTGGAGTTGTCCTTGACGGCATGGCTCAAGCTCTGATGGGGCCCAACGGCCTGTATGATCCAGATATGGATGGCCCTGGTGACCATTTCATGGATGAAGGCCATGATGAAGACGGTAAGTGTAGCATTTGTGCATTCTGCGAAGTGATTGAGCTGACCATAGCCAGATGATGAAGATGACGAGGATGATATGGAGGACGAAGAATATATCTATGACGATGATTATCCTCGTAAGTTGCTGTTACCAACTTGGTAATCTCCCACTCGCTGATTCTCTCACCAGTTGATGAAGAGCCTCCGCCAATGCCCGCTCTTGGATGGGATGGTCTCAACCCCGAGGGTGATGACCGCCGTCAGATGTTTTTGATGGACAGCCAAAATAGACGCCGATTGGTAACCCGAATTGAGAACCGAAGTCCTTTCCCGCCGGGTTTCATGGTTGGGAGCAACAGAGATGCCATCGGAGGTAAGTCATGGTACCGTACTTTCGCATGTTCATGCTAATCACTGCTCCCAGACTTCCGCAGTTATTTTTCCTCACGGACTCATCGTTCTGGCGGACCCCAGTCAAACTCTGATGACGGGGCAAACCCACTCCTCCGTCGTGCCGAGCAAGGCCGGGATGGATCGCAGCGCCCTGGCCACCATCATTCGATTGGCCTGCGAATACCAGAGGGCATGTTTGGACCTGGCAGCCGACATGTAATTGACGGACCTATGGGGTTCCTTGGGGAACTCATGGAGTTTTTACCCATCATGGGCCGAAATGGCCAGCACGCTTTCCACTTGCAAATCACTGGCCCTGGAGGCACGCAAACCGCGCGTGACTTTATTCGATCTAGAACCGAACAAAGACGAGACGGGCCAGCACAAGAACCTCATCAGGCTGTTGCTTTCTCTATAGATTCCACCATGGACCGTTACCAGGAGGAGGCCAGGATGATCTTTGGAATGAGCTACACTACCGAGTCCTCTAAGCTTATGAACGCTATTGTAGCTCTCCTCACGCCGGCCGCTATCGAACTGGAAAAGAAATACAAAGCCGAAGAGGCCGAGACGCAGCGCCGCCAAGAGGAAGAACGTAAGAAGTTGGAGGAAAAGGAGCGACTGGCCCGAGAGGCCAAGGAGGCCGAAGAAAAGGCAGAGAGGGAGAGGAAGGAAGCAGAAGAACGCGAGGCGGCTGAGAGGGCGGCTTCGGAAGCCGCTGCCAACAACGCTCAAGCCGAGTCCACCAATAATCAAGGCGAAGTCACCGCCATGGAAGGGATTGAATCAACTGAGCAATCTCACCAGGACACCGCAGGCACTCATGCCGAGCCAACATCTTCGTCCAACGAGCCCCGTGTTATGACAACTATCAGGGGAGAGGAAGTCGACGTCACAGAGCTGGGTATCGACCCCGATTACCTTGCTGCTTTGCCGGAGGAGTTCAGAGAAGAAGTCATCGCTCAGACTGTGAGCACAAGGAGATCTCAGGCGCGAGAGGAGGCCACCGCTGGCGAATCAACTGAAGTCTTCCAAGAGTTTCTTGATGCTCTTCCGGAGGAACTGCGCCTGGAAATTGCCCAGCAGGAACGCCAAGAGCAGCGTCGCCGGGCTCGTGAAGATCAAAGTCGCCAGGCCGCCGCCGCAGGTACGCAGCCTGTTGTGCCAGACATGGACACCGCGAGCATTCTTCTTACATTCCCACCTGAACTCCGAGAGCAAGTTCTCATGGACCAGGGCGAAGATATCATGGATCAATTGCCGCCAGAGATGGCTGCTCAGGCGAGAGCTCTGACGCAGCACAACCACCCTGTCATCGCAGGACGAAGCCCACCAGGTGTTGCCCGAGCTCCCCCGCCCGAGCTCCCAGACCAGACCTCCGCGAACAAGGTGCAGCGTCGGACAGTAGTCCAGATGCTTGACAAAGCCGGTGTTGCAACTCTACTACGTCTGATGTTCATCGCTCAGCAGGGATCCATTCGCAATTACCTGTTCAGTGTGTTCGCTGATGTTTGTGAGAATCGACAAAACCGACTTGAAGTGATCAGCACGCTGCTTCAAATCTTACAAGATGGTAGCACTGATATGAGCGCTGTCGAACGAAGCTTCGGTCAGCTCTCCCTGAAAGCCAGAAAACCCAAGGATAAAGTCGAAAAGGAGTCCGAGCAGAAGACGCCACAGGCTCTCAAGAGGAGCATGACTACTTTGACCACCGCCACGAGCAATGTCTCCCAGACAAACTCGGAGACGTCTCCCCTTCTTATTGTGCAGCAATGTTTGGATCTTTTGGTGGATCTTAGCACCAAGAACCCTCACATTCCCTGGCTGTTCTTGACCGAGCACGAAATTGTCGGATCAACCCTTAAGCGCTCGCTCGGCCGCAAAGGAAAGGCTAAGGACTCCAAGGCGCACAAGTACGCCATCAACTCACTCCTCTCTCTCCTTGACCGTGATCTGGTGATGGAGAGTTCCGTGGTCATGACACATCTTGCGGACTTGCTTAACCGGGTGACTTTGCCCCTTCAGAACCTCGAACGCCGCCGCAAAGAGGCCGAGGAAGAAGAGGAGCAGCTTCAACAAAAGGATGACGAGGCCAAGGCTGCTGAGGCTGGTACCGAACAACTGGCCACCAACCCAACCAACGAGCCTGGTACTGCTGAGGCTGAGCCATCTGAAAATACAGCTGGGGGGGATGAGAGCACCAAGGAGCAAGAGAAGAAGGAATCTGTCCAAAAGAAACTTCGTCAATTGCAGCCACCCGTTATTCCATCCCACAACCTCACCTTGGCTGTTAGGATCTTTGTCGCCCGGGAATGCAGTTCCAAGACTTTCCAGAATACCATTTCAACAATCAAAAACCTGTCTTCGATTCCCGGAGCTAAAGCCATTTTCGGACAGGAGCTTGTTCACCAGGCACGACTGCTGAGTGAGAACATAGTGTCCGACCTGGATGACCTCTTGCCGCACATCGAAAAAGCATCTTCTGGCACAGAAATCCAAGGCGTTGCCTTAGCTAAGTTTTCCCCCGGAGCATCTGAGCAGAACAAGCTTCTCCGTGTCTTGACCGCACTGGATCATCTGTTTGACAACAAGAAGAAGCCGGAGGAGACTGAGTCGGATAAGGGAAGGGATGAGAGAGCTGATCTCGTCACCTCTTTGTACCACAACTCTACCTTTTCGGCTATGTGGGAGAAGCTTAGTGCCTGTTTAAGCGCTATCCGCAAGCGGGAGAATATGCTCAACGTTGCAACTATTCTCCTCCCTCTTATCGAATCCCTGATGGTCGTTTGCAAAAATACGACGACAAGCGACGACCCGTCCCAAGCCAAGGAGATGGTTCTATCCAGCCCCCAGCCGGAGTCGCGAACAGCAAGTCTTTTCTTCAACTTCACTGAAGACCACCGACGCATCCTCAACGAGCTTGTGAGGAACAATCCGAAGCTCATGTCAGGTACTTTTGCTTTGCTGGTCAAAAATCCCAAGGTTCTCGAGTTTGACAACAAGCGCAATTACTTTAACCGAAGCGTTCACTCTCGGTCAGGCAATAGCCAAAGCCGCCCTTCATACCCGCCACTCCAGCTCTCTGTTCGCCGTGAACACGTCTTCCATGATTCGTTCAAATCGCTCTACTTCAAATTGGGCGATGAAATGAAATTTGGAAAGCTAAATATTCGGTTCCACGGCGAAGAAGGCGTTGACGCTGGTGGTGTCACTCGCGAATGGTTCCAGGTCCTTTCCCGACAGATGTTTGATCCAAATTATGTTTTGTTCACGCCCGTTTCTTCGGATCGTACTACATTCCATCCAAACAAACTTAGTGGCATCAATGATGAACATTTGATGTTCTTCAAGTTCATTGGACGCATCATCGGCAAGGCCCTCTACGAAGGTAGGGTGCTTGACTGCTACTTTAGCCGTGCCGTCTACAAGCGAATCCTTGGAAAGTCGGTCTCCGTCAAGGATATGGAATCATTTGACCCTGATTACTACAAATCACTTTGTTGGATGCTGGATAATGACATTACTGATATCATCACCGAGACCTTTTCCGTCGAGGACGACGAGTTTGGTGTCACCAATGTTGTCGATCTCATTCCAAATGGTCGAGAGATTGCCGTGACGGAAGAGAACAAACACGACTATGTTCGCCTCGTGGTTGAACACAAGCTTCTGTCCTCAGTTAAGGAACAAATGGAGAGTTTCTTGAGGGGTAGGTGACTGATGCTACAAATAGATTATGTCTGATACTAACGAAGCTATTTAGGTTTCCACGAAATTATCCCGGCTGAGTTGATCGCCATTTTCAACGAGCAAGAATTGGAGCTTCTCATTTCAGGTCTCCCTGACATTGATATTGACGATTGGAAGAGCAACACAGAATACCACAACTATAGCCCATCGTCTCAGCAGATCCAATGGTTCTGGCGAGCACTTCGATCCTTCGACAAGGAAGAACGCGCCAAATTACTACAGTTTGTCACCGGTACTAGCAAGGTTCCATTGAATGGCTTCAAGGAACTCGAAGGTATGAATGGTGTCAATCGATTCAACATCCATCGCGACTATGGCAACAAGGACCGACTGCCTTCTTCGCATACCTGCTTTAACCGTAAGCTTTCGCTTACTACTTTGTGATTTCAGAAACTAACCCATGATAGAACTTGATCTCCCTGAGTATGAGAGCTACGATGTTCTTCGCTCCCAAATTATGAAGGCCATCACAGCAGGGAGCGAATATTTTGGCTTTGCCTAATTTCACAATGATGTTTGCATGGCTGGCGCGGATTGGCGATAGAAGAGACGAATGGAATGGAGATTACGAGTTTTTGATGCGAATTAAGGAGAGATGCCTTGATGAAAATAGGCAGATCTGATTCTGGGTTGCTTTTTAGACTGACGACCCCAGTACCTGGATTCTATTTTTGCCGGACTACGCAGGAGAGAAGTGCAGGTCTCTCCTGCTATTGGGCCTGGCAGAGGAAGAACGGATTGGTGGATACGGATGTCATATTTGGCATTGCATGTATCATGGTTAATCACGCTTACTAGAGGGAAAAAAAAAATACAAGGCGGGATACATTAAGACTCGGAGGGTTTGACTCAACAGGTGATATGTGCAATCTTTATTGCTTACACTACTGAACTATAAGAGAATGGGTGCTGACGGCCTGAGGCCACTTAAGACAGCAAATCAAATGTACTTTTGTAGACTTGGTGCAATGATCGAGTCGTTTATTCACAGGGGCCAACTTGGAAAGGGAGCCTAGACCGGATGACTTGGCGTATGGCACGAGTGCATCAATGCATGTTCATTTCCCGAAATGCCTCTAATACATTCGTGTGTTGGGCCTAAAATCAAGCCCTAGAGAATCCCCACTCCCAATGCATGCAAACAAGAATGATTCCCCTTTTTTTCATTAAACGCCAGAACCTTACTTGCGCATGGAGCTTGCTCGTCGCTTGCGGGCATCGGCCTTCTGGGCCTTGACCTCGGCCACACGCTTGGCCAGAACCTGGGCGTACTCGTTCTTCAGGAGCAGTTAGTGTTGTGTTTGGGCAGAACCGGGGCGTGTGTGAACTTACGGCCTCGTCCTTGACCTTCTCGGCCTGGCGGCGCTTGAGGGCAGCGCGGTGGCGCTTGTGCTGGAGGCGCTGGGGAGTGACCAGACGCTGGATCTTGGGGGCCTTGGTGTAGGCAGCCTTGCCCTCACCCTTGGGCTGGACCTCTCGTCGGATAACGTACTTGCGGACCTAGGTTCCCCAGCCATATTAGTACTTCACATCTTTATTTTTGTACTCGTACCGCTGTCCCTATTCAAGGGACAGGGTTTCCTCTCACACTCTACCCAGACTGGCAGCTTATCCACTGCAGTTCTGGGCAGGCGATGACCGAGTATGGGCGTAGGGAGAAACATACATCGTCATCCTTGGTGAGGCCGAAGAACTTGCGGATCTTGGTGGCACGCTTGGGGCCGAGGCGCTTGGGGTGAACGACGTCGGTCAGACCGGGGATCTCGTTGTCGCCCTGCTTGACGATGCTGAGAGCAAGGACAGACAGATCCATGCCGACGATGCAGCCACGGACAGACTTGCGCTTGCGCTCACCAGTGCGGCGGGCACGGTAGCAGGAGTGGCCGTCGGAGAGGAGGAGGCGGACACGGGTAGGGTGGAGGACACCCTGCTTCATGGGGAAACCCTGCTTGTCGTTGCCTCCAGTGATGCGGAAGATGTAGCCCTTGAACTCATCACCGACGGAGTCGCCAGGGACCTCAGCGCCCATCTATCCAATTGTGTTAGCTCGCTTCAAGGACCAAGTTGTTCGAATTTCGACGGTAGACGACGAGATTGTCTGGGCGTGTGGGGGGTTTCGACGTACGCGCTTCTCCATGAAGACACGGAGCTTACGCTCATCCTCGATCTCGACGAGCTTCTGGCTGCCATTGGCAGGGTAGGAGATGTTCAACTGTTTTTTATCCAAGTTAGCGAATGTTGATGAGAAGGCCGTGGCCGCGCCAGCATGGAACTCGGCGAAAGCAGAGGCGAGCTTCCGAGTAGTAGTTTCGCAGTGGGCGTGTTCCGGGAGGATTGAGAGCGTTTGCGTACCTTCATCTTGCCAGTTGTGGTGGTGCAAGTTTACTTGACCTGGCCTGCTGTTGAAGTTAGTGGTGATGGATGGAGAGGATGTAAAATTCGGGCGAAATCGAGAAAGTGTGTGTCGCTAGGGTTCCTCCCGGATCAGGGCTGGCCAATCAGGAGCGAGGGGGTTTTGAACTTTCGGCCAAAGGGTTTTTCCCGCTGGCAGAGGAAAAAAAAAGTTTGTGGGACATGGGTGGGGCTGATCCTGGCGACGCACGTACCGTGCTAAGAAGTACATATTGCACTCTTCGCACGTGGCGCGTCTCAATGAGACGTGGCTTGGCTTATCGACTAATACAGATTAAGCGTACTCATCACGGCACTGCATCACGCTCATTCATGCAGCAGGTGAAAGCGCGGATTGACAACTAAATATATATTTTTTCCCTCTTTCATTCTTCCGCGAGTAGACAGATTTGTTCTGAGGTTTTCATTTTTTATCTTATTTTATTTTAAAAATGGCTTCTTCAGTCAACCTACATCCTCCAAGAAAGGGTTCACCGGCTTCATCCGACCTCCCTCAGCTCATCCAGACACCTTCTGGCCTGGCCATCCTGGAACTCCAGGGAACCATCAATCTGCCTCAAGATGCCCAAGGCGAGCCACTGAGCAACGTTGAAATCGGCAGGATTGATTTCCCAGACCACGTCCCAGGTGCCGAAGGCTCGGCGTGGATGAAGCGGGTTCACCTCTACGTTGGTCAACACCAGCGCTTGAACGGCGAAGTCAAGAAGCTCCCCAAGGCTTTGGCGGTGGTCCGGCGCAGGGAAGGCCAGGTGACGGTGGGATCTGGCGGCGAGAGCAAGGCAAAGGAACAAGATCTCGAGGTGGTTGAAATCATCAAGTATAAGTTGATGTTCTCGAACCGACCTGAGCCCGTGGGAACTGCCAGCACATCATGATGCCGTTCGGTTTGGCCAGGCGTCGCCAATTTCCCAGCCCTCTTCAAGGCAACCTTCCCGCTGCTCGGGACTTGGCGCTTCCGATATGAAAGCAAACGCAATCATCAAAGCGGCATCCAGTCTAAGAAACATCTGCCTCTTCTGGACTCAACTTCGGGAACCTGTAAAGTCTAATGTTCTATTGGAGGAACTCGTGGTCCGGCTATTCTAGTTCCAAATGCGATGGATTTGGACCACGTTTGATCCAATCATGGAGTTGGACCAGTCTACTATCGCAGTTCCTTCGTGTTGGCTGGTGCGGAGGCTGGCTTAGCGGGGGTCCATGTGCAAAAGGGAACAAGAATCTGGACGTCCAAGCTGTTTTGCGATGGGGTCCAGCTCCGCACGACTGGTGCCCACGAAGATGCACCGGGCACTTGTTTTGCAAACTCGTCAAAATTTTGTAATATTCTCTCTGCCAAAGTGGTCAATATCTCATGTCCTTCCTGGGCCACCATTGAGGCGAGCCCTCCTCTGAGCAAGGCCGTGAGGTATATCAGGGGCTGCCATGCGTCCAAGTTGGCCGTGCGGAATTTTTGAGTCGTCGGTCTTGACAAGCTGATTCAACAAGGCTGAATGGTAGCCGACAACAACAAACTTAAACGGCTTCGGAACCGGAACGGGACTTTGTGTGGGAATTTATATATCTACAGCTGCTGCCCTAGAAGATCTGCTGCTTTGGCACTTGGATCGTTGGCATTTTGATCGGCCTCGTGCTTGGGGACTCTCAGGGCAACGCGCCCAAGTCCTATTGATTTGGCTTTAAAGCAGTCACATTTCAAGGCTTCGCCGGCCAGCTCCAAATCGGGTACGCGATGGTAGGAACTGAAGAGTTGGGCCAATTCCATCGGGGGTTGTTAATATGTAGTACCAGGTACATGTCATGACATGGTGTTTATCATGTCACCTCGATAGCCTGACATCATATCCGTCGTCCACAGTACAGCAAGCCGACAAAATGCGAGCGATGCGTTCGGAGAGCTCCAAGTTCATACACTTATTCTACAGCTGTCTATTTTCGTCCCTCAACCGTCTTCCACCTGGTGGAATTTTAGAACCCTTCCTCGTAGCCAATAGAAGCAAGAACATTTCGATTCATCACTTGATGAACCTACCAGAATCTATCCGCAACTATGTGACAACATCCCAGATTAGATCCCGGCCTGTCCAAAAGCGAATTTGTAATTGAATACCAAGAATCCTAGTCCAAAAAAAAGGGAGTTTGTCCAGTCATGAATCCGCCAAATTTATCATTCTCGATTTTTTTGTCCCTTTTTTTCACCTTTTTTTCTTTTCTTTCGTCAATCATCCAGCCTGTGAATCATCCCGAAACTTCAGTCTCCAGAGCTTTTGTCCTTCCTAGTCCTTCTCTCCCATAGTAATCCATTGGATACACGCTCTTGCCCCAATCCTCCTTGACCTCGAGTGCCACCAGCGCCTCGTATGGAGTCAAAAGCGGTCGCGGAAAGGCATACCCCCAGTCGATGCTCAGTCTCGGACATGCCACCTGAACCCAACATTCGACGTCTGACATGAGGGCCAATTTTCCGGGGAAGATTTCGCTTAGCAGCAAGTTGATAAAGGGGATTCCACGCTCCCGCAGGCGACGCTCAATGAGCGCCATTGTGTGAGGATTGCCTTGTCTGCCCAGGGCACCAAGGATCAAACCCCATTTGCGCGCCTTCTTTGCTGTGCTGATAGCTGTTCGGCGAAGCGACTGCATCTCGTCATGGCCGTAGGTCTCGCGTGTAAGCTTTCGCGAGTAAGGGTCGTAGCGGTAAGCAGGTATGGTCGGGTTGTGGATCATGATGCTTTCCAGATGGAATCGACCGTCGCCCAGGTACAAAATGAGGTCAACTTTATCATCATCCTGCAGGCGTGGTGACGTGCAGCCGAGAATCTCACCCTTGCTGAGAGGTGCGATTTGAGGGACTATGACTTTGAAGCCCGCGCGCTCGAGGCTGCTCCGCACGCCATGGATGGTGGCATTGAACTGGATGGTGCCGACGACGGCAACAGTCTTGCCGCTCGCAAAGTTGCGCTCCATCGAGTTGAGAAGATGAGTCGCATCGATACTAATGTCAACAAATACATAGAGTGTCTTAATCTTGGTCACATCCACGGGGATGAGGCAGCTATGAGCGTAATGCACCAGCAAGTCACACCCGAGCGCTCTCGCTGTGTAATCGTCAATGCAGCATGCGCCATAAGTGACATCGCCCATGATGAGCGTCTCAATTCCCGGGCAGAACTGCGTTAGAATATCGGACACAGTAGTGGCAAAGAGAAGTAGTCCTTCCGGCATCTGGAGAGCGACCCTCTTGGCGCCCGACGTTCGGATACGATGGATAGTTTTGGGGATCTCGAAGCTGTAGTTGGATGGGAGGAGCGCGATAGCAGCCTTGAGGTTTGGATCCTCAGTGATTTCCTTAGGAACTTGGTTCAATAGGCGAGGCGCCCGTCGTGGCTTGGCTTCTAGTCGTATGTCAGTTGAAAATGATGCATTCGCTTACTCACACCCTCAATATCATGAGAGGTTGAATTGTACAGGACGTACTCTGAACCGCACCACTCTCGCCTGAAGCTGGCGATCCTCCATTCTTGGCCGCTGCTTCTGCCGCTGCTCTTCTTCCCACAAACCGCTTCTTTGGTTGTTTCAATGGCGCCTCTCCATTTTGGGTCGTTGTCTCACTTTCCATGGCGGGGTGACTCGACTCGGCCATCAACTGAGCCTCTTCGATGTCAGCTGCGATGCCAAGATCGGTTTGGAGTCTGTCCTCCTCCATCGTAGCGGATGTTCCAGAGACTTGGGTCTTAAAAAAAAAATCACGCGAGTATTCCTTTGGTTGTCTTCTGAGAACTGCAGCTTTCTCTTAACTAACGATGCTGTGAATATCAAAAACTTGGGTGGCGGGGTGTGAGTTGGGTTTTCCACACTGTAATCTTAGCCCCGCTTTCGACATCATCAAGGTCGTGATTGGTTCACGAGTCCTTTGAAAAGCAATGACATCGTTTGTTTTCAACTTGACATGTGATTGTATATCTGCGTTATCCAAAGGGGCCATAGCCTGGCATCCGACGGGAATTGAATGACATTAACTCGGCTTCCTATGTGCACGACAAGGCTTGACACTTGCGTTGCAGCTGGTCCCAACCTTCCTTGTCCCCCTTCACCAAACGATTCCTCCGAGATGTGAAACGATCTTTGCAAACAGTGCTGTGTTGACAATCCTCCTTCTGTGGCCGCCCATTATACTGTCTCTATAGCAACGCCAAAAAGTTGCCCTCTTCAAGCGTCAATCAGGTTCTCCTCCTGTTGAGCCTCTGCTCGCGCCTTGCCCTTGCCCTTGGAGTCCTTGGCGGCACGCTGGTAGTACTCGTTGAGAACCTTGGCAGGGATACGGTTGAGAAGCTCCTTGGGGAAGATTCGGAGCAGGCTCCAGGCAAGATCGAGGGACTCGAAGATGGTTCGTGACTCGTAGGGGCCTTGGGCGATGAACTGGCGCTCGAACTTCTCCAGGAACTCCAGCGCAAGCTTGTCTTCAGTTGACAGAGCCTCCTCACCGACGACAGCCTTCATGGCAGCGGCATCACGACCAATGGCATACTTGGCGTACAGCTGGTTGGAAACATCACCGTGGTCCTTGCGGGTCATGCCCTCACCGATGGCAGACTTCATGAGACGGGAGAGCGATGGCAGGACGTTGATGGGAGGGTAGATACCACGGTTGTCCAAGGCACGGTCAATGAAGACCTGGCCCTCAGTAATGTAACCAGTCAAGTCAGGAATAGGGTGAGTGATATCCTCGTTAGGCATGGTCAAGATGGGGATCTGAGTAATGGAACCGTTTCGACCAGCGACACGACCGGCTCGCTCGTAGATGGTGGACAAATCCGTGTACATGTAACCAGGGTAACCACGTCGACCGGGAACTTCTTCTCGGGCGGCAGAAACCTCTCGAAGAGCATCGCAATAAGCGGAAAGATCGGTGAGAATAACAAGAACGTGCTTCTCGAGCTGGTAGGCGTAGTACTCGGCTGTGGTAAGGGCGAGACGGGGGGTAATAATACGCTCGATACTATGCGACATTTAGCGAGTTGAAAACGTGGGGTTGGGTCGAGTTGTACTTACGTAGGGTCATTGGCCAAGTTGAGGAAGAGAGTGACACGCTCCAAACTGCCGTTCTCTTCGAAATCGCGAGTGAAGAAACGGGCGGTTTCCAAGTTCACACCCATAGCACCGAAGACGATGGAGAAGTTCTCCTCGTGGCCATCATGAACGCCCTTGTTGGTGATACCCTGCTTCTGGACAAGACCGGCCTGTCGGCAAATCTGGGCGGCGATTTCGTTGTGGGGGAGACCAGAGGCAGAGAAGATAGGAATCTTCTGTCCTCGGGCAATCGAGTTCATGGTGTCGATGGCAGAGATACCAGTCGAGATCATCTCCTCGGGGTATTCCTACGGTTGTCAGAACAGTCGGGTTCAGGCGACGAGAAACGGCTCGGAGCTTACACGAGAGTAAGGGTTGATGGGACTACCGTTGATATCAAGGTACTCCTCTGCCAGGACCTTGGGGCCCTTGTCGATAGCTCGTCCAGAACCATCGAAGATACGACCAAGCATGTCCTCGGACACACCGAGCTTCAAGCTCTCACCAGTAAACTCGACTTTGGTCTATTAAACGTCTCAGCACATTGAGTCTTAGCCGTAGCATATAATGCTGCCTGCCTACCTTCTTGACATCGATACCAGATGTGCCTTCGAAAACCTATCGGAGCTCGTCAATGGCCGTCGAGGGCGTGGAGATATAGAGAGAAAATACCTGGACGATGGCTCGGTCACCTGCAAATCAAAGTCAGCATGGGTTGCATCATCGGGGCGCGTTGTTCGGCTGGGTGCAGCACTGACCTCGAGCTTCGAGAACCTGACCGGATCGGCTTGTGCCATCAGGGAGGGTGAGAGAGACAATCTCGTTGTATCGAGGGTATTTGACCTGTGGTTGTTAGATCGGAAGCTCATCGGGCGATGGATTGCCGCTGCGGGAGGCTCTCACATTCTCGAGGATAACCAGAGGACCGTTGACACCGCTGACGGTGTTGTACCGAATCCTGGGAATGGCAGAGTAGGACGACGACTCGCGAGGGTCGCTCATGGTGGCGGCTGAGCAGCGGACGACGATGGGAGAAGGCGATGCGGGGGCGGATGCGAGATGGATGAGGCAACAGCAACACGGGCGCGATGAGGGAGGGAGCCGATGATGATGCCTCAAAGCTGTGACGAGGTTGGAGGTTGGCTGGGAGGTTCGAGCTTCAACCATGTGGAGCCCTGAGCCGTCCGCGGCCGATTAGGTGGTAGCTTGAACTACGTACCCCCGTACCTACGCAATCTCCCCCCCCCCCCCTTACCAGTGGCCGCGCCTGACCCCGCCAGACAGAGAGCACAATGCAACCGAATGACTATCAGTAAGACTGACAAAAAGACCACCCGTCTCGGCATTTCTGACCAAATAAATAACCATAATCCTTAAACAATGATACTCAGCTTAAGGTGATATTTTGGGGTTTCTTAGAATGATTTTTCCTTCGGACACTCTAATGGTTTTAGGTAAGGTAGCCGCGGTGGAGAAGTGCCTCTATCACAATCATTCAAGGGGTTGGATTGTAAACAGGCAGATAAAGAGTATGGTCACGTTCGTTCATGCATGTTGAATGTCTTTGGATAGACTCCAGTGCGTCCCAATCGGTGTACCCGTACGGTCGTTATAAATTTTTTTACAGCATTTACAATGCGAAATACACTAATTCCAAATGCCATCGTAGTACAGGTAGGCTCCGTCCCACCGGTTCTGTCTAAGCTTCAGCTGTGGCTCGAGCTCGAGCTCCCAGAACCGCCTTGCCAACCGTACTCTCATTCACCTTGCCCAGCTCCGCCGTGATCCAGGCTCCAATATCTGACATGGCGTCGAGGTTGATGCCCGTGTTCATGCCCAATGTCTCCATAAAGTACACCATATTCTCCGTGGCAACATTGCCCGTGGCCCCAGGGCTGTAGGGGCAGCCCCCCAGTCCTCCTACGCTGCTGTCAAACGTCCTGATACCGTGTTCCAGCGAAACAGCCGTGTTAACCAGAGCCTGGCCGTATGTGTCGTGAAAATGCATGGCGATATCTTCCGTGCGAATGCCTGCCGCAGTCATGCACCTGAGCAAAGCACTCGTCCTGGGAGCAGTGCCCATGCCTGTCGTATCGCCCAGTGAAATCTCATCCGCGCCTGATTCCAGCAAGTCAGTGGCGACCTCAGCTACTTTGTGAGGGTCGACATCAAAACCCTCAAAGGGGCATCCCAGCACGACGGAAATGTAGGCACGAACCCGAAGACCCAGGGCCTTGGACTCTTGGATGACCTCCCTGAATCGCTCCAGCGACGTCTTTATATCACAGTTGAGGTTCTTTTGAGAGAAACTCTCGGTGGCAGCTGCAAAAACGGCAACCTCCACGGATGGTTTTGTGACTGCATCGGACTCGGTCGCAGGGTTCAGCTGTGTAGCAAATGCATTGGAATTCTCCGTCAGAAGCTTTGCTGCATTCCGCAATCCCTTGACATTAGGTGCCAAGAAGGAATAAGAAATCGGGGCCGGGGATGAAGCTGGATTCTGGAGGATGTGCTCGAGGATTTCGCTGGAGTTGGCCATCTGTTCGGGGCTGGATTAGAGCGCTGTCATAGAAGTTGGTCTCGCCCGACGCAACCTACCTGGGGAACCCATTTTGGCGACACAAAGGAGCCTGCCTCAATTGTGGACACACCGGTCTGGGCCAGTCGCTCAATCAATTCAATCTTGGTCGTCAGCGGTATTGTCTTCTTCTCATTCTGCAGACCATCGCGGGGCCCAACTTCAACCAGCTTGACGCGATTGTCATACGACGCACCCCCGGCGGTCGCAAAGCCTCTCTGCCAGCGAAACTGCGATCGCCGGCAGGCTCGACAGACACTCGACCAAAGAAGGCTCATGATGAAGGTAGCTTTAGTGGAGTGCTTGATGGTTTTGGTATGGATAAAAGAGTGAGGGGAACGGGAACGGGAAGAAACGAGGCCGACGTCAACCGCCTACCGTCGGCACCATGGCTTGGGCCGAGCTTGCGGCTGCATCATCATCTCGTAGCCACACAGCCAAGCTTTGCGGAACCCCATCTCCCCGCAAACTATCAACCGATTGAGTACAGGTCTAACATTGCGGTAAAGCCAATCACATGCACGATTCAAGATTTGGTTGGGTCAATGGATACAGATTGTGCTACCATCTACAAATTCGGTCTTTTTGACATTAAAAACTCATTTTTGGCTTGTCACCTTTAATAAAAGAAAATCAACCTTCTCTTTGCAGAGAATAGGTCAAACCTGGTAGCAGAACGGTAATCCAGCTTCCACACACACCGTTTAGTACTCAGCCTCAAGCTCCTCGTTCTCCATGGAGTCGGCAGCAACCTCCTCGTAATCGCGCTCCAGAGCAGCAAGATCCTCACGGGCCTCGGAGAATTCACCTTCCTCCATACCCTCACCAACGTACCAGTGGACGAAAGCACGCTTGGAGTGCATGAGATCGAACTTCATCGACAGGGAAGACCAAGCCTCAGCAATGGCGGTGGTGTTGGACAACATGCAGCTGAAAATCTTGATTAGATATGGCTTGGCACTCGATCGGGGAAACTTGACTTACACAGCGCGGTTGACCTTGGCAAGGTCGCCGTTAGGAACGTTCTCAGGAGCCTGGTAGCAGATACCAAGCTTGAAACCAGTAGGGCACCAGTCGACGAACTGGATGGTGCGCTTGGTCTTGAGGGTAGCGACAGCGTTGTGGGCGTCGTTGGGGACGACGTCACCACGGTACAGCAGACAGGTGGCCATGTACTTGCCGTTGCGGGGGTCGCACTTGACCATCTGGTTGTTGGGCTCAAAGCATGACATAGTCATCTCCTGGACGGAGTTGGCCTCGTGAGCAGCCTTAGCAGCCGAGATAACGGGAGCATAAGCAACCAGAGGGAAGTGGATTCGGGGGTAGGGAACCAGGTTGGTCTGGAACTCGTTCAGATCGACGTTGAGGGAGCCGTCGAATCGGAGCGAGGCGGTGATGGAGGAAACGACTGCAGCACTAGTAAGCTTCCATCTTCTTCCGGTTTGTTAGAAATGTTCAAGCCTTACCCTGAGCAATCAGGCGGTTCAGATTCTCGTAGTTGGGACGCTCCAGGCCGAGGTTGCGACGGCAAATGTCGTAGATGGCCTCGTTGTCGACCATGAAGGAGCAGTCAGAGTGCTCGAGAGTGGTGTGGGTGGTGAGGATAGAGTTGTAGGGCTCAACAACGGAGGTGGCAGTCTGAGGAGCGGGATAGACACAGAACTCAAGCTTGCTCTTCTTGCCGTAGTCAACGGAGAGGCGCTCCATAAGAAGAGCACCGAAACCAGAACCAGTACCACCACCGAAAGAGTGGAAAACAAGGAAACCCTGGAGACCAGCACAGTTGTCGGCAACACGGCGAATCTTGTCGAGCACACCATCAATGAGCTCCTTGCCGACGGTGTAGTGACCACGAGCGTAGTTGTTGGAAGCATCCTCCTTGCCGGTGATCATCATCTCGGGGTGGAAAAGGTTTCGGTAGGCACCGGTTCGGACCTCGTCGACGACATTGGGCTCGAGATCGCAGTAGATGGCACGGGGAACGTACTTGCCCTGACCTGTACGAGTATGGTGGTTAGCATGAGATTTTCGTCGATATCCTGGGTTGCACGATCACCGAGGTTGAAAACATACCGGTCTCAGAGAAGAAGGTGCTGAAGCCCTGATCGGGATCCTGGCTCTTGCGCTCCTCGGTGAGGTAACCATCGGGCTAGAAAGGTTGGCGGTCAGTATGGGACGATGTGGCAATGTCAACAAAGCAGGCTTTGTCTATGTACCTGGATACCGTGCTCGAGGCAGTAAAGCTGTAGAAAAGCATCATGTTAGCAACGTCTTCTTCGCAATCAACATTCTCAGCAAGGATTAAAAAATAAAACTTACCTCCCAGCAGGAGTTGGCGATCTGGCAACCAGCCTGGCCGACTGTCGACAAGTTAGCATGCTACGATGCTCAGGAGAATGCGGTGAGAACGCGTGTGTAAACAAGGACAGCTTACCGTTGATGCTAATAACCTCACGCATGGTTGCAGATGGAATATGTGATGATGGGTATAGGAAAGATGGAGGAGGAGGAAGAGTGGATGAAAAAGCAGCTCAGCGAAGATGCAAGCAGCAAAGACAGGCCAGACAAGGCTTTTACGAACGGAGACTCGGGGAGCGGAAAGATGAGAGCGAAGACCAGGTCGTGCAGTTTGGCGATGGGGGGGAAAGAAAATAGGTGGGGGAAATTTGGCAGACAGGGGAGGCTTGCCCGACCTGGGATTTGTTGATTTTGAGGCGTGTCTGGGTGACCTGAAAGGGGTAAGCGCGATTGGGCCCAGGTACCAACCAGTAATGTCCCGCCCCGGGTTGTACTGCGCTGCTCTGGCTGCTGCTGTGCTGTATGTACATGGCCAGGCGGGCGCTGAGTTGGCAGTGTTCACTGTCGAACTACCGTTGACCACTGCGTGAGGTTCTGCTAGTTCACTGTGGAACTCCTTGCTGGGCTCTAGTGGCTTCCCGCGTGCTTCCACTGGCTCCCACTGGCTGTTCAGTGGCACCCCCCAGTAGCTCACCGGCCAGGGTGGCTATTGCCCGCCTGTCCGCTTCACCGCTCCAGCCAACAAGCTGCCACCATAGCAGCCCATCGCCAGCCCGTCCGCAAATTATGGCCGGGCCCAGCCTTGGCCACGGCACAAACGCCCAAGGGGGCGCCCCATGGCCCACGAGGTACCAGCAAATCAACTGCGCTGCGGTGGCGATCCCTTGATCCATGTTTATCAGACGACAGTCGGGATTTTGTCGTCTCTCCTTAATTATTTGGTATTGCCCTCCTCGCCAAATCATGTCTCCCGGTCAGATATGATGAGCTTGTCGTAGATAGCGTGTTCAGAATCAGAGATCCCTTCCTTTTTCCATTTCGCACAACCTCCTCATTTCCCCTGACCCCCTCATAAGCAACTCACTCTCTCTCCCGTGTGTGCTATCGTGCCCCCGACGCCGCTCCGTCCCCGCTATGGTGCCAATTTCTCCATCATCATAAGCACACCCGGAGCAACGACGGAATAGGGAGAAAGAAAAAAAGAAAGGAAAAAAACAATGCTCGTGTCAACAAACTCTCGTCTCCTTTCTCAACCGAGATAATCACCACATCTAGCCACGGCTTCCTTTCCGCCTCCTCCCCGAAACCCTTTTTTTTTCTTCCACCCACATGGTCACCAATGGGTTATTACTAAAACCCTTGCAGCCACAATCATAATCATCGGGCCCCACGCCCACATTCCCCCCCTTGTGCTGTATACGTACCCGATCGTTCCCATTGATGCCGTTTCCTTGCCTCGCAATCTTGACGGGCTTGGTGAATGACGGAATGGATCATGGGCGGCCCCAAAATTCGGTCTGACCCGTTCCAGTTCGCCGGTCAAGCCCCATACCAAGCAAGTCACGATCCACTGTTCCGTCCTCCCCGTCGCCTGCCGTCAGTCATTGCGGCCTGGTGGCTTGTCGTCTCGTTTCTCTTGACCGCGTTCAGGAGTCGCGTTGATCCCTCTATGTCTTCTCCTATGTGTGTCTCATTGTGTCAACGTTGCTCCTATCCCCGAGCCCATTAATTAGTCGTTCTTTTTGGCTGCTGGTCGAAGCATCGTAGGCTCGGATGTCCAGCTGCTCAAAGCTCTTCAGTAACTCAACTTTCCCCCTCCATATCTGACCTGACACCCCTGCGGTCCCTGCTCCGTGTCCCTGGCATGGAGCATGAGCCTCATGGCCCGAACATCAGCCGCCACATAACCACCTCCCTTGTAGCCGCATACTATCAACTTCACAACATCCCACCAACGTGTAAATTGCAAGTCCACCGACCGATTCCTGACCGGTCCCTCATCTTCAACCATGACTCCCTATCTGTCTTCTCTTCTGTCCATCTTGACCCTCCTTCTTGCTGGCATCCTCCCCGCAGCTGCCAACACTGAAAAGGTCATCTTTACAGCTCCGGAACCTGTGAACATTCCGCAGATGGGGCCTGCGCTCGGTGATCTCAAACTCCATCTTTTGGCTCCCAATTCTTCATCAATACGCACCAACTTGACACGTGTGTTCCCTACAGAGCCCTGTAATACCGCGACCGGGGCTGCCACGTGGTATTTGCTAGATCATCTCACACCAGGCCAACGATATGAGCTGCGAGTATGTTGGGCTGCTATTGTGAGTCTATTAGTTTATACACTATGCCAGTAATAAATATCAATGACTAATATTGCTTCAACCTTGAAGCAACCTACGAGTTTTGCATTAGATGTCTACGATTTGGACACGGTCTGGGACACTGCTGAGCTTGTCCAATCACTAGCCAGCTACGCCAACTCGCGTCTGCATAGTCCACAAGATGGCGATGCACCAGGCACAAGAGAGCTGGGGGGGCGTAAATCCGTCCTGCTACTCCAAGTTCGGGCATCTGCCGACTACTTCACCGACGATGCAGTACTCATGAAGAATCCACCCCCGGTCCTCGCCGACCTCATTTTGGACCCATACTTGTACAACGTCATTCCCCGTTCACTCCTACCAACCATTGGATACCTCATTACCGTCGGCCTAGTCGGCTGGTTTGTGGCTCAATCCGTTTCCTCCAAGTTACAGTCCATTGCTTTCACCAACGAGCATGCAACAAAGAAGCAAAACTAAAATATAAAAAAAAACAAAGACAGCGAATCTTCGTGTTCTCAACCGTCTTGGCCAGGTTCCCAAATTCAAGTCAGTTGGGTAGATGCATTCTACTATCTACGTTGATCGTCATTGTCGTCATCATATATTCCTCGTCTTCCCCAATTCTTGACTCGTCTCCAATCTCATCCTGGTCAGCCCTCGAGGTCATGACAGGTAATGCCCGCAGTCGGGTATCTCTGGTTCGACCCTCCCTCACTGTGTTCTCCCGGCCCATGGGTTGTACGATCTGAACGGGCTGTGAACCACTCGGCTGGCAATATATTCTGCCGAACTCCATCTGGCTTGCGAGAAACGGGCATAACATGAAGAAAAAACGGTCGTCGGATGCAGTCATTGGCTAATTTCCGTTGACACAGACAACTCAGTAAGGAGCGCCATATTGCTGGCCTTGCTGTGGGTAGGTTCCGTGTGGAACCTGCGGAGGTGTGCTCTGATGCTGCTGGCCGCCATATTGGTGCTGCCCTGAGGGAGGCGCATTGTAAGATGGGTTGTATCCGCCGTTGGGTGGAGGAGGAGGGACGTATTGCTGCTGGCCACTTGGGAGAGGCTGGGTTCCATAAGCTTGCTGGTGTTGACCGTATTGATCATGACCTCCATGGCCGCCAGGAGCAGGTGAGCTGTGGGGGTAGGATTGGCCATATTGTTGAGCAGATTGAGCGGGAGGAGGATACTGGCCAGGCTGAGACTGACCGTGTTGGGGCTGTCCGTGCTGAGGCTGTCCGTGCTGAGACTGTCCATGCTGTGGTTGGCCATAAGAGGGCTGGCCGTGAGGACTCTGCTGGGGCGGGCCGCCGGCAGGAGGAGGGGGGTAGGAGTTGTTCTGAGCGCCGTACGTCGGGTTCGAACCGTATGGAGGGTTTGAGCCGTGGGTCTGGTGGGAGCCGGGCGCCGAGGCATGGCTCTGCTGCTGGCCGTGTTGGTTCGGGGGAGGCGAGTTGTAAGAGTGCGATCCGCTCGTAGGGGGCGAGGTCGTGTGACCCGAAGAGCCTGGAGGCTGGTAGGTGGGAGCTTCGCCAGAGTATGTTCCGCCGCCGTGCCCTTGGCCTTGGCTTTGGCTTTGGCCTTGGCCTTGGCTTTGGTTTGAGCTGTTGGAATAGCCAAAGTTCTGGCCCTAGAATTGCCTTCTTGTCAGTCCCCAGTCCTGTTCCCTAGACAAAAACCAATGTGCTCAATAAGCTGGAAATATTATACGTACGCCGCTGCTAGGCTTGCCACCAAACATGTGGGCAACACCGCCCATGACAGCTCCGGCTAGTCCATGCTGTTGCTGTTGTTGATGCGACTGTCCAGATGTCTGGCCACCGTGGTAGTTCTGCGGCTTCTCCGAGGAGTGGGACGAAGCGGACGACATGAAGCTGGATGCCAGTTGCCCCACGAGCTTGCCAGCAGAATTCTTGCCACCACTGCTCTGACCGCCATGGCTTCCGCTTCCGCCTCCGAGGAATTGGCTAGCGAGGCCGCCGATTTGGCCCAGCGGACTGGAGCTGTGACCGCTGCTGTTACCGTGACCCGAACTCTTACCGCCGAGGAGTGCGTTCATGGCGATGGACTAGACGCAATGGCATCGGTTAGTAAAGATATGTCCTCCGTCCATTGCAAGAGTCAGTAGTAGTATAAAAGTGCAACTTACACCGAGACCGCGATCGCCCGAGGGGCCATCGACGCCCCTCGAGCCGTCAGGCATGATGGGCTCCATGGTACCGTCGGCATGACGGACCGTCTGCGAACCGTCGGGGTGAGTGATGAGCTCGGGCTGTTTGGCGCCGGGTGTGCCGTAGGGATGTTCGACATTCGGGGCCGGCGTGTTGCCAGTCTTGGCAGGCTCCGTTGGGACCTCCCACTGGGAGACACCGGTAGAGAGCTGTACGTAGTAGTACTTCTTGCTCGAGCCATCCCACTGTGCAATCCAGCCAGCGGGTAGCGCAGGCGGGGCAAACGTGGGACCCTCGGCCGCGGGGGACTCTGGTCCTGCCATGGCGGTTGAGAAGGGCTTTGGGGGCTGCGTATCGGTCGGGATCAGGCGATGGAGAAGCAGCAGAGGCGAGACGAGGTCGTTTCGGGCTGAAGACGAATAAGAGAGAGAGAGAGGGGTGGAAGGAAGAAAAAAGAGGAAGCGGGAGAGAGAAACGGAGGGGAGAGCGGGAGAGAGAGAAGGTGGGGAAGCGAAGTGGGATGTGATGCGATGCGATGCGACGCGATAGAGACGGGATTGTCGCAAGAGAAGAGGGGCAGAGGAAAGTGTCTTGGGCAAAGATGGGGTCCAATGTACAAAAGAGGAAGAGTCGAGGGAGGGGGGACGGTGGGACGTTTGGGTCCGTCAAAGGGCGAAAGCCAGAGCGAGAATCGCTGCAGTCATGAGGTGAGGTGGTTCGCAGTCGCTGGGCTTGGTGGAGGTTATAAGGCTGGACGAGCTAGAGGAGGGCTTAGAGGGGCTGGAACGGGTAGGAGAAGGGGACAGAGAAGCAGGGAAAAAACCCCCTCTTGCCTGTTATGGGGAAGGGGGGGGGGGCAAAAATCCAAGACCTCTCGAGTCTAGGTTGCTTTTTTGTTCTGCGTGCGGTCTCGTTGGGTTGGGCGGCTTAGCGGCTGGGTGGGCGGTCAATACTGTCTGTCGGCGCTCACTCACTCACTCAGATAAGATGGGGAATCCATGGTCATGCCCGGTGGCCATCTCCAGCGGTCAGGTTTACTTTGGGCAGGCAGGGCGCAGGGCCCCCGATGCATCGTCAACGAGACAATTGTGATAAATACTCACTGTGAGTTAGTTGCAGAAGCCAGACCGTGAGAGAAACAAAGCGGGCAACTCATCCATGCACTGGTCAAGGCTTCTCCCCCCCCTCGCATCATCTTATTCCCTACACAGCCCCGCGAGCTCTGCTGAAGAATTGCGTATGCTCTAGGCTCTTCGGCGCTTTCGCCGGAGGGTGGCAGCTGCGCAGTGTGTACAGTCTCCGCACTGTGTCCGGCGTGCACGATCGGTGCCCAACTGCCCCACCAGCGACATACATCGCTCCATATCCGCACTGTTGGAGATGTCGCAGCCCCATGAGCCACAGCAACGCCTCTTTCGTTGCTGGCGCCGACCTCTTGCTCATCCTTGGAACCTCGCCTCTCCAGACACGAAAGGCGGCGGGCATCAGAGGGTGCCGGGTGCCGAATGACGGGGGCTGGGACCAGGACTGGCTGCCTCCTTCCAGTCAGTCCTCAGCTCGCAAGCGCCGTTCGTCCATCACCCTTGTCGCCTGCTGCCGATGCCCCGACCCTCAATCAATGTCACTCAACCGTGACATTCTACCGTCTTTTTCTGGTCACAAAAAGTCTGATTCTCTCACGTGGCATGCCGACAGACTTTCACCATGGAGAAGTCTACGGACATCTTTTCCATAACTTCCAGCCGTGCATGCGCCAAGCTCGAAGCCAGGATATCAAGAAACCAACTATCACTATTCAACAAACTCTAAGTTGTGACTTTACAAAGTTCTCCATTATTTTCGTTTCACAAGTCACAGGCTCTTTTGCACAATCACTATGAGCGGCTTTTTTTTTCAATGTGTGAACAATTTGCATTCGTTTCATTTGCTAAGAGAGAGAGAGAGTGAAGTATCCATGTACTCCTTGGTCATATCCTTCATATACAATGCCAGATAAAAGAGAAAAGAAAAGAAAAAAAGCCAAAAGAAAGAAAAGGAACTCCAGAATATGCCCGGTCCAATCGTCATCATCAAAAATACACTATGTACTTTTGTATGAAGGTCATTGACCTCGCCAGTGGCCAGTGCCTCCATCCAAAGACTTCCATGTATTCGAAAGTCGGAAGTCGCCCCAAGTGTCCTTAGTTGGATGCATCACTGCGGCGGCGGAAAGCACGACGCTTCTTGTTGATGGAGCTGATGGAGAGAGCCTCTGTCTGGCCGTTCTCACACTTGGTGCCAGAGGCGACAGCCATGAGAGCGGACCACTGACCCGAGGCACAGCGCTGGAACTGAGAGGTACCGACACAGTTCCACTGTCCCTCATTGTCGCAGGCAGTGCCAGCGGTGTAGGAGGTTCCAGAGCCGGAGCCGGAGCCAGAGCCGGAGCCGGAGCCGCTTCCTGAGCCGCTTCCAGTGGTGGCGGAGGGTGTGGCAACAGGGTAAGTAGCAGAACCACCAGATCCAGAGCCAGAGTCGCTGCTCTTAGTGACGGTAACGAGAGTGCTGGCGGCAGCAGAGGTCGGGGCGCTGTCAGCGGGCTGGGAAACAGTGATGAAAACACCGCCGGGACTGGAATCATGTGAGTTAGACAAGGAGCAAGAATTAGGGGATGAAGGAACATACACGCTGGTAGAAGCACCACCACCATAGCTAGCAGCAGCAGAGGTCTGGACAGGAGCAGAAGTCTGAGCAGGAGCAGAAGTAGCAACAGGAGCAGCGGTGCTGACGCCGGCAGCAGGAGTCGAGTAGCTGCCACCAGAACCAGAACCAGAACCAGAACCAGAGTCAGAACCAGAACCAGAGCCGGAACCACTGCCTGAGCAAGTACCGACAGGGCCGGAAGTGTTGCTTGAGTCTTTGGTAACCTCAGTACCGGGGTCGGGGAACAAAAGATCGGAACTCTCCTTGGTGGTGCAGCCATTGCCGACGTTGGCAACAAACATATCGGGAAGGGAGCTGAGAGCGTCGGCACGCTTGGAGGAGCTGCCACCAGTGATGTCGATGGCGGCGCAGTTCATGTACATCTCACGGTTACCAATCTGGTTGAACCAAGACCAAGCGAAGATGGCCTCGCCGCTGGGAGCATCGCTGGGGATGGTGAAGTCATAGGACGAGGTGCCGGCGGTAGGACAGTTACCAATGTACGAGTGGATGACCTTCCAGGTGGTGCCCTTGTCGTAGGAGAGGGAGGCCTGGCAGCTGCCACCGCCGTGGTTGGCGCCTCCAGTAATGGTCATGTTGTACTTGCTGCCGGCGGCGAAGCTAGCGGTAGCCTTGCCAGCGTCGGTGCCAAAGAGGCTCTGGTAGCCCTTGCAAGGGAAGTTGCTGCCGCTGGCGTCGAGAGGAGCGGTCATGCTGTAGTCGATGTCGGATCCAGCGTAGGGGTTGGCCTTGGACTTGAAGGGGGGAGGGTAAATCATTTCCATATGAGCCTGAGCAAGGCCAGCGAGGCCGAAGGCGAGAGCGATGGACTGAATAACCTTCATGTTGATGGTGTTGTTGTTTTCTGTGATCTTTTTTTTCCTTTGGCTAAAAGCTGAACAAGATGCTAGGTCGCAAGTTGGAATCCGATCTGCACCAGTGAATCAGGGAAGACTTTTTTCTTTTTTTATAACGAGGCCGGCTCGAGAAGTGGCGGCAGCTATGTTTGTTTGTTCAGGTGAGTTTAGTCTGAAATGAGTCGAGACTGAAGAGTGTTCCGGAACAGAGAGCAAACAAAGTGGGGTGCGCTGTGCGTGTTTCTATTGTGTTCGTCAAGAACAAACAAGAAAGGATAGTGATTTGCTTTGAAGTGTGTGCTACCCAAAAGGAATGGAATAGACGAGTGTCGTTGATGTGGATCAGAATTGGTAAAAGCTGGTAGGGAAACACAAGGGCCAAGCAAGTTGCTTGTCAACGATGCTAAGCGTGGTTGGTTGGTTGAAGAGAGGGGGGACTTTGTTTCGAGGTGCCTTGTCAAGAAATGCGAAAAAAAGTTGTCGAGGGAATACCCAGCCTCGAGGACAAGCAAAGAAGTAAAACTGGTGATTGGTGAAAAGGAAGGGAGTGTGCCGCCGGGGCTTGGAAACAGAAAGCAGAAACGGAAACTGGCGAAGGAGACTGGATTCCTGAGCAGTGCTGGAGAGGTGATGAACGAGAAACAAGAGAAGCGGCCAGACGACTTATGTAGTCGGGGCCGTGAGGTAACATGGCATGCAAGAAGAGAGGGATGGAGTCCTGCGGTGACCCGGCGCGCAGGGGGGGGCGTGTGCGTGGTGTGCGTGGCGTGTGTGTGTGAATGCGAGGAGTGGATAGTGGGTGTGTGAATGGCCTCCACGCTCCGAGGTCTATGGGCGGGGAGGGACAAATGGACGACGGAAGACGGCAAACTAGGATGATCGACAGGAGGGAGAGAAAATGCAAGATCGGCCTTGCCATGGCCCCCGTCCCATGCTCGCCTTTGAGCTAAGGACAAGGGCGCATAACTCGTCTACCAATTTGGTCTTCCTCCCATGTGTGTAAGTGTTGCAGACTCAATTGTGTGTGTGGGCATTGGAGTATCGATGGTTGCTAACACACACCCTGGCTATTGTAACGTATCACACTCTCCCCTTTTTTTTCCCTTTTTTTATTTCTTTTTTTTTATCTCTTTTCCTCTCTTTCTAATCGTCTTTGTGATCCCCTTGCCAATTTCCTTCTTTTCTTCTTTTTCTTCTTTCTTCTCTTTGCGAGCTCGACCCTGATCCGATGATACACACCCATGCTCCATCCCGTCTTTGTTAACGCGAGGGCTTTGTCAATGTCTGAGCTTTTCTGGAGCCCTGTCTTGCCCAGTCGCCCTCGCCCTCGCCATCTGGCCAACCATTTCCAGCATTGGCCGTGGAAGCAAGGTGGCAGGTGGCAGGTGGCTTTTTGGTTTGCGACTGTTTAGCCGGTGTCCCGTTTGGCCTCGAGAGAAGAAGAAGCCTGGGCCCGTTCTTCACCGTGTAGCTCCAGCTTCTCAGGCTATTCCAGTAGCTGGAGTAACCGTGCGTTAGGTCTGGCCCTCTTTCTTGCTCCTCGCCCGAGTAGCGTAGCTGCTTGCATGTAAGTAAGAATAAACACCCAGTCGGGCGCCTAGACGCATGGCGTTGGTGTGCGCAGCAGCTCGCTGGCGCCGACTAGCCGACGGCCTCCTCTTGCTAGCCAGCAACGGCCTGAGGCTCGCGGTAACGCAAAACAGCGGTTCCCTGTCTCCATGGGCGCTGTCTTTTTGCCGCCGTAGCTGCTCGGGGCCCATAGCGCCCTCCATAGGGCCTGCCGGGATTCATGCCGCGGCGCTGGGGTCAAACTCGAAACCGATCTTCACGGGCCCCTTCCCCACACACACACACAGACACCCGGAGGCTAGCAATCCAGTCCGGGCTCACCAGCCACGCCCCTGGACCCCTTGAATAGACGTTTCTAGGTATGCACGCTCAAGCTGCTGCCCCTCTTCCGGTGGTGGTCCTATTCCACAGCAGGCATTGGCTGCTTCACTTTACTCTCTTTTTATGGTTTTTTTTTTTTCGCTCCAGTTTCGGTTCATCTCATCATTACTTTTGCTATCGGAGATTGTCGGTCGGTCAAGGGAACACAACATATGACGTTGTGATCAGCCCTTTGCGGGAACCGTCGTCCCATCTGGGTCCACCACCTTTTTTTTTCTCCAGTTTGTTTGTAGTGATGACTTTTTTTTTTTTACCCTATGCGTTGTTGGCTATTCCCGTCTCAGGAGAGCGTAGCGCGTGTCGCCGCGAGTTACAACGAACGAATGATTCGTGGGCAAACTAAAAATGGTGACAACGGGTTTCCGGTGACTAGCGAGCTTGGGTTGGGTGTTTGGGCAAACATTGAAGACGGTGAGGGCACAGTCATGCCTCATGCTCGCCGCCAATGCCCTGGAACACAGTCACGGGAATCAACCGCCACGCCTCTAGGATTGGCCGTTTGGCGCCCTCTCCTGCAACTATGATATCAGGGCATGGTCAGTAAATGCAGTGTCGTTTCGTGCCGCGAGCACCACGAGAGCCAGAGAGCGAATCAAGCTCGGCGGCTGGGCGGGGTCTGAGGCGGGGGCTAGCCGGTGACCGACCAGAGGCCTCATGGCCAATGAGAATGCGCACAAGGGTAGGCGGTTAAACATAGGCCCCTCTTACTGGGCCGGTACCTAGATTTGTGAAACGCCTTGGCGCATACGAAGCAGAGGCAGGCAGAAACAGAATGTGGCAAGAGAGAAAGAGTCAGTCGCTGAAAATCCACTCTCAGTCACGCCAGTTCGTCCATCCATTCCCGAGAATGGGTCAGGTCACCCACTCTCCCACTAACAGAATTTATTGTCAGGTGCTATAGGACAAGGAAGACGAGCAAACGCCGACAAAGGAAACCCGGTCTGTTCCCTCCGCTCCGAGGACAGAAGCCAGGGAGGGAACTAGCTATGCCAACCTCAGGGGCCGACTACTAAACAGGACAAAGATGCGCGAATACGATGAATATCTTTTCTGCTACCCAACTTAAACTAGAAGACTTGCATCAGTGTTACTAAACAAAGCAGGTCAAGCGAAGGAGAGAGAGAGAAAAAATACGAATTTTGCGGGTAGGTGCTCTGCATGCAGTAAGCGACCGGTTCGCGGGGCCTGCGCAAGTTGAGCCGTCGCCCCAATCCCATCTAGCCTCACATGTGGTATGGTGCAGTGTGGTGAGCCGATGGCTGTAAGTCTGTTGGTCGCTCCCATGTCCACTCGAGGGGGGACGACGACGTAACCCAGACACATGCAAAAGCTTGGCAATGCTAGCCCCAGGGCAAGAGCTGAAGCCTGGCGGGCCTTCTGGTGATTGGCCACCGAGCCATCAGCCTGTGTTCGAGGTGGGTGGGGTTTGCAGGCCAACACCAGAGACGCGGGCGTGGTCAGTCCCGTCCTCAGAGCGTCCCTTTCATCGCCTGCCAGTCCTTCACTCGCCGGTTTGGTACGAGTGTTGCAGGGGATGCTGGAATGGTGTGGGATGGTGAAGCACAACTTCTCCCATCTGGTCCCTGATTTCGGTTGCTCTTCCCTGTCCATGCGCCACGGGACGTCCTGATGGCCTGCTAATTAGACTTATGTCAACTCAGGCTGTCGGCCTGAGATGGTCCATGTTACAGATCTCCAGCTTCGTTCGATTTGGGTCCGAGCCACGTCAAAGTCCTGAGCCGTGATGTGGATTTACAATATCCTCCCTCATTAAACACGTGTGGTTGCAGAGAGAATCCGTTCATCTCTTGTCTGGTCCAACCAGTTGGCCGATATGCAGTCTTTTTGTTTCCGAGTTTCTTTTTTTTTTTTTTTTTTTTTTTTTTCCTTTTT
>KV875228.1:1881019-1935686 GCA_001879505.1 Calonectria pseudoreteaudii
TTTTTTTTTTTTTTTTTGCTTTGTTCCTTTTTCGACCGTTAACTCTCAGTCCCATCACAATCATTGATTCATAAAACATGGTGATCATTTTCTACGACTTACTTCACGCTGTTGTTTTTTGTTCATATTGCGATTTAGTGAGGCAATACAACTAAAGAAAAAAAAAACCCCCCAAATCCTTTATCAACAAGAAGAAGAAAAACACCACAGATGTTGAACCATGAATCCTGTCAACGTAAAATTTCACCGAGTCGTGAATGGCTCGTTCGCGCGGAACAACAGGGTAGGAAAGAGTAGCAAGCGTGCACGTCCCACAAGTGTATTGCGACGCAGCGACAGCTTCCAGGTGTCTGTGTGGCCGTGTCCCCTGAGTATCCCCGGCCATGCCTAACCCTTTTCATCACTGCTCCGATCTAAGCATTAACTTGGGATTCCGGATTGCCGGGGCCCAGCCTGACTGGGATTTGGCTCCGATTCTGATCTGCCGGCCAGGGCCGTTTCCGCCGCGACTGCGCCACTTAAGCTTGTCTGGAGACCGATGACAGGGCTGCTCCGCCTCGATGTCTGAAGAGGTGAGTAGTAGTTCCAAAAAAAAAAAAAAAATAAAAAAAAGAAAAAAAAAAAAAAAAATAAAAAAAAGAAAAAAAAAAAAAAAAATAAAAAAAAGAAAAAAAAAAAAAAAAATTACGAAGAGAGAAAAGAGGCCGCCTCGGGGATAGGCGACAGCCTGGGCCTCGACAACTGCGCCATGTTCTGCTTAATGCATGCACGATCGTCCACAATACGATCAAAAATGCCACGGTAACATGGCGTTACCGTCGTGTCCGCCGTTCGCTTGCTTGCAAGAGCATCATGCGAGGTGTTCAAGCCACCCGCGCGTGTAAGCAGGCAACGGGTGAGGCTACAGACGGCAAACGGCACCAAGCATGGAGAAGACGGCGTTTATGCAGAGTGATGATGGTCCCCATGAAAGGTACTAATTCCCCTGCGATATCTCGAATGCTCCCATAGGTCGCTATCTCCATCATCGGCACATCAAGCGCACAGTAATGCAGCCCTCCTCCACTCCCACATTCTTCTGGCCTACCGCCGGCATCTCCATGTCCCATCCCCCATGTCCCAGTGGCCCCCCCCCCTGCTTCCTGATGCCCTCAATTGCCTCGCCATCGCCCAACAGCTTTCGGTACCTGCATGGCCAACAGCGCCATGTACGCCAAAAACCTCACTCCATTGCCTGTCCATTTGCCCACTCACTGAGTCGCTCCCCGAATCTCCACCCCGGCGGCTCCCAGCGCCGCTAACAAGCGCCATCCCTGTTCTGCGCCTGGCCACTCACATTGCTGGTTTTGCCTCTGCCATGTTCGTTTTGACGCTCTGGTGGCGCTCGACACTACCAACAATCTTCTCCCTTAACGCCTCAGATCCGGCACAGCTGAGAGATGTCACGACCGCGTGCCTGAGTAGCGCCGGCCGTACCTTGCCGATCCTCTCCCAGGCCAACAGAGGCACGCAGAGGTCAAGCCACCCCGTTTTGGCAGTGACGGCCACCTTCTCTCCCCTCCGCGTGGGCGCCAAGCGGGAGCAGCCACTCATGCCCCTTCCCGCCAGCCCTTTCGGCGTACCTGACCCGACCTGACCTGAGATTCACCATGTATGCACTTTAACGGGGACATGGCAAAATGAGCGCATGGACAACGCTGACGACCATTTGGGCCGACTTCTGGAACCAACACAATATTCGGGTTTCTTTTTTTGGACGCCCAATCCCCGGCCAGCTGTGTAGACTGTAAGCGCCCCTCCTTTGTCTTTTGTTGCCTTGCAGCCAGAATCGTTCGCCAAGGACCTGAACCCGTCCATCCGCCGTTCATGGTCCGGCACGGACAGCTTCATCTTCAGCCAGCCCCAGCAACCCCTTCCCTATCATTTACACTTACACCCTTGCACATATACTACGTTGGTAATAATTGTTTCTGCCTGACTCGTCAATTGGCCAATCCCCCTCCATACCTCGATGAAATGGAATTAAGGCCAAAACCTCCCCCCACACTAACAACTCATCGACCTTTTTGGCTCGATTATCAATGCGAGTCCTACGTTTCGCCTCACTGTCTCCATCCTCCTCTCCATTGCACTCAATGGCCGAGTCTCCTCTCATTGCTCCAGCTTGCCTTACCTTGCCTGACCCTGCCCTGCCTCACATCGCCTCGCCGCTAATCCTTGGGAATCCTTCATTAATGCCCTCAATTCACTTCAACGTGAAACGAAACATGAAATGGGTTTGATGTATTTGGTCTCCCCCGCCTACTCGACCGGCGGCCGTCGTAAAGCCCGGCATAGCTCACATGGCAAACTACGAGTACCTAGTAGGTGCTTGTCCTGGCCCCGAGTATTCGGCGCTTTTCACGGCGCTCCTGACTTCCAACCCCGGCCTCAACCCCGCCTCACATACTCCTAACCTCGCTGCCCGTCGTCTCTTCTCCTCCTCACTACGTCTACTTCACACCCTGCTACACTCTCCACGCCTCGCCACGTCACGTTGGGGCTACAACAGGAGGATGCGTCTCGCCCAAAAGCCACACTGTGTCATCATTTCATGGGTCCATCTAGAGCTGCAATGTTTTGACAGATGGCATTTCTTGCTTTCTTGGTGACGACTCGTCGACTTGTATTGACCACGGCCTGTGTCCGTCGCTTCATTTTGATCCAGTTTTTAGGCTGTCCACAGCAGCTTTCCATTTCGACTTCCTCTGACATGTCGGCTGATTTCGGCTGCCCGTCATCGCCAAGATCCGAGCAGTGTGCCATCGATAGATGCACTGATCGCTGCATCCATACCATGGAGCAAAACCCTTTGCTACCTCTCACGGCAATAGCCAGCCGGACGTATTGACAATTGCCAGCGCTCTCCACGGGCCAGATGCCGGGGCAGATATATATTCGCATTACCGGAATGTACCATGCCCGGCCTCCTTCCCGAGCTCACCATCAGCCGCTCATCCACTCGCCCATCAACCCAATCCCCTTAGGCAAACCGAGCCCGAGGCCTCCCGTGTCTAAGCTGTGCCGCGAACTTATGCGGCTTTATACGAATGCTCCATATTGCAACACATATGCAATAATTCGCGCCCATCGCTGTTGCACGTGACACCTAGACTCTGAGATGCGAGTACTAGAGAAAAGTCTACTTTGGCAAAGCCGTCGCCTAAGAGAGAAAAAAAAAGTGCTAGAGATGCTGCATCTGCTTTTATGATTTAATGAGGAGGCCAATATCACCTTGCAACTCCATTATTTGGCCTCGTCAGAGCCATCTATTGTTCGACCTTGGCTGATGGCTGGCACGGCATGGTTGGTCTGAGGTGTGTGATGCTGCCCAGCGTACCCTTTGTTGTAGGCGTTGCTGGCAGTTCTATGCTGAGGCCCGTACTGATGCCCTTGCGAGGGGCTGGTCCCAAAGTGCTGCGGCCCGGGGCTGCCATACCCTCGCACGTTTGTCACTGACTGCAGTTAGCCATGCACCCCTCTGCCCGAAGACGCTGCCCGTCACATACTTGGTCCATTCGGTTGCCCTGGAGTGAACACCGGCTGGTTGTATTGAACGTTTGGGCTCATGCCGTACATTGGCTGGCCCTGCTGCGATCCCTGGTGGGCCATCATCGGCGCAGCGGGGCGGCCCGGACTGGGATACCCATTGACTCCGGGCACTGGCTGAGGTCCGGACGGTGGCATGAACTGAGGGTGGCTGCCAGGATACATCATTTGCGGTCCCGGTACCATTCCCTGGGGTCCAGGCATGAACTGTGGCTGCATCATCATTGGACCACCCATTTGCCCTTGCTGAGGAGACATGTACTGAGGGTTATTGGAGAAGCTGCGAAATTGTCCCATCTGCGGCGTCCCCGGTCCCATGAAGACAGGTTGGTTGTATGGCACCTGAGCTGGTGAATTTACACCGGGGTATGCGGCTACGGGTACATTGCCAAGACGAGGCGAGGCGAATGACTGGGCAGAGTTGGAATGCATCATTCGGTGGTCATCGTTTCCGTAAGGTGGGTGAGGAACATGTCCATGTTGTGGGTTGTGCATCTGCATCGGGGGCATATGGGGTGACTGTCTTGGCCCCATGTTGTGTGCGCCATGCTGAAGATGGAATGGCAGCTGGTGCTGATGAGGCATCTGTGGAACCACGTGCTGAGGGTTGGGCGTAGCTAGAGCAGGTCCACCAAATGGTTGTCGCTCGAAGTACTCTTTGTAGGTCAAGTGCATAGTTGACTCAGGTTTCTCGCTGTCCTGAAGTTGTCGCCATGTAGGTAGCGTGTCATATGACGGGCGAAGGCCGGCATTATCCTCCCAGTTGCGACCCTGTGCAGGAACAATCGTTTGGATATGAGACAGAATGAAACATTTCTTAACGTCAATTGCCTTCGTCTTCCGGCGGATGAGTTGGCCTGAGGGTGCGGCAGCAGCAGCTGTGGTGTTCGAGGAGGCATCGGCGACATTGTTAACGGCAGACCGGGGGCTTGAACCGGCACTGGCATGACTGTTCGGGTTGAAAGCAGCAGCAAATGGGCTTGGCCTGAACTCATGACTGTTGGGGTTCAACTTGCCACCCATGTGGCTGGGAACTCCGCTGATGCGCCTGTTGTAGCCCTGGTCAACGCTGTTGGCCGGGCCAGTTGGAGGAGCGCGCATCTCCTGGCCTGAAATGTGTGGTTGATGAGGCACAGGAGGTTGCGAGTACTTCTGCTGCTCAACATTGCGGAGTCTCTGTGCAAGGGAACCCGGCTGTTGTTGCAAGTGTTGCTGCCCGCCTCGGTTGTTTCGATATTGCTGCTGATGGTAGGGCTGCTGGGGAAATTGTTGACGAGCTCCAGGATGCCTGTTTTGACCACCAGCGGGAGGAGTGGCCTGCTGAGGACCCGTCGCAGGGCGCGAGGCCTTCGATTCACTCGGGGTAGCAGTGGTGCTCGCAGCTGCAGGTGTGCTCTGCCCAGACGTCTTGGGTTGGGCCTCTTTCGACGGGCTAACCTTGTCCTTTGATTCCGCTTTAGCTTTGGCGACCTCTTCAGCGTTCTTCATGGCCTTGGCCTGGATCTCCTTCTGTTTGACTGGGTCCTTGGCGATGATGGACACGAGGTCGTTCGGCACTGGTGTAGAGAGCTTGAAGGAGTTGGCAAATTTCTTCAGTTCGGTCAATTTGACTTCCTTGTCAGCCTTGGCCTTGTTGCTCCGGGCCTTCTCGGCATTCTGGCGCTGTTGGCTTGCGAACGTCTTGAATTCCTTCAGAACATCATGTTCAACGGTTGAAGTTGCACTGGGCGTGCCTTCATTGCGGGCGGCAACGGAGTTGCGCAGGGGGGTACCGGCTTTTTCGACAGGCTTGGCATCAGGTGCCTTGGCGCTAGTGGGCTTAGAGTCAGACGGGGTTGCATCTCCAGATTTCGCATCTGCCGCAGGTTTCTGTGCATCAGCCTTGGGAGCAGCACCGCCTTTGTTGGAGTCAGGAACTTGAGACTTCGACTCTTCTGCAGCAGGAACCGGAGTTGGGACCGGCGCGGGGCTTGGCTGCTTCTTGGGAGGCGCCTTGATTTGCGAGGAAATGATCGCCGGATCGACGGGAGCTCCCTTGACGGTGGACTGGCCCGTCGGCGCTCTTTTCGCAGGAGGCGTGTACTTGTTTTCCCTTCCAGATAGCGGGGGGAAGTCCTGGCGTCGGACACCGCTGTATCTATCACGTTGTTAGCTACAGGGACGACGAAGTGGAGCAAAGGAGAACTTACTTATCCTCTTCGTTTTCGCCCTGATCCTCTCCACCTCCACCAACAAAATCCATCACACGTTCCTCAGCCACATGAGCAGTAGTAGGGGCGCTGCGCTCGATTTCTCTAGCCTTCTTCTCCGCAGCGGCTATGCGCTCTCGATACTGGGGGTGATTCTTGTTGATGGCGGTGGTGTAGATGTTCTCGTCGTAGTCGGTCTTGAGGCCAAACAATCTCTCATTTTCCGCAAACTGATCCCAGCCCCCGCTGTTGGTGGTCTTCTCCAAGGCACCATTGTTGATGCTGTCGTTTGAATCGGGGACCCATGGCTGAAGCACCCTTTCGTTACCGAACCGGCTGTTGGAAATGGCAGTATCGGTTCGGAACGAGTTTCGGTTTCCTGCTCGGGGTCACATTAGGTATTTTCGATTACAATACACAGCTAGCAACTTACCGTTCTGGGTCTTGCCACCAGCACCACCACCGGCTATTCCATCCTTCTTTGGAAGGGGCATTTCGGGACAATCCTATCAATGCACGACTTATCAAATGAGTGTCAAAATTGGGTTGTCGTCTCCGTCACCATACAGATGACAACTAGTACGGCCGTTGGTTGCGATATTAGATGGGGCGAAGGCTCGTGAGGTTTCGCAAACGCAGCGCGCTATTCAAGTCTGAGAAAGGACATGTTAGGACCGGCGCTGAGCGGGTGTGTTGTGTGTATACTGAAGGGCAGGTCCGGAATGCGGGAGGGAAGGCCACGTCTGGGGAAAGTGCATGACGTGACGCCGAAAAGCGAAGCGGAAAAAGAAAAGGAATATGGGTGCCGGGGAGCAATGGTTCATGAGGGGCGAAGCAAAGAAACGAGGAAAGTGCTGCATTTCGAGGCGACCAAGTAGGACTTACCCTGTGAGACTGGCTGGCGGTGCTCGTGTGACAAAGGACGACGGTATCGGGACCGATCAAGGGATGATCAGGAAGTGAGGGTAGACGAGAGACTGGGATGCCAGTGGATGGCTATGGGCTGTGCGAAAATGTCAGTGCCTGCATCGACATGCAACAGCGCATTCAACAACGAAGTGAAATTTGGTGAATTCAGATCTGGCTCAGGGGCGGACAAGACGCAGCAAACGCAGACGCTGGACAAAAGGGTCCAAAAGATGGGGCGGGTCGAAGAGCCCCCCAGCTGCGACTGGCGAGGAAACGGGGCGAGGGAGGATAGGCGAGGACAAACGGGGGGGGGGGCTGCGATTTACCTCTTTTCGGGGACGAAGGAGGATGGTCTCAGGAGGTTCGTCCAGCTCGGCGCTGCTACGATTGCCTCGTAATGGGTCACAAGGGCATGGAGCGGCTGAGGTTGAGCCGAGTCGTGGGGAGGAGGAGAGGGAGAGTAGAGGGACGAGAGGACGAGGTTCAGCAGTGGAGGAGGTAGGTGGAGGTGGTGATGGAGACTTTGTTTTCTCCAATAGACAGGTACTCTGTGGCTTCCGCTTCCGCTTCCACTACTGCTTCTGGAGCCCCGTTCCCTTGGCCATTCCACCACCTTGGCACCAAGGGACAAAGCAAAAAAAAGAGAAAAAGGTGTGGTGGGTGCTTGCTGGCGGCCGCTGGCTGCCGCTGGGCGCCCGACTTCCACGCCCGCGCCAGTGGTGCCCGCGCCTCAACACCCTGTAGCTGTAGGCTTAGGTGGGGTCAACAGCGTGCTGAACAGCAGTCATTGCAGCATCATTGACAGCGCTCCGTCGCCGAGCCTCACCTCCAAACACTGCCAACGCCCGCCTCCCAGCAAATTGAACCACTGCACGGCCACATTGAGCAAAGGGCAAAATCCACCCGCGACATGTGTCACACAGTACAACAAAGTTGCCTCCAAACTGTCCCTCAGGCTCTGGCCTATCGGCAGTTCGATCAACCCGCTGCAACCACGCTGCCAAACTGATCAACATGCCTGCCGTCTGCCGAGAATACACTGTGCCAAACTGTCTCGGCCCAGCAACTGTCTCCTGTCCCCTGGCGCCGATACCCTAGTTCATTACCCGCAAACCCCAGACGTCCCATGTTAGGGAAGCTGCCCGGAACCTTTACCGTGCCTTAATGAACAGCGCGTGTTGTCAACGTGGTTGGAGCAGGGGCTACAGAGCATTGTCACGGGGACGTGACATCTGGTGTCACCGCGGCAAGTCACGGATACGAGACTGGCGTTGCAAACGCAGTGTGGTTTGCATACGAGCGAGACAAATTTCGTTCCTGTGATTGCCTGGGTGATCTTTAATAGGGTCGGATAGAAAGGGACTGATAGCCCAGAACGTGAGGCGGCCGGCGATTCAATCCCATGACCACTAGCCACCAATTGAATATTATGATGGCCAAAAGAAAACTTGACCGCACAGTGCTCCAACATCAAACACAGTGATGTAGTTGGTAGGGAGATTGCCGCACTCGAACAATCCAAATAAAACAAGCCCCTGCCTGTTCCAGTTTTGGGGTCAAACATTCACGCCAACTCCACAATTGACAACATGGGGCTACTGCGCATTTCAATTAACAGCATCAGGAATGTCATTGACAAGCAAGGAACAAGCGGGAAAGGACACATTAACGTGGACCAAAAGATTTCTACTACAAGTATTCACAAAGAGGACATCCCCTCCACCCCGTCTAGACGACTCTGACTGTTGATACAAGCTTTTTCGCCTCTTGAGCCCCCATCTATACCTTAAGACCAAGCTCCTCAGCATAGGGGAGCACGAAGAGGTCACCGACGGAAGAGACGGTAGCCTTGCCGTCGAGAAGAGTCTGGGCGGTCTGCAAATTGAGTTAGCACTGTGCGAATTGAATGAAATGACGATGAAGTGATGTCTTACCGCCTTGAGCTTGTCAGCAGTAACGCCGCTGATGGCCTGGGCGAGGCTGGCGGCCTCGTAGACCTGGCCATTGTTGACAAGACCAGAGCCGGCCAAGAGGGTGCTGGATTGCCTGGTGGAAGCCTCGTCAAGGGCAGCGAACTTAGCGTTGGCAATAGCCTTGGTCACATCCTCCTTGCTGACGGAACCCGCAGCGATGCTCTTGAGGGCCTTAACGGTCTCCTCAGCACCCTTGCGGACAGAGGCAGCGGGGCCAGAGATCTGGACAGCCAGGAGACCAGCATCAGAGTAGGTAAGGTTCGAGGTCGAGATGGAGAGGCCAGAAGTACCGGCAGCAGCCTTGGAGAGAAGGCTGAAGCCAGAGGACCACTTGATGCTAGACTGGCCGCCGAGGAGCGAAGCAAGGACGGCAATCTCGGCCTTGGCGGAGCTGTAGCTGGAGCCAGGGAAGGCGATGACAACCGAGTTTCCAGAGGTGTGGCTGGTTCGCTGCTCACCACCGTAGTACTTGCTGGCCTCGGTCTTGAGGGACTGGCCGCTTCGGGGAGCAGCGGGGACATCCTTGAAGAACTGGCTGATCCACTTGTCGAGGCTGGCGGGGGAGGCGCCATCGGCAACAACGGCGATGTTGGGCTTGGAGTAAACGACGTCGGCGTAACCAGCAATGTACTCCTCGTTCAGGTACTTCTGGAAGGGAGTCGAGGAGGCAGGGTACAGGGAGGAACCGAGACCAGAGTGGAAAGCGACGGCGTGGGCGTTGTCGAGTGCAATGGCGGAGGCATTGGCGCTGAGGGCAGCCTGCTTGAGGCTGAGAACGGGCTCGACCTCCTCGTGGAGTTCGTGGGCTGGCAATGTCGTTAAATCTCAGATGCACAAGACGTTTCGATGGCGCATTCACTCACTGGTATACTTGGTCTGGGTGATGACTTCGGCGAGGAGCTCGGCGAAGTAGGGCAGATCCTCACGGAGGAAGTTGGCCTCGACAACAACGGCCTCGCGGGTATGGGAGGAGGCCAATTGACCACCAAGCAGCTCAGACTCACGGGTGATGCGGAGGGCAGATCGTCGCTGGGTGTTCTATATGGGACCGGCAAATTAGCTCAAGCCCGAAGGTCCTCCATTTTGAGATTCCTCACCTTGAAAGCGAACTCCTCGAGGCCGACAGTCAGGCCGGGCAGAGGCTGGTATCGGGTACCAGCCTTGGCAACAATCGCAAGCTTGGTGGTCGGTCCGTGGGCATCCCGTGAGGCGACCTTGAGGCCAGTCACATCCGAGGTCTCGTACGATGAAGTCGATGCAGCGGCGGCAAAGGTTCGTCGCTGGACGCTGCAAGACCGACGAGCGGCCTGCTGCGCAGTTCTCGCGAGGGACGATCTCGAGATCATTGTCGAGGGTGATGGCGTAGGCAATTGGCAATCCTTCGGCCGTCGGGATGAAGCAATTGATCTCCAAAAGAAGTGCCTCGTCGAAAAGCTCCCGTCTAATTTTCGGCAACAGGGATGTCACGTGATATTGTCCCGGTCATCCATATTGGCCCGCTTTTTTTTCTGATGCTTGGTCAAAGAAAAGGCCAATTGCTTATTGGATGAGGAGAATCCCGAAACTCTTTGCCAGAGAAGGAGCCTTCGCCAAGCAAGTGCACATTGGGTGGGGGGCGGAAGGAAGAACTTCGGCCCGAACCTGGTCAGAACTGCTCTGGCGGTGGCTGCGGGAAAATTACCACAGGGCTGGTGTAATATTTTAACACTGTCTCTAACTCAAACCACAGTAACCGTGCCAAACTAATTCAAAATCAACATCTCAGTTATGCGCTGTAACAAATATGTTAGCGCTCACGGTTTGTACAGAATAATTGGGGGGGAGGGGTTCATTTCTTTTTGTTGTTTTTTTTGCCCGTCTAAATCCTAGTTTCCTCATACTTGTAGACGCTCGAAAGAGTTTGCGGTAATCATGGTGAAGCTCAACTTTAATTGGGCTCTGGGGATGAACTTCTTACTGAGATACTCAGTGGGCTTAGCCTTTTGGCGCTACCCCATCAGCATGTGCGTATGTGCCGCCATAGAAAAACCTCACCCCACCTTACCAGCTTCACTTACACCCAGAAAATACAGCCAAAAAAATTGTCGATTGCGCCGTGGTCCTCCATCAACGCCAACGCGCTCACTCCACGACACAGTATTTCTCCCTGCCACCTTACCACCACCACTTCTACCACCTAGGCTCTGCACACCCTTTGCCACCGAATTACGATCGTGAAATTTACTGCCCTTGGGGAGGTCAATGACTGCTCTGTAGCAATTGCGGCAGCTCCAGAGATAGTGAGAGGATCTCTAGGAGCCGAGCAATGCTCATTGTGAGTCAGGGATTCCGACGACAACGCGCACCACAGCGTCGCTGACTGGCTCACCCTCGCAGACAAAACACGCCGCTGAGCTTTGTGCTCTGCTGGTAAATGACCTGTATGGCGAACTCCCCTCGGTAAGATGCGTCCCTTTTCTCCTTCTGCTACGGAAGGAGCCGTGACATCCCTGGGATCGCGGGGCTGACCCGATCGTCGCGAACCAGCGAATTTTAATTGCACTGCTCACAAAGGGCCGCTCAACGATTGCGCAACTTGTACAGCACACTGCGCTTACTCCGCGACACCTTCGAAACGGCCTTGGCGTCTTGATTCAGCAAAATTTGCTCTACCACTCCACGAACCCCGACAATAAACTAACGCACTACGAAGCTAATCCTGATGCTTGCTACAATCTTGTACGATCAGGCAAAATTCTCGAAATCATCGATCGCCAATATGGAACCGCAGAGCGCGAGTTAATTCAGACCCTCATGCTCTTGGGGCATGCCAGGATCGGTGATCTTTCGCAAGCTTTTGGGTCACGAGCTCCCAAAGTTAACGGGCACACAAATGGGGACCATGGTTCCCACAACGGCCTGATCAAATCTGAGAATCATCTGAACTCTGTTCTCGGTCGCCTTTTGCGGGCAGAAATCATTGAGACGGTGCGAGCCGAGAGCTTTCGCAATCCTAACGATGTCTTCCGAGAGATTTCAGATGATGTATTAAAAGCAGGTCCCGGGGAGAAATCTACGAAGAACAAGGGAGAAGCCCAGCGCCAAATCATGGAACGATATCGAACTTTCCGCGACCAGGGCAAGGTGTTGAAGCGACAGCTTGACAGCATGGGGGGCGTCGGTTTGAAAAGACGAAAACTTGAAAATGGCCGAGCTCAAAACGGGTATTCTTACGACGATGATGCGCCAAACCTCAACGTAAGCCTTGATTATCGCTTGCGTCCGGAATTGAGCTAACAATAACCCAGCCCAATGTGATCGTGAGGCTCAATCACGAAAAGTGCCTAGTCGAGTTGCGCAATGAGCGCTTGGTCAACTTTGCCGCTGATGTCCTAGGAGAAGTTACTGGGGAAGTCTACCGTACAGTCCTTGACCTAATCACAGCCGATTTCTCGAGATGCCGGCCCGATGCTCTTCTCGACGACGATGCGCCCGTTCAACAGACAGCGGTCACGACTCTGGATATTATCGAACACCTAGATGACTCAATTAATGTGCAGGCTGGGATCGGGAAGGCTGCCAAAGAAAAAATTGACCTCGAGAGCGCCGAGAAGATCAGGGAGGTGCCGCCGGATGATGATTATGATTCTGACGATTCCGATGCGGCTCCTCCAGGACGCCGTCCTGTCGTTAGGGCGTTTGACATTGATGAGGATGACGTCGAAAATGGTGACGAGGATGACCACAAGCAAAATGGAACCAATGGCGAACGGGAAACCAAGGTGAAATTTGAGGGCGAAGCTGCTCCTGAGAAGAGCCGCGCCAGCCTAATGCGCCAACACCTGCTCCTCTTGGCCGAGAGCAAATACCGGTTCATCCGTCACTGTGGTACACATGGGCGCGGCCAATGGACTGTTGATTTTAATCAGCTCCTGGAACGACTGCGAGAAACAGAATTAGATGCGATGATTGAGCAATCGCATGGCCGACATGGACTACGTTTGACACGGATTTTGCGCGAAAAGGGCAAGCTCGACGAAAAGATGCTTCCTTCTGTCGCACTCATGAAAAAGTCAGAGGTCCAAAGCAAAATGCTCACGATGCAGATGGCCGGTGTCGTTGACGTACAGGAGGTCCCTAAGGACAACAGCCGTCTGGCCAACAGAACCCTGTTCTTTTGGTATTTTGACAAGGAACGCACGCAGAACCAGGCCTTGGATGATATTTACAAGGCTATGCTGAGATGTCTTCAGACGCTTCAGGTGGAACGCCACAAAGAACGAAATATCCTGTCATTTGTGGAGCGAAAGGACGTCCAGGGCAAGGAAGAGGAGGTGATGACGACAGAACACTACAACAAGTACAATGCCCATTTGATGGTACAGGAAAAGCTCCTTGGCCAAGTAATGAGATTGGATGAATTAGTTTCTGTACTGAGGGATTACTAAAAGTTATTTATAAGAAATGACAAGGCTTAGTGAGGAGAGGGGCAGGCGGAAATTCAAGTTATTGCCCCATGGTTGCTCATCAGGAACACCAGACTGTGAAGGGAAGGGGGGGTTCAGTTAGCATCACCACTGTTTATGAATTATCATTCCCACCAACTGTTTTAACGAGGATCCAGACCCGTGCGTCATGCTCTTCGCTGTATACCAGACACATGATGCGCCTCGTTTCAACATCTCTGCGTTATGCATTCCCAATCGCTCGAGTTTCGTGATGGACCATACAAAGGACCATGCATGTGTGCATGTATCCCAATTGGACAATCGGCTCACGCCGACCAGACCCGCCCAGTTATAGACTATATGTTGTGGCTACACATCTGAGTTCTAGCCAATCCTAGCACAAGATTCCATCAAACCCCGACAACTATTCGGTTTGTCCATCGTATGCGTATCAACGTTTTGGTGAGCGGCAGAGAATTTTTATTATTCTGCAAAGATACCACAAATGCCCATCGTATATCTGCCTCTAGTCCAGCGGGTGGTCCCATCCACAAAGCAAAGAGGTTTTGCATTTGGTCTAAAAGTTGGAATTGAACATTAACTGCCGGCGAATCAAGGAGTATTGTTGTGTCGTAAGGTTTACAGCGGAAATTTTACAGCTCATCAACACAGCGCTTAAATGATTGTCATTCCGAGGGTTTGGATAAGAACACGCACCTCAGTATTTTCGCCAAAAGAAACAAGCATCATATCTAAATAGCATATTTACCCAAGAATGATGTCTCAGCCTCTTCTAGTCTCATTTTTCCCTTTAGATACTGTAGAGGCTTAGTTATGATCAATGCTGTGTAGTCGCCATGGCAAGGCACCTCGGTGGTGCCCACTCAAGGGTTGGAGTATACGTTCGACCCAACTTTGAGCCATTTATAATTTGGCAGCTCGCAATACGTCTGACCTCTCTGAGCGGGAGGCATGCCTTAGTGTGAGACCGCTTTTATTGAACTTTGGTAATTTTGAGCTTAGCTTGGTCCGCTTTCCCAGTTATCCGCTATTGCGTTAAATATCCCGCGTGGGATGAATTCTAGGTTGGGGTCTATTACTGATAATAGATGGAACGAGCGAGGGTGGCTAGTCAATCCACAATTTCAACTTGCTTTTCCACCAAATGCAGAAAGCTCGGAGGGAAAGAAAAAAGAAAAAAGAGAGAAAGTGAGACAGAGAAAAAAAAACACCCCGACTCAATAAACTTCATCACGAAACCACCAGAGATGTGGATTGCCCAAAATAAACCTTACTAGTTGGCGTTGGCAACGTGGCTGTTCAGGGTAGAACAGTTGAGGATCATGGTGCCAGACACAAGGTTGATGAGATGGGGCGATGGGACCCCCACTATTAGAGACGCCTGGTTAAATGGATACTAAAATCAAGGTGTGGGATTGGCCGGAAACGCCCTCGCGCAGTGCTTTGAAGACCTTTAGCGGGAGCGGGGTGCGACGCTGGGAACGCCCGGCGCACCTTTCCGACCGACGTCGGTCGATTGGGGAGCCGATTTTTTTTTTACAAAATTTCTAGAAATCTTGCGACAAGCTCTCCTGCGCTCTCACTCTCTTGCATTGTCCATCCTCCCTTCTTCCCGAGTCTCCCAAGCCCTCAACTCGTTCAAAATGTCTCCCCCCGTCGCATCTGGCCGAGAGAAGGAGTCCGGTTTGGCCCGAGTGTTGGGCTCTGGTACGTGGTTTTCCTGCCCGCATTTTCGTCACCATTGCCCTCGACGGCGCACAAGATTTCAACCAAATCGCTGACCGACTCAACAGGTTCTGCTGGTATCGCCGAGCTGGCCGTTTTCCACCCCGTACGAACTCCCCCAAAACCGTCGTTGAGCCTCCAATGGCATCCAGCGCCTTCATGAGACGCCTGCTGACTTTCCATCCAAGGTGGACACTATCGCCAAGCGATTGATGAGCAACCAGACTCGCGTAGGCCACGCCTCCGATTGATCATGAGGGAGCCCGCCCACTAACGCTGTTTGACAATAGATTGCCAATGCCTCCCAATTGAACCAGGTCATCTTCAAGGACAAGGCCGGCGCTCCCGCCGGAAGGAAGTTTGTTTCTCTCTTCCCCGGTCTGGGTTACGCCGCCGGATACAAGGTCCTCCAGCGAATTTACAAGTACGGTGGTCAGCCCGTGGCCCGAGACTTCCTAGCCAAGAACTATGGCAAAGACTTCGAGGGTGCCTTTGGCAAGAAGACCGGCAAGGCCATTATGCACTCTACCGCTGGCAGGTGAATATTCACATCAAGCCCTCAAACCTCTGAAAGAAGGGCTCGCTGACCATGGATAGTCTGATCGGTATTGGCGAGATTGTCCTCCTCCCTCTTGACGTCCTCAAGATTAAGCGACAGACAAACCCCGAGGCCTTCAAGGGCCGTGGCGTCTTCAAGATTGTCGCTGACGAGGGCTTCGGCCTGTACCGTGGTTGGGGATGGACTGCTGCCCGTAATGCTCCTGGTTCCTTCGCGGTATGCTCCAACACTCGCCACCTCCCCGCCTGAAGATTTGCACAACTGACATTTTGATAGCTGTTCGGTGGTTCTGCTTTTGCCAAGGAGTACCTGTTCCACCTCGAGGACTACAACAAGGCCAGCTGGTTCCAGAACTTTATTGCTTCTATTGCTGGTGCCTCTGCCTCGCTCGTCGTCTCTGCTCCTCTCGATGTCATCAAGACCCGAATCCAGAACCGCAACTTTGACAACCCCGAGAGCGGTTTCCGAATTCTGAGCAACATGGCTAAGAACGAGGGCTTTGGCAGCTTCTTTAAGGGCCTTGTCCCCAAGGTACGTAGCTATGAGCGGCTCAATGGCCGACCCATCCTCTGCTCTGTTGCCAGTCCCCCCACATGACGGACATGACGCTAATTAATTCGTCTCTCACAGCTGCTCATGACTGGCCCTAAGCTCGTCTTCTCATTCTGGCTCGCCCAGACCCTGATTCCCGCCTTCGATGCTGCTTTCAGCAAGTAATGTTTTGATTTCCTGGGATCTGGCGACTTAAAATAAAAACTAGAGGGCCTATGGGAGACCCGGGCAGTGGGAGTTTTAGATGTGCACGAGATTTATGTGTGGGGAGGTTTAGGATAGAACTGCCGGCATGGAAAAAGGCGCCACGACGGCGGATGATAGCTCGCAACTCTGTATAATTAAGCGATTTGTTTTGACCTTAATTCCGCCCATCACGAGCATTTCCGAGCGTCCCCAAGTGCCTGCAGTAGCAGTGGCTGCCAAGGGGCAGGCATCCTGCGGATAATCTGCGAAAGATGCTGCGTGCTGGCACTGCAGTCGCTGTAGTCACAATGTTTTGTGGCGTGACTTGCTGTGTTGTGGCCTCGTCATTCGTGGACCAGGACCCGTCCACCGACCGGGATGCCAATGAAGGAGCCCATAGCGTTGTGCTACTTGTTGGTCGTTTCGGTGGTGCAGGCACGCCTCGGAAGGGCTGTGACATTTGATTGGATGGCTGATGTCGTTAGAGGCGGCCATGCCCTCGAGAGGTCGGCAAAGTTTATTGTTGTGACATCAGCAAGCGCCATGACAATGACAACATGTGCTAGAAAAAGGGCGAAGAAAATAATTGAAAAAAAAAAGGAATGAAAAAGTAACAAAGAGAACACCTCGCACGACTGGTGCCAATGTTCCATATAATTTTACGGCAGCTTTATTATTATTATTATTATTTTTATTTTTCATATGCCCATTTCTGTCTCCAAGTCTCGACCATCCGTCTCTTAGGAGCAAAACAGGGCTGCATGGTAGCGAAGTGGGTCGGCGGCAGCGTCTCTACGGATTCGAGGCGATTCAGGGAGTGTTGCTCGGCAACGGGCGACAATAAACCAGCTAGCGGTGCCGGGCCCGATGTAATGTCTTCAAAGCATCGCTTGCCCCCCAACAATGCAACCACCTCATCGACTCTAATTCAAAAGCCTTGATTCCCACTTCCCATCTCACGACCTCGCCCTTTGCTTCCTAGTTCATCATAATCATTTGCGCTCCTTTCTAGCGTGGCTGCGGCGCCGTCCGCATTCTTCATATCCGGTTTCCATTCCTCACACAACGCACACCAGCTGCCAACATGTCAACCTCGGAGCGAGACAGTCGAGACGGCGACTATGCTTTGAGACACGCACACTCTTCTACATCTGAGCAGAGCCTCCGGGCTCTCGTTCCCATGTTCGTCACCTTCACCTTCCAAAATGCCTTTCTTACGTCGACTGACCGCAAAAAACAGGTGGGACAGCTCTGATCCCGAACGATGCCCACCGCCACTCCCCCTCAACCCAACTTCCCCCAAGAGCTTCAGCTCAAGAGCTGGAACATCTAGTGCCATCCAATCTGCGCATGCTGCGCTGAGTGAGCGCGCCCGCGAGAGTGCCGTAGTCAAGCAGAGCCCACACCGCCGGATGCAGTCGCTCCAACCCACATCTGTCAGGGATATGAGCTTCATGATCGAGCACAGCTCTGGCGGGGGCAGCGGCAACATCTCTCCCTCGAGATCACCCGACAAATTCCACCGTCCAGAGACTCCCATCCGAGCCAGAGATGAGAGCCGATACACCGATAGAGAGTCTTCGACTGGTTCACCGACTCCAGGACCAAGTTTGACACCCATCGTCAGACCAATCGTGCGACGACCCCCTCCCCAGAGCATCCTGGGCGAGAACACACCTCCTCAGTCGTCAACAATGCTGGCCCTACAGAACATGAGCAGCCTCAGCTCGAGCCCGGTCCAATCTCAATCCCTACCCCAACCACAACCTCAAAACAAGGAGCCCGAGACTCCTCTGTCCAATGTCACCAACAACGGATCAGCCTTGGTCAGGCACCCGCAGTCCCTCGATCAGCTCTCAAACCAAATCCTCAGCCTCACAAACATCGCAACATCTCTGCAGAAGGAGATGGCGCAGCTCAGTCGCAGGAGCAGAGATAATGCAACTGACCTTCTGAGCTTGAAAGAGGCTACAAACACTAGAGACGAGGATATCCGAAAGAGCTTGAGGGAGCTCATCCACACCGGCCCCACAGACCGACTATCATCTCGAGATCCTTTCGGAGGGTACTACCTTGACAACAAGCCTCACAATGTCTCTCCCAATAATACCCGCTCTGCATTCCATCTTCCCAGAATTCCTTCCCCCAAGAGCTTCTCAGACACAATTGATCGTGGCTCAATTAGCACCCCTTCCCTTGCTGGATCCGAAGCTCCTGCCTCTGTGGCTCTGCTGGAAAGAATCATTCGGGAGATGGGCACGAAGGAGGGTCAAGAGTCTTTGCTTGGTAGACTCATCGACGTCTCCAACAAACTCTCTGGAATGGCAACTGCCGCCAAGGTGGACGAGCTCGTGGAGCAAATAAAAAGCCAATCCGAGCAGGCTATTGTTTTGAATGATGGCGGAAGATCACGAAACATGAGTTTCGATGATGAATCGTCAAGCCAGACGACTTCCCCCTCCCGCTCAAGGAGTGGACCTGTACTGCAGCGTGTGGAACACCTCATGAGGTCGGACTCTCGACGCAACTCGGAACCTTCGCAAGGTCGCAGTGCTGGCCTTCTCAATGACGACCTCATCAACATCATTCGCTCCGTCAAGGACAGCGTTGCTCAGGGTGGTGGTCTCACGGCTGAGGTGAAGGCTCTTGTTCGAGAGCTCCGGGGCGAGGTGCTTGGCATGGGCCGCGAACTGGGACGCAGGCTTGAGCAAGCTGCCACTCGCACACCAGTTGATGATCAAGAGACCCCTAGCAAGGATGACGTGGCTCGTGTCATTGATGAAGGACTTGAACAAATGAAAGACCAGCTCAACCATGTCCTGCGGGAGCACAGGCGTGCATCTGCCGCCTCCAGCAACACTCAGAAGACTGCCGTAGACTACCAGGAGATCTACAATGCTATGCGTGCGGCTCTCCAGGATAATGAGGCTAACCAGATGCCCGACCTCAGCCGAGAGGATGTCATCCAAGCAGTCAAGGATGCGTGGGAGAACTACAAGCCTGAGATCGAAGTTCAGCAGCTCGGTCTGGAGCGCGATGAAGTGCTGGACTGCCTAAAGGAAGGCCTTCGCCAGTATGCGCCGCGGGACGACCGGGCTCCTTCTGCGACCAGAGATGAGGTCTTTACCGCTGTCGTAGAAGGTCTGAGGCATTTCGTGCCTCCACAGGTTGACACTCCAGCTTCGTTGTCTCGAGACGAGATCATTGAGGCTGTCCGGGATTGTTTGGAGGAATTTGAATTTCCCGTGGCTGCTTCTGCCGTCGGTGGGAGCGAAATCACACACGACGATGTAGTTCATGCCGTTAGGGAGGGACTCCACGACCTTGACCTGGCCTCGAGCCGAGCTTTAATGCCCCCTCCGATGGGCGGTGATGACATTTCTGAACGGCTCAAAGAAATCACGGACTTGCTTCGCAGCGAGCTCAAGGTCGTTTCCGATGAGGCGAAGCAACATGCTGATGCTAGTGGCCGTGGCACCGAGCAGGTTCTTGATGCCACCAAAGATGGTCTGGAGAACCTTCGTCAGGCTATCGAGGCTTACGTTGATCGTGCTGCTGAGTCGGGTTTGCAGGAGGAGTTTATGGATGATGTGATTAAGTCATTGGAGGACTTCAAGGACGAAATGGCTGGCATGTTGACCAAATCCAACGAGGAGGCGCGAGGACAGCTTCAAGCTGAGCTTGAGGGTCTTCGCGAGGTGGTCAACAACTCTATGGTCCCTGCGCCTCCGCCGGCGCCCACTCAGTCGAACAACCACGAAATTCTGGAGGCATTGAACACTGGCTTCAACAACTTGCGGCAGGAGATTCTCCGACCGCGGGCCGAGACCAGCGAAATTCTTGATGCCCTCAACGACGGCCTCAACGACCTTCGGGCTGGAATGGATCGTGTTACCAACAAGCCAGCTGACCTCACAGCTAATGATGAGATTCTTGACGCTCTGAAGGTAGGCCTCGATTCCGTCCGCTCAGATCTTGAAAACATTCGCGACACCAACGACAAGGCCGTTGCAATCCTGGATGAGCCGTTAGAAACCACCAGCGGTGACGTTTTAGAGGCCCTCAAGAATGGTCTTGATAGCGTTCGTGCTGACATTGAAGCTCTCCGGGAGAGCACACTGGAGAAAGCTGTTGCAACCGTGGGGCCCACTGACAACAACGAAATCTTGGATGCCCTCAAGGATGGCCTTGATGCTCTCCGCTCAGACATCGAAGGATTAAGGGAGGCTGATGAGAAGGCCGTGGCTCCGATTCCTGAGTCGTCCTCCAACGACGAGATTTTGGATGCTCTTAGAAACGGCCTCGAGTCTGTTCGTTCAGACATTGAAGCTCTCCGAGACAGTAACAATGAACGTGCTGTTGCTGCTGTGGACTCCACACCGGAATACTCGGACGAAAAAATCTTGGATGCTCTCAAGTCAGGCCTTGATTCAGTTCGCTCAGACATCGAGTCTCTCCGTGACAGCAATAATGAACGAGCTCTTGCTACTATCCCGACCGAGGAAGATGCTGATAAGGCCCTGGTTCCTGCTGATATGCTCAAGCAGGATGACATCAAGATTTTGGAAACCTTGATCACCGATCTTCGTACCAAGGTTGATGGAATGGAGCCCGAGGGCGAAAGCATTCAGAAGGATGACCTGACGCGCATGGAGGAGATGATCCGCAATGTCCAGACTGCTGTTGAGGAGCTAAGCTCCCGCGAACCTCAAGCAGCTGCTCCCCCTGCTGAGACTGCTGTCGCGCCTTCCGTTGACAAGGAGGACCTCACTCGCATGGAGGAGATGATCCGTAATATTCGGGACACTGTTGAGGAGCTCAGCTCACGCGAGCCTGTTGCTGCCGCCCGTGCTCTGCCTTCTGATGCTGAAGGCGATGCTGAAGCCTCGCCCTCGGCTGGCAAGGACCTCACTCACTTCGAAGAAATGATCCGTAACATCCGCGACACAGTGGGTGAGCTGAGCTCCCGAGAACCCACCACTCTTACACGTACTGTTGATGCGGAGGGCATGCCTGTCAGTGTAAACGGTGAAGATGCCGCCTCTAAGGATGATGTTCAAGCTATTGAAACCATCCTCCGGAACACGAAAGGTCGGCTTGACGATCTCATTGATGGCGAGAGCGCTGTTCGCAAGGAGCATCTTGATAACATTGAGACCCTGCTTTTGGAGACACGCGAGTCAATGGGCTCACTGAACACCACCCTCGAAACGGTCCCTCGCAAAGAGGAGATCTCCAGCCTGGAGGCTCTCGTTACACAGATCACAGCTGGTCTTGAGGAGATCAAGGAACGTGCGATCAAGGAGAGTGAAAACCCAGAAAGGGTTTCCAAGTCCGACGTTGATACTGTCGAGGCTGCCGTCCTCGAACTCAAGACTTCCCTCGAAGGTGTGGCTGGCACAGACTTTGCTACCTTTGCAAGCAAGGACGATATCTCAGGTCTTGAGACCATCGTCAAGACGTTTGAAGAGAAGCTTGATACCTCCGTCGACTCGACTACCAAGGCCGTCGCAGTTCGTGATGAGGCAATGACAGGTGTCGGTGAGCGTGTTGAGAGCCTTGAGACCATCGTCAAGGGATTCGAGGAGAAGCTGCAAAGCACCGTCGAATCAAGCACTCAGGCTGTTGCGGTCCGGGACGAAGCCATGACCGGCGTTGGCGAGCGTGTTGAAAGCCTCGAGACGGTCGTCAAGTCTTTTGAGGAGAAATTGGACAGCTCAGTGGAATCATCCAACAAGGCTGTGGCAGTGCGTGATGAGGAAATGACAACCGTCGGAGAGCGTGTTAGCGAGGTCAAGACCTTCCTCGAAGAGTTCCAAGAAGCTCTCAAATCCAAGCTTGACGAGGGCGCCACCGGTGTCGAGGCCATTGGCAAACTTCTGGAATCTATGGGCGAGAAGATTGACAAGAACGAGACGATTGGTGATGATCTCAAAGACATGTTCGAAACAATGAAGTCCGAGTTCGAGGACTCCAAGGCCGTCATTTCTGGTGTCAAGGTCGAATCCAATGAGAAGATGGCAGAGGCAACAGTGAAGTTTGAGGAAGCCACCACCGTTCTTAGCACCAAGATTGAAGACAAGATTGGTGAGGTGATTGCCAAATACGACGAGCTCCAGACTATGCTTGACGAGAAGAGCAAGATCACAGAGGCTCACGTTGCCTCTTCAGACGCTGCTGTTGTTGGGACGAAGGCTGTCACTGATGAGCTCAAGCTTCTCATTGACACTCTTGGCTCCACTGTCACCGATTCTTTGGAGAAGATGGAGGAGGCATCTAAGACTGTTTTCACTACCGTCGAGGACCTTGTGACAAAGACCGACGAGAACCACGTCGAGAACAAGACCGAACACGAGCAAACCCGTGAGAAGATTTCCGAGGCCCTATCCGCTGTTGAGGGTCTAAAGGGAGAAGCTGGCGAGTTTCAACCCAAGGTTCTCGAGGCCGTCAAGGATATTCTCGTTCTTGCTGGAGAACACTTTGAACACTCCAAGACGTTCACTGCTGATGTTCAGGACAAAATTCCAGATGAACTGAAGCTGCTCCTCCCTCCTGAGAAGTACGACAACACTCAAGCCCACGAGAAGCTCGACAAACTTGCAGAGGAGCTTCCTGGGCTGAAGTATGATGACGCCGAAATCAAGGAGAAGCTTGAGAAGCTCATGGATCAGCTCATCGAGCAGAAGTACGATGACAGTGAGATTCGTGAGAAGCTTGAAAAGCTGGTTGAGCACATCACGGAGCAGAAGTACGATGACAGTGAGATTCGGGAGAAGCTCGACAAGCTTGTCGAACACGTCACAGAGCAAAAGTACGACGACAGCGAAGTTCAACAAAAGCTCATCAAAATCATTGATGAGAAGTACGATGACAGCGAAGTTCGCGAAAAGCTTGATAAGCTCGCTGAGCAGCTTCTTGACCAGAAATACGACGATGCTCCTGTTCACGAGAAGCTGGGCCAGATTATCGATCAAAAGTACGATGATACTGAGGTTCGCGAGAAATTGGACACCATCGTATCTCACAAGTACGATGACGCCGCCGTTCGCGAGAAGCTTGACGTGATTGTCGGTCACAAATACGACGACACCGAAGTCCGCGAGAAGCTTGAGCTGATCATCGCCGACAAGTATGACGACACAGTTATCCGTGACAAACTTGACTTGATCTATGCAGACAAGTATGATGACGCTGAGGTTCGCGAGAAGCTCGATGTGATCGTGAGCCACAAATACGATGACACTGAGATTCGCGAGAAGCTTGATGTCATCGTTGGTCACAAATACGATGACGCTGAAGTGCGCGAGAAGCTCGATACCATTGCATCTCACAAGTATGACGATGCCCAAGTGCGCGAGAAGCTCGATGTGATCGTCAGTCACAAATACGATGATGCTGAAATCCGCGAGAAGCTTGATACTATTGCATCTCACAAGTATGACGATGCCCAAGTGCGCGAGAAGCTCGACCTAATCGCTGGTCACAAATATGATGATGCTGAGGTTCTCGAGAGATTGGACATCATCATGTCTCACAAGTATGACGATAATCCGATCCGTGACAAGCTTGACCTCATCTATGACGACAAATACGACGATGCTCCTGTGCAAGAGAAGCTTGACAAGCTTGTTGAGCACACCAGCACCGCAGATCAAGCCTTCTCTCGCCTTGACACGCTCGACCAAGTCCATGCCTCTGTGGTCAAAACAGCTGCTGACATTGCTGAATTCCTGTCTAACCAGACCCAGCGCGTTACTCGGGAAAACGAGGACCGAGAGAAGACTCTGCAGGAAACAATCGTTGCTACTGAGCGCAAGCTTGTTGAAAAGGAGCAAGTCGAGGCTTCCGTACTGAGCCTTCGAGAGGAGGAGGAGAAGCTTCGTCAGAGTATCATGAGTCTTCGAGCTGAGCAGGAGAACTTGGTTCGACAAAGGACGAGACTCGCTGCTGACGTTTCTTCCCTTGAGACGGCTATGCGTCTGCGCAAGGAAGACTTGTACGATATGGAGACCCGAGCAGAGGGTCTGGAGCGCCGCATCCTGGAGGGAGTCATGGATCACTCCCGCGTGCTTCTGATGTCCAAGGCTAGCAAGGGCGGTGATGCAATGAGCCGCAAGCGTGTCAAGAAACCCGCCAACGACAACGATCCCGCTTCAACACCCAAGAAGCCCATAGTCGGCATGGCCCTGGCCCGACGAAGCATGGCTTCTCCCGCTCAGACAGGCAACGGGCGGAGAATCGTCTCGCTCAGCCAAATCAACAACAACGTCGCGACAACTGGCTTCAAAAGGAGCCAGAGCGTCAGAACCCCTGCTGGTCGTGGCGGAAAGGCCTACCGCAAGCGCAGCTGGGGCGGAGACGCTGAGAATGGACTCGGTGACGACAAGGAGAATGTAGATGTTGATGAGACTGTCGAGGAGCTTGATGAACAAGAGAACCGGCCGCCGATGGCGGGTGACGACGCCGCGGGTGACGAAGAGGTCGACGGCGAGACACTTCGCCGAACTAGCCGAGGAACGGTGATTACAAACAGCAACGATATGTATACGGAAACGGAAGGCGAATTGGCAGAGGGTGGTGCCGAGGGCGATGAATTGGCGGCCCAGGGAGAATAGAAACGGCGATAGATGACTGATTGATTACTGTTTTATATGCGAGGGAAAATCAGGAGTCTTTGACGAAGCATGCTTATGACATTGAGTCTGGATTCAGGTGTTTTGGTCATTGACGGTTGAGATTTTCAAGCCAGATTGGGCACGGGATACTGCTTGGCTTTTTTTTTTATCCTTTTTTCTTTTTCTGGTCGAGTCCTGTCTGGGTTTTGTGTAACTTATTTATTACATCATCATGTTTATGTGTGGTATTAGGATCGAAATGAGCATATCAACTTTCAACTACATCTGGATGTTTTCGTGTCATGTTCAAGAAACTACTGTTTTGTTGTCGGCGGTGAAGATGATATCTATCGATTAGCACGCTGAGGATGGAACCTAGCCATGTTTGCTGACAGGGGCGGCTTCTCAGAACTAACCTCTGTTTCGTTTTACTCCATTATTTTTGCCGGTAATCTCTTGTTCATTCATTGCTGGAATGCTGAAGGTTTTGATGCACTGTGGAATTTGCCTCGGCCAACCTTTTTCCCCGCAGGGAAGGATATACAACATCAAGTGCATTCCATCCATTCATCTACATACATGCTTGGTTGGTTGACGATGCGCCTCATCAGCGCTGAGACGTTGCAGCTGGATCCTATCTGCTCTTGGCCATGAGCCGTTGACTCCCAGCGGGTGCTTAGTTGAGTAGACTGTTGATTGAGTTGGGGGATGTGAATTCAGACCCTTGACCTCCTGAAATTCGGTCAAGAAAGAGGTGGCTTAGTTGATCTGGCTACAATATCGGTCTTGGTTATCAAGAGTCTTTTGTTGGGTTAGATATGTGGCTCCTACAACTATTCTGGCTACCCACTTTTTACTACATATATAGACACATTTTGCTTGTTGCAGTAAGGTACCTCTGGCATTATGGAGCAATAAGAGCGTAATTAGGTGAAACAAAGCTTAATACAGAATCAGCAATCAATGGTCAAGAAATCCCGTGGCAAGTCTTTGGGTGAGATATTGGACGGGTGACATCTGAGAAGTGCTGCAATATCTCCGTCTGAGTCAACAGGCGAAAAGTTAATGGTGCAAAAGCTTCACATTGTAAGCTTTACCTCAAACGGCATTGATAGCACAATGAAATACCTTGCTGGCCGCAAAATCATGAAAAAAAGTCTGAGTGACCTTCAAGATGGAAAACGGGTTTTCTTTTCTTTCTTGTTCACTGTGGCTACCACCATCGAGTTCGACCCTGCAAATTCTGTTTCAAGCGACTTTTCCAGCTTTGCTTGCCATCATCATTCATTCGCCATGGACAGCTCTACTGGCAGGCCGAGTTCTTTTTGGGGTGCGCTTCCTCCAGAAATCCGTCTCTTAATCCTGAAATGCATTATCCCCAAATATGGGTGCCTGGAAACTACTGCCGATCGTGGATTTCCGAAATCCTCTTGCCTTGCTGCCGTATCCCAGGAGTGGCAGTATTTTTTGAAAAGGAAACTTTTCGGCGTATGGCCCTTACATCATCAGACCTATTAACCTTCAAAACAATCATTCAAGGGAAGAATGTGGTCAGATTAAACTACATAAGTCGCATATGGCTATATGTTAAACTTGCCGAATATCCCGAGGATGCGTGCGACAAGCCAGAGAGCGTAATGACCACCGCGCAGTGAGTAAAACAATAGCCTATGGTCCTGTATGGAATGCTTCTAATGCCCCAGAAAATAGCAACAACAAGATATTTACCTTCGACATGGAAATTCTGCTTGATATTCTATCATCTTGGGAAGGCGTCCACGGGGGTCTTACGCTAGAGATAACTGCACACTCACCTAGCGACCAAAATTATCACTTACAGCCTTTGGAAGTCCATGACGATTATCCATTTCGATTCGAAGAGGATGTAAAGAGACGCCCTGACTTTTTGGAATATTATAAACCGAAAAGAGAAAAGATAAGGAGATCCAATCGGGCGAGACGTGGTATCTCAGCTCGTCAAGGGATGACACAGCGGCTCCGCGGGGCGCCACTTGAGCTTCAACCATGGCGGATGAAACGACAGGATTACTTGGGCAGATCAAAAGATCTTCCAGTTACCAAAATAGTCAAGGGACTTGTTCTGCGGCATTCATTCGTCAGAGGTATTGCAGTCGCATCACTTGCAATGCTCCTTCGCGAAAGCTTCGTAGGGCTGAAATCTTTTCGCTTCGGGTATTGCATTGAACACACAAAGGAAGCTGAGATCACTTTTTGGTATTGTGAGTCGATTCAACAAGATATTCAAAGGAAGAATGGAAAAAGAATTGGGCCGCTAATTGATTGTAGATCTCCAAACACAATTAGTGCCTGCCCTGCCCGCCACGATCGAGCACCTTTCCTTTCTACGACTGGATAGTTGGGATTTCTATAAGCGCTGGATAGACGTGGATTGGTGCACATATAAATCTTCCAGTATGGCAAAATTATGCCATCGCTTCACCGAGTTCAGCCCATGGATTGAAATATCGGCTGCTTTATTTTCCCACCGACTTAGCATAGTCGACATGCGAGAGGCATCTCAGCTTCAGCGTCTCATAGTGAGGACAGAAGATTTCGACCCATTCAGCGAGCAGCATTGCGTTTCTGATATATTGATCCAGGCTAGCATGGCAGCAAAAATGTTGCCTCGATTACGGATTTTGGAAATGTGGAATTCAGGTGAGGGGTATGGATACTTATTCCGCTATACGCAGGATGAATTCCGGGCTCAAATTCTCTGGAGAAGCATAGGAAGAGATTTTCTTCTGTTTCCTGGAGTAATCAAAGCATGGGCTGACATTGCCTCACCTCGTGCGTTCACAGTGGAGGCAACCCCTTTAACCAAAAGAAGCACAGGCAAACCAGGGTTTACATTACGGTCTATTATCCCTTACCTAGCTCTTCGAAGAGTAGCCTTTGACCCGATTGCTGAAGTAGTCCCTGCAGCTATTGAAGGTGCTGTTGGTGTGGGTAGTTTGCTGTAACAATTTGAAGTTTTACAAAAAAAAAAGAGAGAACAAATAGATAGGATTAATAAATTCATTCATTTCCTACATCTATTACCACAGCTCTGGATCTATTCTATGTAAACTTATATCAGGCTCTATGATAATATTTAATAGTGCTGTATTAGAGAATATGTATTTAGAAAGTCTCGAGTTAAATCAGAAATATTAAATAATACTAAAAAAATAGTATTAGAGTATAGTGAATAGTAGTTAACATTTTAGTTATAGGGGTATTAATTAGAGGTATTAGGTTCTTGAAAATGGGTTATGTAAGAGGACCGCTGGGCAGGGCGCTCAGCGGGGCCCTGTATCCCCATAAGCTATTGTGTGGCGCGATTCGATGTAGCGAAGCTAATTGAATTGGTTGATCTTTTTGGTGTAACTGGGAAGGTCTATTGTGGGCTGGGCACGCCACCCTAAGTCTTACAGGTCCTTGGTATCCATGTTTAGTCTTATTGTACTCTCGGCTTGAGGGTGATTAAATTTGAGAACAGTATTCTATAGTCTATGGGGGACATGTAAGTTGTATTTCTTTTGAAGTCATTTAACGTGTCTACAGATGACGAAAATTGAGTTACTAGTTCTACCATAGGAGGAGCTTGCCCATCATGGGAGGTGCTTGCCCACTATTCCCTAAATACCTCGAGTGTAAATCATGGCAAGTAGTCTGCATATTGCAGATATGGTCCGGATCCCTAGACACTCAGTCCTATCGCCGTCGCCAGAAGGCTTCTGCGGGCAGTCGTCGATCGGCCCGGTGAAGGATCACAACGAGCGAAACCACTACACACTCACCAACAGCGGCCTTAGGGCCACGCTCCCCTTCCTCAAGACCGCAACACCGGGCCTCATCCTTGCCGTCTTGAACTGCTGCCCGCGTGCCTTGTCACTGACAAACCGCGTTTTTTTGGTACTGTACGGCACTAGCGGGAACCGGAAGCTCGCAAGAAGATGTACATTGCGTCGCCAGACAGCCTGGAAAGGGGCGACTTGAGCGGGCGGGCAGCTTTCCCATGCTATGGAGCCCACCGACTCCTCCTGAGGAGCAAGAGGAACAACAGGAGCATCCACCATGGCTCGCGCTCCTGGCCCTTGAGGGCGGCCCGGACCAAGAGGTCCCAAAATACCTTGGGCCAAGGCTGTCGTAGAGGAGGCTGCCCTGCCCGTGGACGCGGCCGGGGCTCATGGAGCTGTGCCCCGCAGGGCCGTCGATGTACGCGGTGATTCTTGAGTTTACCGACCCGGAGACGTCCCGGAAGCAGTGCGTACTCGTGGGGAGCCCGTATGCCAACGGGACGTTTGAGAAGGTGCTCGAGTGGGCGACGTGCGAATCGGGCCCAGCTGAGGTCATGAAACCCGACAGGAGGCAGGGGCAGAAGATTTACGCCGACACCTCTTTCCCTAAATGGCCCGCTGATATGCAGTGGGTTCAGCAGGCGTGTCCCGTCATTGTGATGCGGACCGACAGGATATTTGGACTAGTAACGAGGATGTTAACGGAAAATGATGATGAGACGTGACTGCTGAAAGTTGAAGTGCAATGAAAAAAAGAATTTAAAAAAAACCGGAAAAGGTATCATGCTAAATAAAGAGAAGGCGATGGCCAAAATTTTATCTTGTGATTGAGCTTGACCATATCCCGGGGACGACATGACCTCTCCCTGAAGCTGTCGCTCACCTCACTTACACCAGACTGTGAGAAGTGGGGCCAAGCTCATCCCCCCCCGCTAGCGCCCAATGTTGCAGACAGCCACTGGCTTTACTTCCAACAAGTACAACCCCTCCAAAACATCTTCATCCCGCGCGCGTCATTGCGGCTTCGCGACGTGAATCGCAAAAACATCATAACCACGACCCACACCCACAAAAGGACACACGTATACACCACTCGAGACATCATGGACCAATCTTCCGCCGGCGGCGGCGGCGTCGGAGGCGGATTGCTCTCTCCGCCTGAGCTGAGCCCGCTGGAGCAGGAAGTTCTAGATGAGTACGAGCGACTCGCCGACAACATGAACAAGGTAAAAAAAAAAAAACAGCTGCCACGCAAACCCCCCCCCCTTTTTTTTTTTTTTTGGTAAAAAAATATTTATTCTTGACTAACACTAACCCCCTCCGTCACGGTGTAGCTGGCCACCATCCTCGAGCATCTTGCCTCCAACCCCACGACCGAAATCCTCGACAGCCTCCGCGACCTGGAGCGCAAGACGAGCTTGGCATTCACCCTCCTCAAGGCCAGCGTCTACAGCATCGTGCTGCAGCAGGAGATTGATTGGGGCGACGGATCGACCGCTTGAGCCCGTGGAAATTTACGCGGCGGAAAGAATGGAACAAGCATACAACAAATTTCATGGACCTGACTGCTTGCGCAAGGAAGGAAAGAAATACCAAAGACAATATGAAGGGCGGTGACGAGAGAGCAAGTTGGACGTCGGACGCACACCATCGGGCCTAATGGGGGCACACATGGGAAGACGTCGCTTACCAACTCTCGGCATTTGACCAAAACCTCTGGAAATGTGGCGCCAAAGACGTGAGCATGACATGTAGACACGAGATATGATACCCGTCAAGTTACACAACACCATATGTGACTTTCACTTTTGTTCTGTTTTTTTCTTCTTTTTGAATACATGTTGCTGTTTTAGCAAAAAACATAATTCTACACATACAGCCACATTGGAGAAGATTTCGTCATATAGATACACGTTTGATACATTCCTCTCTCTCTTTTCCCCGTCATACATTTTAATATACAGAGCCACCGTAGTACACCTTTCTCACATCCACCAGCTTCTTGCCCCGGCCGATGGCGATCTGCTCAGGGTCGGGCTGGTGGGTCAAGGCCTGGTATGCCGCCTTGACTGAGTTCATGGGGTTCTTTGATCGGGGAATGCGGGCCGCAATGTCGTGAATACCGGCCGCTCGGCACATCTCAAAGATTCGGTGGGGAACACGCAGCCCGAAACCTGTGCGAGTTTTGTTAGCAAAAAGAAAAGAAAAAGAAAAGAAAAGAAAAAAAGAACAGGTCCCAAAATAGAATTGCTTTCTTCTTCCCCCCTCAACTACTGTCATGTAACTCGAAACTTACCTGGAGGACGAGACATCAGCTCAACAACGGTGCCAGAAACCTTGGCAGACACGTCTCCGTAGATGGTTCGGTTCTCGTAGCGGCGGATGGGCTTCATGTTGCGGATGGCGAGCATCTGGGCCGTCTCCTCGGCGACACCAGGCTCAGTCGACTTGGCCATGCCGAGTCCCAGACGACCGTTGCCGTTGCCGGCAATGGCCACGACGGATGTGCTGCGGACCTTGCCCAGACGGGTCTGGTTTGAGACCCATCGGGTGACGAGGGACTTGGTGAGAAGCGATCGGATGTCCTTGAGCGACATGCCTGTTAGGCGCTTGATCTCCTGGTACTTTCCGGCATCGTCCTGGCCCTGGTCTTCGGGGTCGGCGTTGGTCTTGTACATGCCCTGAACGCCGGGAATCTTGCCTAGGTCGGGGGCTTCGGCAGAGTGCAGGCGGTCGACGCCGGCCGGGCCGTCCTGCATGAGCTCGAGGCTGCTGGGCTCAATCTCGCCCTGGTGAGAGAACTCTGCAATCTTGTCAAGCTCCTTCTTCCACTCGGCGTCGATGGCCTCGTCGAGCTGCTTGGCCTGGGCACGACTCATGAACTGGGAGCTGTCCTTCTTGGCATCTGGTTCGGGGCCGTCCTCCTCAATCAGGTACCGCTTGGCCAATTCGGGGTCGGCTTCGATATCATTGAGCTCTTCCTCGGTCAGGTCGATTAACTCCTGCCCGGAGCTCTCTTTCACACGGCGCATGGCCCGGATCATGGCCCGCGTTAACTGGTCGTTGGTCTTCTTGTCGGTAATGCCCATCATCTTCTGGCCGTAGTTGTCGAGCCATTCGTTTTGGTCAGGCCACTGAACCTCCCTCGGTGTGCCTTCGACTTCGGGCTTCAGGTCATAGCGGGGGTCCAGGACGGTATAGTCTTCAATGTAGTTGGGGGCGTAGGGGTCATCACGCAACCGACCCTGGATGATCAAGTCTTTGGGATCGACAGCCTTTTCACCGGCTTCTATGGCTTCGAGCTGCTCCGCTGTGTACTTGGCCTTGAGCTTTTCCTTGTCCTTAGCTGAGAATTCCGGGAACACATCCTTCTGGTACTTGTCTAGCCTCTCGGGCTTGAGCAGGCCCAATTCCTCGGCCTTGACATTGCGGAAGCGGGACTTGCGGTTCGGCCGGGGAGCGGAGGTGTGAAACTGCTGGCAGGGGACGGCGAGGGCGGGAGTCGATCGAGTCGAGGAGACGCAGCGGCCGAGGAGGCTGCGCGCCGGTCGTGCGACGCTCATGGCCGGTGCTGGTTTGGAGGACGCTCAATCAAGGTGAGCGTACCTGGGGGTATCAATTCGTAGCGGTGGATGAGGATAGCGGGCACCCAGGGGAGTCGGCTGGTGTGGATTGGTCTGGCGCGACCTACTATCTTTCTCTCTCACCTCACACGAGCTCGAGATTTTTTTGGGACCCAGGATTCCTCAATTGAGAAGAGGCATAGGTGCCAGTGCCGGACGACAATTTGGTCCAATCAGAGAAGCCTGTCAATGAGGGGTGGGGGTGGACGAGAAAATCAGTCGGTGTTTGCACGTGATCTTACACGTGTGTGTCTTTCATCCCACCAAGCCAAGGCACTGGCTTCAGTCGGGTCTGGGGACAAGGGAACATGGTGGGAGGCGCATGGTATGAGAGTGGTCACAGATGCGAGGCAACCCTGCTTACCCAACTTACAACTTTCCGCAGATACTTTTTTTTTTTTTAATTAACTTGCATCCTTTCTTCCACTTTTCTCTCTCCGGTAGCGTGCCATTTTCGTTTTAATAGCACAACCGTTGGAAATGTAAATCCTCATGTTGTCCGGCGCTTAACTCGCTCTCACAAGCCAAGCCGTTGGCCATCCCATGTTGACTGATCCTTGTCTCGCCATGTACCCCCCGTCCGCCTTCTGGTCGGATTGCACGGTATTGCCCAATGGCCATTGGCCCCAGCATCAGTCGACTTTTGCTGCACCCATGAAACGTCTCAGCTCACGGTGTATCCCCCTTCAACACGCCAGAGCCTGTGGGTCGCCCGTCCGTCGTCCACCGTTCGCCAGTCCCGCTTGGCGACGATCCAGCGGAATTGTGACGCTGCCAGTTTCGGCCCTCATGATTCTTCGCTTCCATTGTCGTAGTTTTTCCCTCTTCTACCTTTTCTCTCTTGACTCGACACTTCATTTCCCCCTTCTGCATCCACTCACAACCATCACCAACTAATACCACAGTACGTGACTGGCACACGTACATATCGCATTACCTGATTGCGCTCGACTGTCTGGCACATTCGAATCCAACGCAGCCTGCCTTTTTTTTTCGTCCTTTTCGCTTTTAAGGGCACCGATTCAGTTCAAGTGCGCGTCCAACTGACTCTCGCACTACTACGAAACATCTGTCCTAATGGGTCAATTCGACTGGTTTTCTTCCATCGGTGCTACCGATGAGGCCGTCGCAGTCCTCAACGACCAGCCTATTCTTTTCACCATCCTGCTGATCGTCCTCGTCACAATCATCCTTCAAATCGTACTGCATTGGTATATTCACTATGCCACCATGAAGCCCGAGCAACGCAAAGCCAAGCAGGACAAGAAGGATAAGAAAGCTGCAGCCAAGAACAAGAAGTGAACCACACTTACCTACGAACCGAATTGTGTATTTCGCCATATCTTTGGCATAACCGGGTTTCTTTTGCGGACTAGAGTTAATACGCCCGCAATCTGTTTTTTTTATTCTTGAATCTTAGCAAATGAACAGTTAGCGTTGGATTTTGGGTCGGACAAGGTGCTGCGATTATAATGTCAGTGACGGTGCTGTAGTTCTCGAAGAATTAACCCATCACCACCTATTATTCTTAAACTACATTTTCGCTTCTATAAAATCTCCCGTCTGCATTCCGTTTGCCCCCGAAATTATGCTCCCCTGTGTATTTACCAAGTGTCTAGAGCTACATTACATCAGATTGTCAGATATAAGCCAATCATCTAGTGACTGGAAATTAGTTGGATGAAAGCTTCCATCTTTTAGCAAACCTGTTTCATTTTTCTCTCCCATTGTTTCCGGAGTTTTGAATAAGTGAAACTCATCCTGATCAATTGGCCAATTCTTCTGGGAACTAGCTGAACATGGCTGAGATCCGCCATTAAGATTCCCGCTTGGGGCCAAGAAGACGCAACTGTCATCAGTGCCTCCCGATATAAGGGATGATTGCACAAAGAAACTCGGGTAGAGCGGCGGGCTAAAAGTCGCTTTGTTTTGGTCATAATCCAACTCCAGTGAGTCGATAGAGAACTCATCCATGTGTGGCATCTGTTGGCCCGACATCCCTTCCTCTATGCGAACCAGAAATTCAGTATTTAGAACAGACTCATTTCTGCATTCCAAGTTCGGAATATCGCCGATGTGTGCATCTTCTGGGATGCGACGAGCAATTCGCTGCCGTCCTTTGCCGCTTCGTCTTCTCGGAGTAGGCATCTCACAGTGTGCCATTAGAGTATCCCAGGCGCATTTTTCGATTCTCGAAGCAGCAGTATTCGCTCTCGAGGTGTGCGTTTGTTCAAAACTATTCTCTAACCCTATTGTCTGAATCTTTTGTCTGAGACTAGGAGATTCTGCATTTGTCAGACGAGCTAACGATGAGCCGATGACTGAAATGAACTCTGAACGTTGTGATATGGCCTGTTTGATATTTTAAGCTCCTTTTCAAACAACAAAACTCAACAACTATACCTCTATGTATGGAATGTGGAAGACTCCCGGAACCAGCTTGGTTAGACAGTGCGTTGACAGAGTGCTGATAACTTGAATATGTTTATACTTCTTTGGGGGAGCTACCAATAGCTGCTCAAAAATGACCTCCAAAAATGTGGAATTTGCTAATTTGTCTAAAACTTCATCTGGTGTGGATGTAATTCTCTTGGTCGGTTCCTGTATTGTGTAGTCAACACTGCCACTCTCAGCTGGGAAGCCCAGACTCGACATGAAGTTTTCAACTGCAGACTGATCTTTTGAGCATAGCTCTGAGTATGCATCTTCAAAATGATATCCCTTTGAAACTTTTGTATTGTCGCTTTGAACTGCCCTTTTTCGCTTTTGTGGCTGATATGGCTTGGCAGTCAGAGCCTTTTCCATTGACTCGCTAATGTTAATGGAGACGACCAATGACCGAAATTGTGCAACGTTTGCGTTAGGCGGTGGCACCAGGGCAGAATCCAAGCTCGGATGCTGAAGTGAGAAGCTCATGACCCCTGGAAATTGGGTGGTGCTATGGCCGTCGTACTCGAGTCGCAGACCCAAGTGGTTCCAGAGCTGCCCGACATTGTCAGTACAAAAACAACTAGCTGCTGTCCAGGAAATAGCATACCTCACAGTGCTTTATTAGATAAGAGAAAGCCTCCAACGTGTGCTCCTCGCGTAGTGGGATTCCATTAACAACCAACGATATATCAATGCAGCAGGATCTTAGCCTAGCTATCCAGAGATGTGTTCTCTCAGCAGTCTGAAGCAAGTGATCAATCGATTCAATACCTGAGAGGTGAGCAGGTACAAGTAGGCATAACGAGGAGGATATTGTAGCTTCGAGTTTTTCCTGGCTTAGAATAATTCGGAGAGGTGGCAGCGAGAGAGAGATTGGGGTGTTCTTTGTCATGCCTGAGTTGAGAGATGAATCCATGGCTGGGGACGGAAACTCAGCATCGTAAAAATGCTGGTATTTTTGCATTCGTGATTGCAGAGGGAGAAATGGCCAGTGTGGGAAAAAAAAAAGAGAGACCAATTGCAGAGTTGGTTGCATGGGGTGACAATATGACAGCGCTGAGGGCAGGAGTCACCACTGTAGACGAATGACCTACGCTTTTCTTGCTACCTAGGCATGCGAGGAAGGAGCACGAGCAGCCTCGACAGTTCAAAGGAGGAACCAACTGCAAGAGAAATATAGGGAGTACCAGCCCAACTTGGCGCAAAATTAATACATCTCCGTCTTTTCGTCAGGAGAATAATACACTGTGATATGATATTGGTTACCCAAGAGACAAGAGAAAGCAAAACAAGAAACACGCAAGTCCCAGCTCCAGCCATCCTTTGCAGCGGGCCGATCAATGCTGATACTCCAAACAGCATGCCATCATCACGTCTAAAAATGCCTCCTTCAAATACCAATCATGATACCCAAGTTAGATACACACAGGCAAGCCCCGTAACTCCTCATGCTTCTTCTTATTTAGCAAACCATGGAAACTTCTTCTTGATCGGCTCAGAAGCCCCTATCGATGTGCTCTCCACTTGTACACTTCGCTGATAAATGTCCTGAAGCGCTTTGTATCAGTAACTGGGCCTGGCTTTTTTTTCGTAGATGCTCTGTGCTTACCTCATCATCCGTGGGCATTCGGCAGTTTAGAATTAGCTCTCGGGCATTATCATGCTTGCCGAGGTTTGGATACACGGTGCCCTGGCTCTTCATGATTGGGAGCAGGACCTCTCCCAGCACCTCAAACTTCTTCCAGTTGACGCGGTCCCCGTCGGGGCCAACGAATGTCTTGCTGCCTTCCTCCGCTGATACAAGATCTCGCCTGTGAAGCGGGACGAAGGGGATGCGCGGGAGCGGTGAGTTCTCCCACGCCAGTCGATATGCAAAATGACTTTTTTGCGTTCCCATTAATATTACCAGTCTTGCGAATCGCTTCTGAATGTCTGCTGGCACCAACGCCCTTGTTTGGGTCAGACGGTGGATTGCCGTCCCGTTGACTCCGGCCAAAATGGCTGCCAAGCCGTTATAATTATTAAGCTGTCGTAGCTTCAATGCAATGTTCATAAACTTCTCTAGCATTTGTGCTCGGTGCTTTGCCTTGTCCCGCAGGAGAATCATGTTGGCAACCCACTTGGCTACGTGATTGAAGTGGTTGATCATGCGGTTGACATTTCTCAAGCTCTTGCACTTTTCTTTTTGAGACGCAGACAAGCTGACATGCCTGACGAAGTCTCTGATCCGGATTGAGGAAAACATGATCCAGTCGATCCGGGTTAGTTCATCCGCCACGTCCTCATCGGGGATTTCCATAAAGATGTGATATCGGAACTTGTTCATGGGCAATGCGTCAATGGGCTCCAGCGCCGCGGCCGCCCTCTCGTAATCTTCGTAGGAACCGAAGTGAACCTGACCACTTCCCCTCTCAGGAAGCGACGTCTCAGAGCTGCCCGAGGGTCTGCCGTCCAAATCCTCTTCGACAGTGAGCGAGTTGAAGCTTGCCGCGAGATCACTGGCGTCCTTGGACAAAATCTCGCTGGCAAGAAGATCACCCTTGTCATCTGAGTTTGCCCAACCGGTGTCATCATCCTCTACCACGTTGAATTGAAGATTTCGGCGCATGTGCTGGGCGGCTATCGAGAAGATTGGTTCCGTAGAGAGGTGCTTGATGAACTCTTCCAAGTTTTTGCGAGTAAGAGGTCGTGCAAAGTCGCCTGGATATTGTGCCACCCACTTGGCCACCATCTCGATGATACGGAGCTGCGTTGCTGTTTTTGAAAGATAGTGGGCTGTCTTGTCTTCTCGGACCTGATCTAGGCGAGTAAGGATGGCCGAGAACAGTTCGCCCGGGGCGGCAAACTTGCGATACAAGCATAGAAAAATGTCGGAGAAGTTATTGTCTGCCCGGGATAGTCTCGGGGCGAGAAGGCGATCTACCAGGTCATCGAATGTCACTCCTGCCACCTTGCTGGGTTTGTCGAGCACACTGTCGTCGCTTCGCTGCAGGATAGGAATGTCGTCTGAGTATCGATATGATTCGGCATCTGATTCTTCCACATCGGTGCTCTGCCTGTCAAGGCGGATCCCCGGAGTTCTGCGCATGCTGTTGACCACCTGCGACTGCGATTGGGAATGGGATTGCGACTGCGGCGGCATCTGGCTGTGGTCGCGCGCCTGCGGAGGTTCCCCCTCGCGCGTAGGAGGAGCCGTGCTCGGATTCTGGTTGTGCCGAGGGCTGCGTGTGCGGTCTCGATAGTTTTCTGCCACGGGAGGGGTTGGGATCCCGCGAAGCAGGGAAAAGTCGGAGCTGGCCCTGCTGTGCTTGCTCTGCTGGCTCAAGGGTCTTCCAGCGGCATCGGGTGCCTCGAGGTTGGCAGCAGACTGAGCGCGGCGGCGCGAAACGGTTTCGCCATTCTCTTCTGCAACATTGTCAGCCATTGGTAGTGTGCGCGCCCCGTCAAAGTTGGCACCCACCTCTTCTATGAGATATCGCGGCTCGAAGGATAGTGTGCAGGCACATTCTGGCAATCTCTGGCTTTTCGGCATAAACCTTGTGAGTGGAAACACATGATCTGAAGATTTGGTGATTCGCAACGGCCTCGGCATCGACCTGCCAGCTTTCTTGAGGGTTCTCGCATTTGCAGGCCACCAGACTAGATGGGAGGTTAGAGTTGGTGAGGGCGGCTAGACACTGGTTCAGTACATTGTCGCGGCAGCAGGTGTGTGGAGCGTACCCAGTGTTTGAGGGAGTTCGCGGACAGACTCCTGATTCATAACATCGTAGAGGATGAGGGCGGCGTCAACGCGGGGCACAATGTGCCCATTGATTTGCTTCGGCCATTGGATGGGCTGCGTCGGATTCAATTCAAAGTATTCCAGATCCAACTCGAGAAGCGTGATGACGTGGGATGTGTTGTCAACCAGCATGCGGACGCTGGAGGCATTTGAGATGGGCGGCCGGGTGAGGCCGAGGACCCGTTGGACAAAGGATGACTTTCCGACACCGGTGGAACCGATGACGGCGATGTTGTAGCCCTCCATGGTGGAGGGTGAAGGCGACTAGGACGCAAGTCAGTGAGTCCCCGCATCCGACGTGTCTCATACTCGCACGAGGTGAACCCCTGCCCCACGAGGGCCAGACAGGTGTGGGGTCTGTGTGCTAGAAAGTAACGGGACATACATACCCAGTACGGTGAAGGGTTGGCGGTCAGAGATTCTCGACGGGGGGGCGGCCAGTGTTGGCTCGGGCTATTGTCATTGCTATCGCAGTCGTTGGGAACGTGGTCGTTTCTGGCGCAGTCGTCGTGCTCGTCTTCTTCGGGTAGGGATTGGTAGACGGAGCTGCCGTCCGTGTCGTCGGAGGGGGCGTCTATGGGGGCGGACGGGCTGAAACGCTGCTGGAAGAAGGGGTCGTCGACAATTGAGCCAACAGAGTCCTGGTGATCGTGCCTGTGGACTGGGTGCTGAGGGTAGGCGGCGAGCGACTGACCCCCTTTGGGCGAGAAGCGAAGGGTCGAGTTAGCTGCTGGTCGTGAGCGGGCAGTCGGCGCAGCGCCTGGAACCGGGTGAGCTTGTCGTGAACCAGCATAATTGGGATGCATGGCCGCAGCCTTAGCGACTCGCAACAGTGGTGAAGAGGGACATATGATGCCAGCAGCCAGAGAGCTGGAGAGGAGAGTTGGTAGTGGGGAAACCCGTGGAGACCCAGGGGGCCAAAAGAAGGAAGAAGGGAGCAGGGAGAGTACAGAGGGGGGGGGGGGGGGAGAAAGGCTAATGGCGAAGGGACTGGACTGAGACGGAGATACTAACAGACTTTGGGGAGCAGGTATGGAAATCGAGAGGGAGAAAAATCCCGGGATAGAAAACGCCTCCTCGGCCGCGAGGCTTTTCCAACCGCCGAACGAGAGCAAGTGACCGAGAATGGAGTTGGTGTGCTGGAGCGACTGAGACTGAGACCGAGACTGAGACCTGTCGTCGACCTGTCAGTCGACTTGTCACGTCGGGTAGAGGGAATGAATGTGCGCTGCGCTGCGCTGCAATGCAATGCACCGGTGACGAGTCGTCGTACCGTACTAATATTGGCGGACCTCTGTGCAATCCTATGTGCGTATGTGTATCCTCAAGTCGGTCAATTCCAACGAGCGAGCGAGCCAACGAACGATGGAGCTTGGCGATGGCGGGAGTGGTGGTGTTTCCCCGGCCGTCTCCCTGGTGGTCTCGAGGCTGCTGCACGTCAGAGGGGCAGGGTGCGTAGGACTGGGCTGGCAGGCTGCGTGTGGTGCGTGGGCGCGCAGACGCAGGTGCTGGTCGGTGCGCGTGTTTGGCGAGGCGAGGCGGGATTTGCGAAGCAAGGGAGGGACGGATGGCTGTGACCGGTCAAGACACTCAACCGCTCGACCGCATCGACGATGAACGCCTCGGGATGCGATGCGATGAGGTGTTGAGGGGGGAAAGCTGCTGGGTAAGTCGAAAGAGGGAGGGAGTCGGCGTCTTCCCGCTATAATTACTCCAACTATGAACGACATGCGTGCGTGGTACCGACCTCAGGTAGCGGCCGTCCAGGGGTCCTGTTCGGTCGGTGCTCAATGCCCCCGGGGGCGCAGGGCGCTGGCTTGTTGGGCACCCGAAGCAACAAGTCTATTATCTGCACCGGTGTGCGACCCCCCCATGCTGTGTTGCTCCAAGCGTCGGCGCCGGTGCCAGGATGCTGCTGTGTGCTGGCGCTGGCGCTGGCGCCGCACTTGGTGAACCGATTGGCCTCGGCGCACTGACTGAGGGGAGCGGGCGCCTGGGACAGCATCTGGGGACGACAGCGAGGGACATACGTATAACGCTGGCTTCTGGAGACGGCCGAGATGATCAATCTGTTAAGCCCGACCCGGCCGATGGGTAAATGGTTTGTGAGCTGTAGGATTTTGTGGGTTTGACGCTGGCACTGCGTACCCCTTTGACCGTGAATTTGATATTAATTTACAGGGAGGGACCGACAGGTTTGCCCAGAGCAAGTGGGTTGCCTGCTAATTTTGGCCAACGCAGATGGTAATGTGGTAGCACCGAGGCACCCTGAGACTCAAGCCAGCGACCCAAGAAAAGCCAAATAGATAAATTACCTAGCTGAGAAGCCGGAGGAACGTCTCATCTTTCCAGCCCAGATAATCTCATACAGCCGCGCCCCTTGCGTTTCTTTTTCGGCATGGCTAATAGTTTGTACACGGCAGCGCATATCCCACCAGCCAGGCCGGTTCGCTCCTCCCAGCACGTGCTGCTTGCTACTGGATCGATAAGTCTAGCCCTCTTTCACACTCACAAACATGTCGGCTGCTTGCGCTCGGTGTGCAATTTTGGAAAGTCACCAATTGTCTGCATCAATATTGCATCGCAACCAGCCAACCATACAGGACGTCCGCTGGTCGCTTGTGCAACGCTACTCAGCTTGCATCGCCGTCGTACCAATTCCCCCTCCTCGCTGTGCCGTAAGCTTATATGGGGAAGCCTGGGCAGTAAGCTTGCTCTCCTCGTCGCCCTTCAGTAACGGCCCAGAAATAGGAGGAGAAAAAAATTAAGAGAAGGGGAAAAGGAAGAGAGAAAGAAAACCAAGAAGAAAAGGGCAATGAGAGAAAAAAAGCAAATGGTCTCAATTCAACTGAGCGATCCCAAACGGTTCGTGCCGTGAACCGTCTTCTTTCTCGCCATGGTTTGTTTGATACCCTGCCCTGGTTCGTGTAGCTGGTCCGTCCGAAAGTGACATCCCCGTCCTGCCAGGCCTTGGAGGGCACCCTTGCTGAGATGGAGCGGACAATCTTAGGACTTGTCGATCACGCTATGTTAATATTACATACAACAGTGACAATGCTCATGTGTGCCCAGATCCCTGAAGCTGGGCAGCATGTCAAGTTTGACGGGTTTCTCGCATTGGAAACTTGGCTGTCCCGAGAGCGAGGCTTCCAATGGGGCTGCACCTTTGGCGCTATCACACACGTTGGCTGACGCCACCCGCACTCTGTTAAGCACGTGGGATTTGCCCACGGCCAATCGATAAGGAACCAAGGAACCCCGGTCTCTGCGAGTCGGCAGCCACTTAAGCGTCATCAATCACATCACGACCGCAGCTTTTAAGCACATCACCCATTCTGCCCCGCGTCTGCCTCCTGCGAGTCGTCGCCAATGTCATTGGAATTTGGGCGGCAGTCATCCTATCACTGCTCTGCCACTCAACGCACGCGCGCATCCCTGACACGTACCCCGTCCCCGCAGCATTGCCGCCTTCATTGCCGTCTCCCCTCCCCCCCAGATCGCACAGCCGCCCGTGCTCTGAATCCCGCCAGCCTGCGGCACGGGACATTCGAAACTCGCCAACGTCAGCCAGATCTCCATCGGGGGGCTCGCCTTTGTGACTGCGCTGGTCAATCGCTGCCTGCTTTTGTCTAAACCAAACTGTGACCTGGCATTGCCCCCATCTAACAAATCAAGATTGCAGCCAACAAGCCTTGATCTTCTCTTGGGATCAATCGTGGCTGCATGAGGCGACGTCCTTGATAGACGTTACCAATGGCCTGCTATCTGTGCCCCCCACGAACTTCGCCCGGAACCTTCGCTGCAAAATATATTCCCCTCTGAAATACGTTTTCTGAACCTATCTGTAGTATCGTTGGTCATAGAACACAGCTGATACCCGCTCTCGCTCTCGCTACAGCTTGTCGCTGCCATCCACTTTCTGCTCCCGTGCCCGCCAAGCCACCATATATCTTCGTTTCATGGTTGACCTAACCCGAGGGAAGACGCGACCCATGTGACAGCTCCTTCATGACTCAAGAAGGATGATTAGCCGGCTGCCCAGGCTGTCCTTCGCCCAAGGCTCGATGTGCTGGTGGATTGTGTCTAACCAGCCTTTACACTTGGTACTCAGTGGGGTAGATCAGCCGAAGCGCGAAAACAAAAACTAGTCACTCGTAGTGCCACGCCAATATGGAGTGGAAGCGAAAGATTGTGCCCGGAAATATTGTTCCTGGTTCTCTTTTTTGCTACCTATTTTCATCCATTGTTCTTTTCTACCCCCCCAAAGAGGCAGAGCATTTCAATCAATCAACTTGGTTCTCAAGTGATAGTGGCATGAATTGGTGTCATCTCCGCCTCAGACCCGCAGCCTGGAGAATCTGAGCACGGCCGTTGATACTCTGCATCTGCCGTCGACAAGATCCCAAAACATGTCTTCCCACCAGAATTGAGCCCCTCGTTAGGTCAGTTGGGGGCGTCTCCCTTCTGTGACTAGTGGTGTGGATTATCAATGGCTTGCTTTTTCGCGCATTCCTGTCAAGTGGGATGGCTGGTCCCGGATCGACAAATGCACGAGCCCTCCCGCGTGATGTGGCGCCGCCCAGTTCATAGCGCTCGCCAAGACCGCAGGTTGTGTTTGTGAGGAGGCTGTGGTTTCTTGTTCTGGAAATGCCCGTTTATGCACTGCTCCGATGGAATTTATTATAGATTGTTGTTTTTATGGAGACTAAAATAGGCACGAATTCGGCAAATTGCACCCCATTAGATGACTGTTAATTCATTAACAAAACCATGCCAACGTTTAACTGGGAGATCTGCGATGGATCCAACAGGGCCACTGCGACAACTTTCACGTTTTGACGCACTTTTATCCTTTCCTAGTTCTCACGCTACGGAGAATAGGATTCCAGTTCGAATATAAGCCTTTACCTAATCCACCAGGAAAGTGAGCAACAGATAAGCTGCGATCTGAGACAAGATGGCGGCGCAGCTGCGAGGAGGGTCAAGTGATCTGATCCCAATATTCTATGGTCATCTCCAAAACACGATCCAATAAAGATGTGACTTCTCGTCCCGGGTGGTCTATTTCACAGCGTGACAAATCATGTTCCACGCCAAGGTCCAGGAACCTCGAGTGGGCTGATGATCCGAGCTTAGAACCTTTTCGGGAGCTTCGATGCAGAGAATGGACCATCACCGACACCAGGTTGGAGGCTTTCTATAGCTGGGCATCAATCAGAATGCGCCTTGTGCAGGACTATGCCTGATATATTCAGACTGGAACGCCTTTCGCGTCTTGCCGTCGGGGCGAGACCAAGAACACCATGGCCCCCCCCGATGGCAGAGTCCGTCTCATTTGTGACAGATTCAGACTTTACGCCCAGTGGGCCAGAACCGGAAGGCCCTTTGGCCGATGAGCTCGCCACAGGAACAAGGTTGTCCAGAATAGTACGCACTACCATTGCCCATCCGGAGAGTTGTTATATCATACCTCGGTTTCCGCCTGGAATTAATTGCTGTTTCAGCATCATTGTCCTATTCCCATCTCAATCACGATAGCCAGACCGCCCGACGCTATTGGGCCCTCAAACTCGATTTGTTCTTATTTTTTACCAGTCCTTCTTTCCGAAAGAAACCCATCCTCTACAAGAAAATCACGCTCTCGCTGCGTGACCGGGCCGCTCATCATGGGTAGAACCATGGTCGTTGAAACGGGTTACCCCACGGAACCCGAGCCCGTGGCCAAGCCAGAAGGTAGATCCTTTAGGAAGTCTCTGTTCAGGCCCAAATCACTATCGCTAGCCCCCCTGGATCCTCGGGAACTAAGCAGGAAACTATCCGTTGCCAAGAGGGAGAAGGAGGAGGACGGATCGCCCAGATCCATGCGGGAGACTTACAGAGAAGATGATCTTGGTTCTCCACTCAAGTCGGCTAAGTCATCTAAATCGTTCAAGCCGAAATCAGGCTCTTCCTCGTCCCGTCGAGGCAGCCTCTTCAACTTGTCCATCAAAAGCGCAAACTGGGATCCGAAGAAAGACGGTGACGAGGCGGTGCCCACGACGCCTTACAGGCACGTTCCCAGAAATGCTGCCTCCCAGTTCGCAAAGACAACCACTGTCGAGAATCTGACAGAGAAGCCTCTGATCCCCAAAGAGGCACTGCCAGCGCTCGCCGCGCTACCCTCCCCCGGAGGGCCAAGCAAGGCAGCCATCTCGCTTTCCGAGTACAACCGCCTCTACCGCAGAACGCAGAGTCTCTGCAGCGGAAGGCCATACGATCGCACCGGCTCCCTCTGCCCAACAACATTGGAGAGTATGGCGGAAGTCGATGAAGAGCAGACCTCATCTAAGGCCAGATATTCTTTGCAAACTCATCACATGAAAGCCTTCAACTTTGATACCGGACGAGAAATCACTCGACGAAGAAGTTCGGATAACCTTAAGGAGAAGAAGGAATGTGTCTTAGACGAAGCATCAGAGCCCCGTCGTAACTCGTTTTCCGATCAAGACCAAAGGAGGGCTTCTGCCAGTTCCGTTGCCACTGATGGTCTCTCCCCATTCATGCAGGAGTTTGACCTTTCGCGGCGAAGTTCAATGGCGACTTCTGGCCCCTCTCGAAGAGCTAGCTTGGTACCCCGCGACGCAACGGCCATGAACATTCACCGCGTGAGCTGGTCACAGAGCAGCGAAATCAAGAGCCAGGATTCAAAGTGCAAAGTGATTGACATCCCCAAGAGCAACAGCCCGGCGCAGAGCCCGGCGCAGAGCCCGGTGCTCGGGGACTCAAGACCAAAAGGGACTACACTCCAAGAAAAATTTGGGTCCAAGGAGGAAATTGGCGCGGAGAAAAATATTGTTGAAGAAATTAGCCTCTAAATAGAGCTGGGAGATCGGTCCGGGAATGAAATTGCAACAGAGGCTTGTTCACTAGATCAAAATATGAAATAAAACCTACCTTCTATTCAAGTACAATGGTTTTCATTATCATTAACTACTCTCATATTTCTTTTAGAGGGGGTGCTGGCGGCCGTGAAAACAGAGTTTGATGATGGTGCCAGCCAATCGCTCAAAGGCAAAAATATTAATCACAGACTCATCGCTTTTCCTCAGCCATGAGACGCTCAATGAGCTTGGTGTCTTCCTGTGCCAACTGCTTCTGCAGGATATTTGAGACATCTGTTCCGGCATTTTCCGTATTCATAAGGTGCAGAATCAACTCCGAGTACTCGCGAATGGCCTCGCCTGCCTCACCATCGGCACGGCGCGCCTTGCGCAAGGCCTCTTTGCCGTTCTGGATACCAATATCATGGTTCCAAGTCTCCTTCTTCGGAGGGAGGCCTTTGAGTAGTGAGGCAGGGATGGCCTTTTTGGGGTCGATGGCGGTTTCTTGGGGCGGAAGCATAGCGGCATGGATCTGTAGAAGTTGTTCGGGAAGGGTGGGGTATTTTTGGAAGAGGAGACGAAGTTTATCGGAACTTTCAAGGGCGCTGAAGGGATTGTTTGGATCAACGGTCTGGGGGTTTGCTCCAGGTTGAGGAAGGGAGGTTAGCGTTTGAGTTGTTGCGGGCGGCTTGGGTTGAGGTTCGGGGTCGGGAGGGTGGTTTTCACGATGCGTCTTGTTGCATGCAACGGAACAACTAGATCGCAGTTAGCGGCAGAAACGGCCAGCGTCAAGAGATCAGACTCACTATGGTAGATAGCATCTTGGGCACTTGTATTTGGGCGGATTCACATTACATACGCCGCAGAGCGAAGCCTTAGGTGCGGACGCAGATGTGTTGCCATCACCACCCACCTCGACGGTGTTGGAATCAGTGTTGCTAGACGGAGCAGGTCGCTCTTCACCAGCGCTTCCCAAATCTGCTGCTTCTTGTGAGGACGCCATGTGTCCCTCAAAGGATGTCGATTAAAAAGAAGGAATGTAAACGGGTAGCAAGACAGAAGCGAAGGAAGCAATGGCAGAAAAAAAAGTTAGGGAAAATTTCGGTTGGTTCACGCGACGATGAGTGCCCCGCGCGTCACGGTCTGATAACTGACTGATCTGTGTCCGATTAGATGTTCATGGCGCTGCTCAGGAAAAAAAATTACCGAGTGGGTCCGCTGCCCTGAGGCTCCATCCTTGTTTCTGCCTTTGCATCATAGGCCGTGCATTACTAATGCTCGGGCCTATCACGGCTCTCACGGGGTGCCACGGCTGCCACTACCGAGTGCTTCGGCGGCGAAAAGTCGAGAGCCGAGCACCAAAAGGCCCACGATATCCCCCTCAGCCAGAGGTATTTTGTTTCGATCTGGTTCCTTCCTCCCCTCTCTCACGATCAAACTCACTGCTCTACCCCTCAAGACTCGGTCGGATTCTCGTCAGAATGACTGCGTCCAGAGCCCCCCGCCTCGCTGCCCGGGCGCTGGCCTCCGTCCCTCGGCCTGTTGCCGGAACGCCTCTGCGAGTAGCCCCTCGATGGGCTCGCACATTGAGCACTCAATCCCGCCTCCCTACCGTCGCGATTGCCTCAGGAGCCCGCCCTCAAGTTCGCGCAAGCCCCCGACAGATAATTGCCCCCGGTCTCGCCGGCGTCGGCAGCGGTGTCCGCACCATCTTTATCCAAACCGAGAACACTCCCAACCCTGATGCCCTCAAGTTCCTACCAAACCACCGGGTAGTTCCCGAAACCCTCGGGACGCCCTTTGTCGAGTATCTGAACCCACGATCGACCATTTCACCACCATACCCTTCGCCTCTTGCAGCCAAGCTTATGAATATTGACGGCATCACTTCCGTCTTCTACGGCGCAGACTTCATTACTGTCACCAAAGCCGCAGACGTGAACTGGGCCCACGTCCGCCCTGAGATATTCGCCCTCATCACCGAGGCCATCACCTCGGGCGAAACCATTGTCAATGTCTCCGAGCGCAGGGAGGGCGAGCCAGATGTCGAAGAGGACAGCCTTGCGTACAACGAGGATGATAGTGAGGTTGTCGGAATGATCAAGGAGCTGCTCGAGACTCGTATCCGCCCGGCAATACAGGAGGATGGTGGCGACATCGATTTCAAGGGATTTGACGATGATGGATACGTACTCCTCCGGTTGCGGGGTGCTTGCCGCACTTGCGATTCCAGCACTGTCACACTCAAGAACGGCATTGAGGGCATGTTGATGCACTACGTATGTATCCCACCACAAACCCGTTTCATTGGAAATCTGTGGCAAATCGCTAATGTTATTTCTAGATTGAGGAGGTCAAGGGTGTCAAGCAGGTCTTGGATCAGGAAGAAGAAGTTGCACTCAAGGAATTTGAAAAGTTTGAAGAAAAGCTGAAACAGCAGAAGGCATCTGCTGCAGCTTGAAAGCATCCCCAAATCAGGAGGCCGCAATGACGGCCTACCCCATAATGATTGTACAATAATTGGCGGGAAACCTTATGATACCCACGAATGCTCATTGCCGCTCAGTGAGCCCATTTGTATAGTAAACGATTTCATTCCTCTTGTAATTGGCCCGTGCCGAGCTCTATTAAGGTTGGGATCAGAATTGGAAATGTAGAGGTTACCCTGCTCAATGTGATAGATCCGATGATGAGGCATGTGTGTGCAGAAATCACATCGACTGGGGTGCTTCTAACGCTTCATGAATCTGATTGGAGGTTGGCAACGAGTATGAACCTTAAGAGCCCGGGATCGAATCTGACCCGTTGGTGAGCACTGCCAGCAAACGATTCTTTTCGATTCGGCAACGGCAGGGTTGTTGCGGACCCTGGCGTCGGGATGCGACAGTGCTACTCCCCGTTCCAGCGGACCACAGCCACCAGTATGGCACTTTGCAGGTCTCGTGCTGCTCAGTTGCTGCTGGTCCCGCGTGGCCCGAGGGCGCTCACCAGGACCAGGCCTGTGTGCGAGCTGGTTGATTGCTGAGGTGCACTTCCAACGCGTTTTGCCTTTGGGAGAAGTTGTTGTGGTTGGTAAGGCCAGATGGGAGTCGGGATCCAGTTTAACTGTAGATTTGCCATCGGTCTTTACAACCTCGCATGGGAATTTCAGTGGTCAATCTCATGGAAACCAGGGCCCTTGATTGCCCCCCCGCTGCCACCGGTCGCATTCACGCGGGAAGCCCGGACACATTAACGGACTGGGTAAATGAAGGTAGGCTTGCATCGGGAGGGGGCCCAATGCGTATGCATGGGTGCAAATGGGTGCAACCGAGTGCAAGAGAGGCGATGCTAGCTGTTGTACTCCTCAGGTACTGGTCAAAGGACCCGCGAATGAGGAGAAATCCGGGGTAATCCCCCGCCACACTTGCCATTGACGGCTCGGTCCCCACTTTGCGACCAAGGGCCACCTTGGATTGTGATTTACGTTGACTCTTTCCGGCATCATAAGTTGCACAACAGTTCCGACGAAGTCAGGTGGGTGGTGCTTGCAACACCGAGACTAGAGACGAAAGCTTGACAGTTGTCAACAAGGCATTGTCGTCAGAGGCAGTCGTGTCTGTCATCTCAGACAGCGATCAACACGGTTTCGACAGGTGTGGGTTAGTGCTCAATTGAGGAACCAGCTAACTGGGAATGACGGCAAACCCGGCGCAGGCTTCTCCGGCGTCGAGGGCTAGTCCTAGATTCGGCCTTGTCCGCATGTCTTGCGATGACCTGCAGATCTGGTATAACCGACAATTTCGCACCTGGCCGCCTGTGTGCAATGTTAGTCAGCACCTCAATCCGCAGAATGAACCCCTATAGCTGCACCCCGGCATCAGTGACTCAATTAGCGGCGCACATAGGACGCCTATTTTTGGGAGGAACATCCTTTTTTGAACTCAGAAGTTGGATGGCAACCGAGAGGCTCCCAAGTCCCAAGTGAGTCTGGTCCCAACTACCCCTCGCGCAATGAGGGGGCTCCTAGGATGTGCATCGCATCACGCGATGCAGCCAGCCATGGTTTCGGCCCTGCAACGTCTGCCCCTCCTTTATGCTGTGAGCATGTGGCACCGCTGAACAACTGAAATCCTGGGAGCTTCACCAACAGTCCCACAAGCGCATCGGCTATAGAAAACACCACGCTCTCGACACTATACAAATACGCAGGTAATAGATCTCGCGAGGTTCCGATGGGTCGGCGGTATATGTCCCTCGGCACGTGCGTGCCCTGAACGTGGTCAAGACAGGTGGGTATCGTGAGGGCTGTTGCAGTGCCTCGCAGCGGCACAACGTTCTTTAAAATGGCAATTAAGGGGGTGACAGTGATGAGTGCCTCGGTGCCCTGGGCCAAGTCATCAATGGTTGGAAGCAAACGCAAGAAGCTTTGAGATGATGTGTTGGGATGTGTGTCGCTCGCCCTAGCTATGCGTCATGGAGCGTAAGGACCTACGCTCAGCCGTCATCTCGATTGCTCAGTGGTCGGCCATGCTCCGGGGAAGCAGGGTTGGCAAGTTGGCAAAGGTTACACAAGTGGCCAAAGGCGACTCCCGCAAAAGCCAGTGAGGATCGCTGCTACGTGTGGCGATCGACGTACCGACGGGCAAAGCCGCACTGGGCGGCGTGAGGTTTCAACATGGGGCATGGTGCCCCATTTCAGGGCCCAGGCTGGGGTCACTTTCGCGAACGGAGGGTGAAGGCACACGCGGCGGTCATGCGCCTTGCAGCACGCAACTAATTATGCTCCGCAAAGAGACGCTACAAACGTGCAATGAGCGCCCCCGGTCCCGGGAAATGTCACAAAAGGAATATTTCAGGGCTCGCTTACAGGGCCTGGGGATGATCCACAAGGCACGAAGTTGGAGGTTGGTTGACTGCCTGGGCGGGAATACAACCAGAGCCTTGCAGCTTCCCTGTCAGCTTTTGAAAGGATGTGGTGGCTGAATGGCCCCAGATCTGTGTGGAAAGAGAACCAACGGTTGACTTGCAGGGCTGCTCCCGCTAGCCTGTGTGCCGTCTCTCGTGGATCACGGGTGGGAGGCGGGTTTGAGGATCCAGCGGTTCCGCTGCCAAAAGTACAACGGTGTGGGTTGTCATGTCAGACAATGACGGAAGAATATAGCCCCCGCTGGGAATGGCGATGTTGAGCGTATGGACTTTCATGATTGAGGTGACGGATCCAAATGCCTTGACCACCCACAAGGCCAGCGGTTAGTCTCAGCAGCCAAAGCACTTTTATTCAAGGACAATTTCGACCAGATACAGTGGGAAATTATGCACTTCTGCCACTGTATCGCCAGAACGACGCTGCTACCTGATGTGGAAACATGCAGCTTCATCCCGTGAGAACCACTTCAGGGGGGAAGTCTGTGTGTCGCTTTTTCCGTTAGGTTATATGGCCGGGTGTTCCTCGATATGCCGGCGTGGTTCGAGGGGCAGGAACCGACTGGGTGGCCTGCGGGAAAAGACGAAAAGGAGAGTGCCTTTCCCGCCGGCGGGACCATAATTGGAGCAGCTATGGAGACGTCGCAAGTGCACTTACTTCTGAGCAATATTGCATACGCATTGAGCATCACCAAGTTTGTCCTGTGGCGGCGGGGCTGGTGTCGTGCCCTCGTTCAAGCCGATTCACCTGATGCTCGGCTGGTCGCCTGGTGGGGTGGTCGATGAGCTTCTTCCGAGTAGCGCCAATGTGGAGTATCCAATCCGCTTTCATTGCAACGAGAAGAGCCCTGCACGTACATGGACCGAGTCCACCATCCTCCACCAAGACCACTGGCCCTTACCCTAGCGAACCCTCCACCACCACCACCGCCGCCGCCGTCGCCGCCATCCTCTCCGTCTGGGCCAGGTTTTGACATGGAAAACTCGCCTCCCGCGTTGTCTGCATCGTGTCCGTGTCCGTAGCCTCAGGCAGGCCACCCAAGAAGGATTGGAAAGGGTGTGAGCTTGGTGCCCTGCCGACAAGCTGATTGGCTCATGCTTAATGCAGATGCGGCTGTCCAATGCAACGGGACTCATCCGTCCGCATCCCTACCTTCCCACTGCTACCCTGGTGCATCGTCAACTGCCCCTGCTCCATGTCTCTAAGTTCAAGTAATATGTGATTAATATTGGGTTGAGGAGTAGGCTTCTCGGAGAAACCAGAAGGAAACGACGAGATTGCATGTGGTTCTGTGGTTGCAAGCTACCATCGAGACTACGGCATGTCTATACAGCATCGGTCGACGAGGGGGGCTTGATTTATCTCATCGCGGAGCTTTCTGCCTTGCCCACCATCCAGGCACTTGCTCAAGGTTCACTGGCTGGCTGCTAAATTGGAGGATCCAGAAGGCGCCCAGTGCGCCCAGTTTGTGCCATCTACCGGGCGTCCCAAAATGGACTGTGGTGGTCTGGGCGGCCCTCCATGATGAAGACAAGACGAAGGAAGTCCTGAGGTACCCATGGCGTACCCCGGCAATGCTTTTAGATGCAGAGCCCTCTTTTTGTCCTTCCCCCCTTGACTGGCGTCCGTTCTATAGGCCTCCTTTACCCCATTCCATTCGGCTTGAAGACGGCTCGAGTTTGCGTCAAGCGGACGTTGGTGGTCAAAGTCTTTGTCTCGTCTTTCGACCACGCGCAAGCGCCGCCGTAGTACACCATCTTTCACCCTCCAACCACATCCCCTCCTGCGGGCACTACGTACCGGTCTGCGACATCTACCCCCCTCACACGAGACAAGACATCCCAAAAAGCATATCAAGATCAGCTCCCCGCCCCCTCATCAGCGCATCCACTTGTCCAACTTCGAGTGTATTGCGCACAGAGACCAGGCCTAGCGTTCAGGTCCTAGTTAGCAGCCGACCAAGCTCTTTGTTAGCTCTCCCCAGACCTCCACTTTGCGACCAAAACGGCACGGAATCGACACAGTCCTGCACCCGACCTAGATCGCCCCCGGCAACACCTCAGCCCAAAATTACCCAGGTTCGTGACCACACCTTAACTACGCTATCATACTGCCATCACTGTCGCGGCTGGATGCCGTCTCGGACGAGGCCACACAAGGCTTGAAATTTGTTCTCTACCTGTTCATCAACACGCCTCTTGTTTCTTCCCCGCCCACATTGTTCTTCATCTGCCGCTTTCCTTTCTTTTTCGTTCCGTTGTGCTTCCAATATCACGCGACGGAACGGCTAGAGGAAACGGTCCCCAGTTCATCCCATCCCCCTCCACGCACGCCACACAAAGCTTCCCAGGGGTCACCGAGAATCAGAGCACTAACCTGCGATCATCTCCGTCAGATACTGGAAATTATTACTGGGCGGCAACGGGAGAAGCGCGACTCTCCCGCTAAATCATTTGCATCCTTTCTGGAGTCTTTCTTCTCCACCCTCCCACTCTCCACCCCGCTCCACACCTCTTTGAATCCCAAGGCCAAGGTTGTCTAGCCTAGCCTCCTCTCCCCAGTTCACCACGTTCACATCCTTTTCTCGGGTTCCCAGCTCCAAACATCCGGCCCCGGTAGCCCGTCACGCCGCCGCACCTGTGACCACCCTACGGACAGTGTCTTCACCCTAGACGTGCCTCAGGTCCCCAAGTTCCTTGCTGCGCCGCTTGTCGCCTGTGCAGCTGCACCCACCACCAGCTCAAATCCCCCCAGCGCGCTGCAGCATTCTCCCCTCTCGTCCCCCAAAAGAGCACCCACCAGCACCGCCAGCCATTTCCCACACTCGGGCTCGCGAAGCACCACTGGCACCTGGTCTCGTGTCGCATCACACCTCAACACAACCTTACGCATCGCCGCCGCCGCATCAGCAACAAGACAGTCGCCGCGACGCAACGCAACGCTACGCAACACGACACACCCTTTCTGCAGCCGTCCGCTGTCTTGCTCCCCCGCCTTCCGTCTTCCGACCACAGTCTATCCTCTCCCCATCTTCTTCATCCTCACACTCCCGCCTGTCGCCTCCCGTCTCCTTCAACCCCCCGTCAGACCCAGCTGTTTCTTTCTCTTGTCATTCCGTAGCCATCATCGCCATCTCCATTGTCAACTACCGCTGTTGATTTTTGTTGTTGGTCTGACCCCTCGAGATTGACTGATTGGCCTGGTCGCCACTGCCGTCTGTCTCTCACTCGCCGCCGCCGCCGCTGCGCGACAGGTCAGCCCCGCGTCATTCTCCCGGTGTCTGTGGCGCCGGCCTTGCGCGCGCCTGCTTGCGAGCCTTTTCGCCAACAATGGGCCTCTACTAGTTTCCCTTGTCGCCGCAGCTCTTCCCATCCAACCCTTACTCTCATCTATCTCCTGTCTACCTCCCTCTCACGACTCTCCCCCGCGAATGGGGGCTGCTTTGCACCTGCGACACCTCCCCGTCTTATTCATTGTTTGACTTGTTTTTTTTCCTTTTCTTTTGGGCCTTGGATTAGACGCGCGCCGGTTTTAGACATCTTTATACCCTCATTCTTACCCCCTCCGACACTAATCGCCTTCTTCACCTACCTACTTTTCCGTGGACTCGCAGGTTACCCCAGAACGAGTCGCCACTTGCGAAGCCGCCTCTCCTCGGCCCATCTGCAGCCTTCCTGTTTTTTTTCCTCTTCCTCTGCATTTTATCTGTTACGACCTAGAGTTGGCACGTTGACGCCCTACCCATAGACATACCTGAGATTTACGTCTCCGGTGAGTAACCTCCCAACGCATCCTCCTTAGTGTCGCGATGCGCCTCTTCTGTTCACAGAGGCTGCATCCCCGTTTGACGCAAAGAAATTGTTTCCGCGCCTCCGCAGGTGCGTTTACAATCGCGAGCATCGCGATTGTGCGCTTTGTTCTCCATAAACCGCACATTCCGTTCGTTCGCTGTGTCACGGGGTATTGTTTCCCCTCACTGAATTGAACTGGCCCAGGCGTGACCATTCATCTCATCCCATCGCGCTTGATACGGCGACAATGCCCATCATGAGATCAATCAACTGACCAGGCACAGATATTTTTTTTCTACATCACCGGAATAAAAACCAAAATTTCCGCCCTCCCACTTCACTCCTCACAGTCTTCTCGCTCGTGAGCATTTCACCTACCTCTCTCATCTCATCCTGAGAGCTGGCTGCGCGACCTTTCAAGCGGCCACACCCTGCCCGGCCTTGACCACAGAAGCGCCACTTCAAGTCTCTGCTGACCACCAGCACCTGTGGGCCCTCTACAGCCCTACTTCTATTCGGTTACTTTCAGGCGACAGTTGGAGGAAGCTGGGCTGCCGACATTTATTTGGCGAAGACGATGAGCTCAGCTCCTCCCAAAAACGGTGCGCCCTCTAGACTGGGCCAGGGTACTTTCCCAGCGGCTACAGCAAGTAACCAGTCGCTTCTTCTTGAAAAGCTGCACGCCAGGACCTCAACACCGGATTCCGAAGCCCTCGTAAGCTCCGACGA